>OX456524.1:66064448-66586948 GCA_949748255.1 Eustalomyia histrio | reverse complement strand
ATGCAGTTCTAGTGATTTCTTTTAAAGATTTGTAAAAAAATATTTTTTTGGTCGAAAATAGTTTTTTTTAAAAAAGATTTTTGTGTTCGTGATATCTGTTGTTTTATTTTATTTTATTTTATTTTATTTTATTTTATTTTATTTGTTGAACTTCGTTTCTTTTACCTCTTCACCTTTTATACACAAACAACAAATACTAAAAAGATTTACCATTTAAAAACCAAACAAATCTATTTTAAACGAAAACTGTGTACTTGCGTATGTCCTTCAATGGCTCAGTGGTCTAAGCGCTTTCTCACAAGTAGGCTATTTCTTTTAGTCGCGCGATCGATCCCCATCTTTTCAACTTTTTTTGTGCAATGTTTTTTTTTTATATTTTCTTAAGACTTTGTTTTTACATAACAAATACGTACAGTTGACTTAAAGATGTCGATCAGCTTTTCTGTATATTTGGAGAACGGAAAGAGGAAAAGTTTCCAAATAAGGTACGAGCATCTTGGTTATCAATACGCAGCATCTGAACAAATGTGGACGGCATCCGTGAATTGGGCGTGGCACAAAATAGATTAATTTATATCTTAAGAACGGTAAGACCGTAATTAAATAATCCATAAATAGGCTAAAAACATCAAAAATATGACCTATGGATACGTCTTATATAGGAAAAGATCGAAAATCTTTAGTATAACATATTTGCTGAAAAACTCGTAAAAATCGGTTCAAATATAAAAAAGTTATGACCAAAACATACATTTTTTTAAATATTTATTTTCGGAAACCATAAATCTTCCCGAGTCCAAGTTTTTTCACTAAGCTAAATGGTTGATTTCCTCTTAAAGACGTCCGTATATAAATCTGTCCATTTCAAATATGTCCATATATAAACTTCAGTTTTTTCCCAACCATGGTGAAGGGTATATAAGATTCGGCATAGCCGAATAAAAAAAATTTTTTTTTTAACTTTCAAATTGCGGTAGATAGCCATTAGGGTCGTCGAAAAACTCACTTTTTCTAAAAACTTTTAAAAATTTACTTTTTTTTATTAATTTATTCCCCGCTGAGAACATTGGTACAAAATTTTGGATATACCTCGGCACGTTAAAAAGTTATTAACTAATCAAATTTGGAAAATGAATTTTGAGCAAACGAAAATCCTACAACAAATTTTAATTTTAACATTAAGGCGACCGCGATGTATCGAAAACTGCATTTTCCTTAGTTTAAATAATAAAAACATTATGTTTGTTAATTTTTTTTTTCCAAATTTGATTAGTTAATAACTTCCCAGAAAAACTTTGGTAATAGGTGCGATATTCTTTCTCATGCATTACCTTGTAACGATAGCTCGTTACCTTTTTCATTATTTGCAAGCATAAAATAATAAGTTAAATGTAAAAAAAATAATAAATATGATTTATAAATGTAAAATAATAATTTAAATATTTTTGAAAATCAATTTTTAGATACATTACTTTGTGTTTTTTTGTAAGCAAAAGGGTAATGTATGTTTGCTTTGACAACACTAACGAAAAAACGAAGCGCAACAATTTATTTAAGTTCAAAGCAACCAAATACTATATGCGCCGATAGCTCAGTGGGTAGAGCTCTTGGCTGGCAACCAGAGTTCCCTGGTTCGATTCCCATCATGACCACATTATTTTTAATAACGTTTAATATATTTGTAATAATTTTTTTTTTATTAAAAATTCCTCTTTTTTAAGAATCTATTTTTAGACATACAGTCGAAGCCCGGTATAACGAATACTCAGTATAACGAAAACGCGGTATAACGTATGACGTAATTATTTCCATTAACTACCTTATATAACGAATATTTCTGAAAATTTATACTCGATATAACGAACAATTGGTAAAAAAATATAAAAAAAAGTTAAAAAAAATAAAAAATAATCTAAATAAAAAAATTATTTGAGACTTTATTGTTTTTAAACCTTTTAGTGTAAGCGTGTTCGATTATTGCAGTCCTTTTTTAATTTTTTAGTAATCTCAAAAAATTCCAAAATTCTAAAAATGAAGTAAAAATCATACAAAAATTTGTTGCGATATAACGAATACTTCAAAATAACGAATGGGCCTGACAATATATCATTCGTTATACCGGGCTTCGACTGTATTACTTTTTACATTCTCTTAACCATTAAAGTAACCCCTTACATTATCACCTCTAAAGTAATGGGTACATACATTACTTTGAGGCTCATCGCCTGTAAAATTCATCAGTGAGGTAAGGTGTAAAGTAATCCAAGAACCCATATGGCTACACATTACTTTACACATTATTTGGTAATGTGTAGTTTTGCTGGGTTTTAACCGTACGCGGCTTGTCCAAAATTTTGTACCTATGTTCTCAGCGGGGAATACATTTTCATTGTGTGTAAAAAAAAGTAAAAGTGAGTTCTTCGACCAACCTAATGGTAGATAGCCATTTCGAAATCGTAAAAAAAAATTATATTTATTAATTTTTGCTATAGAATATCAAAGTCAGAATTAAAGTTTTTGGCGGCCGTGCGCATGTGCAAGGAACTGAAATAAAAAAACGCAATGCTCTTTTTTTTGATGCAAAATCTTTTATAAAAGTGGTGATATCGCAAAATCAAAAATATTTTATATATATATCTGACGAACACATATACAGGGTGTTGTTTATGTTCCAAGTCGATGATTTTTTGACTGCACTTTAACAGGGTGTTTTTTATGTTCCAAGTCGATGTTTTTTGACTGCCATTTCTGATTGGTTGACATTTGCAAGTTTTTTTTTTTGACAGTCGTGCAGAGCAGTCGTTAACAACAACTTGTTGAAGTAATTAAAACATAACAAGTAAGAGCGGCTAAATTCGGCTATGCCGAATCTTATATACCCTTCACCATGGTTGGGAAAAAACTGAAGTTTATATATGGACATATATGAAATGGACAGATTTATATACGGACGCCTTTAAGAGGAAATTAACCATTTAGTTTGGAGATAAAACTTGGACTCGGGAAGATTTATGGTTCCAGAAAATAGGTATTTTAAAAAAATATATGTTTTGGGCATAACTTTTTTGTATCTGAACCGATATTTCCGAGTTTTTCAGCAAATATGTTATACTAAAGATTTTCGATCTTTTCCTATATAAGACGTATCCATATGTCATAATACAGCTCTAGAATAGTGTTTGTTGTTTGTGTATAAAAGGTGAAGAGATGAAAGAAAAGAATTTCAACAAATCGTTAAAAGAAATCACTAGAACTGCATGTGCTTTATTTCTACAAAACAGTTTGATTTAGCTGGCAAATTTGCATTTGGGATTTTATTTCGCTTTTTTATTAGAAATATTTGTAATTTCTTTAGCTTAATTTTAAAAATTTGAAGGAAAATAGTTTATAATTTTTTTTATAAATTATTATAAGTTATGACCTAAAATAGTTGCACTCAAAGGTAAATTATGTATAAAATTTTCTTAATATGTGAGAAATAAAATGGTTTAAAAATCTTTTTATAAATTCTTTTAAATCGGAGCAAAAAATAGAAATAAAACTGTTTGTATTTTGTTTGTATCAGAGGGTTTTTATACAAATTTTGATGTTTTTAGCCTATTTATGGATTATTTAATTATTAATATAAAATTTTATTTAAATTAATTATTAAATGTAAAAAAAAAACAAAAAATAAACAAAAAAAAAAAGTCTTAACGATCCCGCGACCCTTCCACCTGTGGTGAAAGGTATAAAAACGTTTGTATTTTGTTTGTATCAGAGGGTTTTTATAAAAATGTTGATGTTTTTAGCCTATTTATGTAATTATTTAATTATTAATATAAAATTTTATATAAATTAATTATTATATGTTAAAAAAAACCAAAAATAAGCAAAAAAAAAAAGTCTTAAGAAAATAATAAAAAAAATGTACAAAAAAAAGTGAATTGACCTGACCGAGATTTGAACCTCGAACCCCGCGGCCTTAGAGAAAACAAGTATTTGTGACACAGCGTCTAGACAACTGAGCTATTGAAGCTCACACAAAATCATCGTCAATAGAGGTACATATATAAAAGTCTTCGTTAATTAGAGATTTGTTTAGTTTTTATTTAAATGACAAATCTTTATATGTGTGTTGTTTGTGTATAAAAGGTGGAGATGAAAGAAAAGAATTTTAATTATTAATATAAAATTTTATATAAATTAATTATTAAATGTTAAAAAAAACAAAAATAAGCAAAAAAAAAGTCTTAAGAAAATAATAAAAAAAAATGTACAAAAAAAAAGTGAATTGACCTGGCCGAGATTTGAACCTCGAACCCCGCGGCCTTAGAGAAAAATAAAGTATTTGTGACACAGCGTCTAGACAACTGAGCTATTGAAGCTCACACAAAATCATCGTCAATAGAGGTACATATATAAAAGTCTTCGTTAATTAGAGATTTGTTTGGTTTTTATTTAAATGACAAATCTTTGTATGTGTGTTGTTTGTGTATAAAAGGTGGAGATGAAAGAAAAGAATTTTAACACATGGATGTGTTGTTATGCTCAAAATTCTACATACATATTTTACTGGAAAAATATTTTACTGGAAAAATTAGAGGTAGTCCTGGTTTTTTGCTAATATCTCAGCCATTTATTAACCGATCTGTCTGATTTTTAATAGCAAACAGAAATGGATCACATGTAACAGAAATAAAAAAGAATCAAGTCCTCATCATGTCTGGGTTCTTCGGAAAACCCATTTCAACACACAGACGGACAGACGGACATCGTTAAATCAACTTCGCTCTTCATAAGGACCCAGAATATATATACTTTATAGGGTCTAAGATCAATATTGTAGAAATTACAAACGGAAAACGGAATGACAAAAAATAAAAATATTGACACACCAACGGCCTTTAGACCCTGTTTTTTTCGAGAACTTTTTCCCGGCCTTATTATGTCAAAAAGATGAGATTTTGATTGGCCCCCTCGATCTCCTAATTTTAATTGTGTGTTTTTCTACGACATGTGTATTTTGTATCTGAGAATTATTTTATTTTTATACTCATCACTGGAGTTCGTTGAAAAAAAAAAACAATGAAACAATAGAATATGCATATTTTCAGTACCAAGTTATTTTTCAGATATCTGAACTATGCAATTTTTTATATATTTTTTTTAGAAACTATCATCTTTTAGCTTCAAAAAGATACTTTGTTCTGGAAGAAGAATTTAACAGCAGTTGGAACAACCGACATATTTGTTTTTGGCGGTCAAAATTCGGTTATTACCACAGGATTTCGGTTGAAACCACATATTTTAAACGGATTAGGAATAAATTTGGTTGCGACAACCGAAGGATTCGGTTGCTGCAACTGAACTCTTCATTTGGCAATAAATTCTTTTGTAATAATAATTATGTGTTTTCTCGGTGTACATAATTATTTCAATTCAAATTACAAGAACTTTATAAACACACATACATACACATTCACACAAACAGCGTCTATAGCCATACATACATTTTTTAGATTAAAAAACAAACAAAACAGAAACAATTTTAAATAAATAAATAAATTATTTTTTATGGAATTGATAGGTAAAATTTTAATATTTTTTAACTGTTTTTTACGGATGTGTCAGTTGTTTAAACTACATTTAAAAATAACCAACAAAAACCATTTGATTTAAATGAAAAATAAGGAGACCGGTTTTTAAATGAAATATCATTTCTTGTAAATGTCATTTTCTGTTATTTTAACTTACAAACCGTTTTAAGTGTATATATAGAAAATATATTTTCTTTTTAAGTTCGTTAAAAGCAGCCGTAATGATGTCCAAGCATGCCAATTTTTTATACAAAGCCTTAAAACTTCACGCCAAGTAACATTGCCAAATTTCGAGTCGATATCTCCTATTTTTTCTGCGATATTCACCATAGTGCTTTTTTACAAAAGATATTTATGATTAATTTTGTTTGAAATTGTTGGAAATGCAATCGGTTGAGATACTCCAAAATGGGATCGAATATCTTTGAATCAGTTTCCCACTAGACATGACCAACATTTAGGTTCCGTGGAACGGATTTCGAAACTAGCACCATAAATTCAGTTATAGTGGAACCTGTGGTAAAATCAGTAACTTGGCAAACCTGTTCAAAAATTATCTTGGGTATTAAATAAATTTCTTACAATAATAAATTAATAAATAAGATTAAAAACCCCCAAATTTTCATGCTAAATGTTAAAAAAATTTAAAAGTTCAACTTTGACCGTTATTCCCTCAATAACTACTTAACCGATTTTAATGAAATTGAAACTGGCGAAAAGTTTAAGGAATCATCTGACTAAAATAACAGAGATTTGGCGAAAGGAGCGCTCCGGCAGGCTATTTGGTAGCATGCTAGCTTATCAGTGCGGGGGTCGTGGGTTCAATTCCCATCAGAGGCTCTGGTCTGTTTTAGCTATAACGAGCCGAAGGCCTTTGTTGCTAGTGCTCGGTTAGGGTATTAACATATAATTTGTAATTATATGATTAATAAATAATAATAAATAAATAAATAAATAATATAATTTATTTGAAATTGTTTCCCTTTTTTTTTGTACAAAATGTATGTATGCATAGCTATAGACACTTTCTTTGTGAATGTGTTTGTGTATGTATGTATGTTTATGAAGTTCTTGTAATTTGAATTGAAATAATTTTGTATATATACAACCAATTTAAATCAAAAAACAAATTGAAATTTTTTGATTTTTTTTTTTGTAAGAGACAGCAAACAAAATTTAAGTTAGTAATAACTATACGGACACAAATAAACCACAAGTTTCCGTTTTGTGGGTAAATATTTATTGAATTTCAAACAAATGAAAAAAAATGAAACTGCACTCAAAAAAAGACATAAACTTATATGTAATCAAAAATTTCCTTCAAAATAGTTTATAAATTGCCCTCAATTTAAGTAAGATTTTATTAAAACTTTCCTAAAAAGAATAAAAATTCCTAAGTTTGAGGAAAAACGAAATAGTTTATATACTTGGAAATAGTTCATATTTTTCCTAAAAGTAATATTTCTTGATTTTGGGGGAAAAACCAAGTCAATTAAATAAAAATTTATTAATTTTAAGAAAAAACATCTTAGTTTTAAGAAAATTACATACTCAAATGTAATAAAATTAAGTTTAGTTAAAAAAAAATTAAGGACATAATGTACACCCGTTTAGTTCAAAAAATGTGTCTAACTTAAATCGAGCAAGTCATGAACTTAATGTGTGTTAATTTTTTGTTTGCGAGTAGTACAAATTTAGAATGCCATTTCCAAATTCAGTTTCTTATTTTGAAGAATTGTTTTCAAAAAATTAGTTCAGACAATTAAAAGCAAAAAGTAATAAATTTTTTCCTATGAAATAATAAAAATTAACTTGATTTTAGAAACTGATGAACTATTTCTAAGGAAAATTTTCATGCAACTTAGTTCAGATATTTTAAAAATTTTAATGAAATATTATTTTTTTCAAGTAAAAGTTTTATAATTTTTAAAAAATAATAAAATTTGGTATAGGATTTTTTTTTCTTGGAAAACGTTTAAATTATTTTCAATATTCTATTCCAAAAAAACAATAAATTAAAAAAACTGGTTAGTTTTCCTAATTTCCAAGAAAAAAATATTATTAAAGGAAACAAATAAAAGTAACTATTTAACATTGAACTTAAAGTAGCTTAAATATTTTTTTTTTAAGTTTTGTAGCAAAAGGTTAAAAATTTCGAATTTGCGCTTTTATGTAATAATTTTGTTTGCTGACTACAATACAAAATATCGCAGGCATAATTGCTTTCCTATAATTGACGTAGCGCTTATTAAACTTTATATTTATCGAATTATTTTTTCACTTAATATGTAATAAAAAAGTTTAAATTTGTACATATATGTCGAATAAAGTTTAAGCTAAAAATCCCATAAAATAAACTTATGACTTTTCCATTTTCCAATTATAACAAGAAATGTTACTGTGATATTTTGTATTTTTGCAACAATTTCCTTAAATTAGTTAATTTAAGAAGACAAAGGACCCCCAGTGTTCCATAGCCGTAGATGCCGTGTGACACGTAGGGCGTTTCTTTTTGTAGTTCTCTCAAGTAGAACCGTTAATTAACTGCGAAAAGGATCTGACTTTGTCACAATTTATTACGTTTCAGGATATCCTGCAGTACATTTTTTTAATTTGTTTACCTTTTTGCTAGTGAAATTTATTTTATATTTTAAATACATGAATTTTGTATAATTCAATTTAATTTTAAGACAAAAATATTAAAACTTGTTAAGAGCAGTGTCCTCACAAAGCGGAAGTCCTCCGAAAGTGAAAAAATACTTACTCAATGAGTGTAAAGTATTTTAAATTTGAAATAGTTTTTACACAATTTTAAAATTATTTTAATAAATTCTGAATTAAAACTGGAAATGATGTAGTGTTAAATAATAAACATAATGCAAAAATGCACAGATTGCGTCGTCATAAATATTTGAGGCTGAAAAATGCAAATGACAGGCCACCTAGTTTCAATTAAAGGTAAAAAAATCAGTTTTTTCTTGATTTTTCAAAACTTTTATAAAAATTGAAAAACTGCATAAATTCTAACCCTCATGAAATTTTAAACAAAAATATAAAAAAAGATATAATAAAAAAATTAAAAAAGTTCATCAGAACTATTTTCTCAATTTGAATAAATGCTTAAGAGTCAAAAAAAATATACGATATACTATAACTTATGCTTTAGAAGTAATGAAGAGTGATATTTTAAGATATGCATCGGGTTTATATCCAGATCACTGGATTTGAAATATGAACACATGAATTCTTTTGCAAGTGCCTTAGAATAACACCAAAAATCATAAAAGAATGTCAACTGAAGTTTAGGAAGCAATGAAAGAAGTTATAGTCACAGAATGCCTACCATTTTTTTGCTGGGTACTTCTACACTCAGAAAAAAAAGTTAGTAGAAAAATTTGTAAACGGTTTTCAATCCCACTCTACTATTTTTGTACTGATTTTTAGTAAAGAATTATCATTTAGCAAATCTTTTTGCTATTTACATTTTACAAATTACAGAATTTTTACAGAATATTTACAAATTTTTTTTTTTGCTAATTTCAGAAATCATTTTACAAATTTTTGAAAACCTATTTAGTAAAATTAGCGAAAATTTTTACTAATTTTAAAAAAGTGGATATTGAAGGAAATGTTATTTCTAATTAAAACTTACACCTACAAACTTAAATTTACTTAAAATGTTACATACATATATTTAAAAGGGTATCGGAAGTGAAGATACCGACTCATATCTAAAAAGAGGACATCAACTTAAAATAGCACTAAAAAGGTTTTTTAGTTCTAAAAATCCGCCCTAAAAACAATTAAAATTAAACCTTAAAGGTAAAAAAAAAATTGACCAAAATATTTTTCAAAACAGAAATTATCAAATTAAAACAAAATGATTAATTCGTTTTTTGAAAAATATAATCAAAATTTTTGATGCTCGATAAGAAAAATAAATTCAAATCTTTTTACTAATATTAATAATATTTAGTGTTTTTTTTTTGCTGATTTTAGCAAACAGATTTTAAATTCCACTTTACAAAAAGTCTACTAAAATTTAGTAGTGGCTACTAATTTTTCTACTAATTTTATTGTACTACACGTCAGCAGACATGTGTTGCTAAGATTAGCAAAAAATACCGCTGGGCTCAAATTAGCAGAATTTCCCGTAATAACAGCAAAATTTTCAGTTGCCATTACAGACTTTTTTTGGTGAGTGTAAGAAGCTCAATTGAGAACAGCTGATATTACATATAAGAGTCTTAAAAATGCAAAATTTGTTTTTGAGGTGTAAATATGAAAGTCTTATGTAAAATAACAGAACTTCCAGCAAAAAAAAAAACTTAAAAAGTTTAATATTTTCGACAAAAAAACTAAAATACTACGGTATACGTTGCTTTAACTCCCCTGTTAAAATAACGTGTTGACCCATAATTCCACTTTATATGAAAATGGCGCTTATATTCTTTCGATGGTAATGTAGTACAATACAAAATGATTTTTTTTTTTAAATAACCAAGTTTCCTACTCTTTTAAAATTATTACACTCTTTATTTAGCTTTAAGATTTGAAATGAGTACAATAGAGACCTTATTTAAAACACAGAATCAGTGAGATTGCAATAAAACGAGAGAAGGACGATGCAAAAATAATCCTAGCAATATGTTCTATTAAAAACTATCGCAAAACCAAATTTATTATTACAAATGTGCAGTTAGTTGTAGAGGAAAATCACCTTGATTTTTTTTTTCACATGACCTAACACAATCTAACCCAAATGGCAGAAAAAATAAATGCTGAAGGCTTTAGGTTGAGTCTAGTTGGTTTGAGTTACATTGTATCTACGAAGGATACTTGGATTGCTCAACTTAACTGTGTGGATGATGTAGGCGCGTAACCGTATGAAATCTATTAATTTATTTTGTTTTTATTTTTCTTTATTTTGTTTGTTTATTCCTATTTTATACATAATTCTGTTTATTTTGCACAATGAAGGATGTGCATGAAGGAGAATGAAATGTATGGGGGGGGGAGAGCTTTAAATAGAAGTGGTTAAGAAATGTCTGCATGTGTCTTGTTTATTCAGCCATTATTAATGATGATGGGATTTCGCCTTTTAACCAATTTGCACGAATTAACTAGTTGAGAGTAAATAAATTAAAAATCTTTTTTATGGCACATTAGAGTGGATCGAAACTAAAAAAAATACACTTAAATTAAAAAAGTTTGTAGAAATTTTAGTTAAAAATTATAAAAATTCTTGCTATTCTCAATTAATAAAATTTATTAATTTTCATTACTGATTTTAGCAAAATATTTTTAACGATTTTCTTTAAAATGCATTGCTTAATTTAACAAAAATTTGTATTAATTTTTTTCATAATTTTCGAAATCAAAATCACCAAAGGATGTTAAAAAAAGTGTTTAAATTAAAATAAAAAAAGTAATATATGTATTATTTTAGTAATATATTTATTATTTTAGTAACGTTTAAAATTTTTTCTACTACTATCACTTTACTAAAAGTTACAGACTCGTTTTGTTAAAATTAGCTAGACGACCTGCTGGTCCTAACTTTTCTGTGTGACAGAAAAGTTACAGGATTGCAACATTATCACTGCTACAATATTATGCTTGCTGCATTCTGGCACGGTTGTCCCAATCATTACAGGTTGGTTGAAAAGTTCCTGCGCTCGAAATGTTAGAATACTGTTTTTGCTACGAAGTATATTTTTTTATTCAATATAATCTCCTAGAAGCTCAATACACTTGTTCCAATGATCTTCCAATAATTTTATCCCATCTTTATAATGGTTTTCCGGAAGCTCTGCAAAATAACCGTCTACGGCTGCTATGGCCTCTTCATTCGACGAAAAATGCTTTCCACGAAGGAATTGTTTGAGATTTCTGAAGAGATAGTTGTCACTGGGAGCCAAATCTGGTGAATACGGTGGATGTTCAAGCAATTCGTACCTTAATTCTTTGAATTTAGCCATCTTAAAAACACTTTTGTGAGCAGGTGCATTGTCTTGATGAAAAATGATTTTGGTCTTCTTTAAACCAGGTCTTTTCTCACGAATTTTTTCATCCAGCTGATCCAAAAATCTGCAATAATATTCAGAGTTGATTGTTTTACCTTTCTGAAGATAATCAATCAACAAAATTCCTTTTGCATCCCAAAAAACTAATGCCATAACCTTCTTTGCTGATCACCTGCTTTGGAGCTGAACAACCAGCTTCAGCCCACTGTAAACGTTCTTGTTTCAATTTATGATCATGGTGGTAGATCCAAGTCTCATCCATAGTTATAAAACGACGCAAGAAGAAGCCGATTTTATTCGGCTTAAAACGCTCCAAATTACGCTGAGAAATTTGTTTTCGATCCAGTTTTTGTTGAATTTCCAAACAGTTTTTTCATACGTAATTCTTCATGTAAAATATGGAGTACTCGTTCGTCTGAGATTCCTATGGCATTAGCAATTTCACGCTTAGTCAAACTTGGATTTTCACTAACCATATTATGTACCTGCTCAATGATTTCTGCTGTGGTTGCAGTTTTTGGTCGTCCTTCGCGTGGATCGTCTTAAAGGCTGGTACGACCACGTTTAAATTTACCAGCCCAAAATTCAACGGTGCATTTTGAAGGTGAGGACTCCTTATACACTTCTTACAATTGTTCATACATTTCCTTTGCTTTTAAACCCTTCAAAACAAAGAATCTAATGACTGCACGATATTTAATTTTTTCCATATTAAAAAAAATTCAATGACACGTCAACTTCAAATGGCTTGTAAACAAAGAAAGAATTGACAGAATGACTTGCAACTTTGCATGTGTTCTCAGGACAGTTATACCAACTTGAGAAAAAAAGTTTGGAGCTAGCAGTGTCATCTCTTGGTGAGCGCAGGAACTTTTCAACCAACCTGTATTATAGTAAATATTTTATTATTTCATGATTGCCACCTTTTTTTATAACATGATTTGCTGTAACCATATTGTGGTAACAAAAATTCTGACTATGAAGAAAATATGATAAATATGGAACCATAAAATGCTTGCAAGAATCAGTAAATAATTATAATTTAAATAAAACATAAATTTAACATTTAATATTGTCTTGTTTTCATATAAAAAAATTTATCAGTCCAGTCACCCATGCAAAAATTATAATATATGATCATTTTCACTTGGGGTGTTTTATTTTCGAAAATTTTTTATACATATAACATTATAATTTACACTAATAAATTCATTGTCGAAAATATTCACTGTCAAAAACCTTTTATATAAAGATTTAAATTTTTTTAAATTTTTCAAAAAAAACAATAATATTTTTTTAAAATATGTTTATTAATTAATTTTTAAGTTCTGCAAACTGGTTCTTAAAAAACTAAGATTCTAAGGCATTTTTTGGAACAAAAAAATTTTATATTCTGAGGACTGTTCGTCATGAGGAATACTTAGATTGCAAAGACTTTTTCTAATTAATCTCACCTTTTTGAGCATTTCATTCGCCGCCCGAATCAGGCGAATTGACCTCACTAAACTGATTTTTGTCGGAAAACGTGAAGTCTCTCGCCACAATTTCAGCCCTGGAAGACAATATTTAAGCTGCCACGTTTCAAGTGTTTAGGTTCTTAGAAACAGTGCAAGAAGTACTTCACCCCATCCGATCTTCTTACTTTATATACCACCTATATCTGGCCGAAAATGGAGTACAAGGTCTTTTTTGAAACTTTTTGATCGTGTAGGATATTGAAAAACTAATTTAAATTCGAAGGCCTACGGTGCACTGTGGCTAAAAACTTGATTTCATTGGCCAAAACTCCATTTTTTTTGTTACCGATTTTCAAAATCTTAATGCCGTTTTGTAACTAACATATCCAAATTAAGGTAGCTAAAAAATTAGGTTAAATTATAGCTAATTATGGGCGTGGCAAGCTCAACTGTTTTTTTTAATTTCAGAAAAAGATGATTTTGTTTTTTATCAAAAATAAATGGTTAACTCTCACCAGTGATGCATCAGCAGTGATGCATTACCGGTGATGCATCACCAGTGATGCATCACCCGTGATGCATCATCAGTGATACATGTGCCATGTCTCATGTGACATGTCTCATGTGTCATGTCTAATGTGTCATGTCTCATGTGACATGTCTCATGTGTCATGTCTAATGTGTCATGTCTCATGTGACTGTCACATGTGACATGTCTCATGTGTCATGTCTCATGCATCACCAGTGATGCATCACCTGTGATGCATCACCAGTGATGCATCACAGGTGATGTATCACTGGTGATGCATCACTGGTGATGCATCACTGGTGATACATCACTGGTGATACATCACTGGTGATGCATCACTGGTGATGCATCACAGGTGATGTATCACTGGTGATGCATCATTGGTGATGCATCACTGGTGATGCATGAGACATGACACATGAGACATGTCACATGTGACAGTCACATGAGACATGACACATTAGACATGACACATGAGACATGTCACATGAGACATGACACATTAGACATGACACATGAGACATGTCACATGAGACATGGCACATGTATCACTGATGATGCATCACGGGTGATGCATCACTGGTGATGCATCACCGGTAATGCATCACTGCATCACAGGTGATGCATCACAGGTGATGCATCACTGGTGATGTGTCACTGGTGATGTGTCACTGGTGATGCATCACTGGTGATGCATCACAGGTGATGCATCACAGGTGATGCATCACTGGTGATGTGTCACTGGTGATGCATCACTGGTGATGCATCACAGGTGATGCATCACTGGTGATACATCACTGGTGATGCATCACTGGTGATACATCACTGGTGATGCATCACTGGTGATGCATCACAGGTGATGCATCACAGGTGATGCATCACAGGTGATGCATCACAGGTGATGCATCACTGGTGATGTGTCACTGGTGATGCATCACTGGTGATGCATCACTGGTGATGGATCACAGGTGATGCATCACTGGTGATACATCACTGATGATGCATCACTGGTGATGCATTACTGGTGATACATCACTGGTGATGCATCACAGGTGATGCATTACTGGTGATACATCACTGGTGATACATCACTGATGATGCATCACTGGTGATGCATCACAGGTGATGCATCACTGGTGATGCATTACTGGTGATACATCACTGGTGATGCATCACAGGTGATGCATTACTGGTGATACATCACTGGTGATGGTGATCACCAGTGATGTATCACCAGTAATGCATCACCTGTGATGCATCACCAGTGATGTATCACCAGTAATGCATCACCAGTGATGCATCATCAGTGATGTATCACCAGTGATGCATCACCTGTGATCCATCACCAGTGATGCATCACCAGTGATGCATCACCAGTGACACATCACCAGTGATGCATCACCTGTGATGCATCACCTGTGATGCATCACCAGTGATGTATCACCAGTGATGCATCACCAGTGATGCATCACCAGTGACACATCACCAGTGACACATCACCAGTGATGCATCACCTGTGATGCATCACAGGTGATGCATTACTGGTGATACATCACTGGTGATGCATCACCTGTGATGCATCACCAGTGATGTATCACCAGTGATGTATCACCAGTGATGCATCACCAATGATGCATCACCAGTGATACATCACCTGTGATGCATCACCAGTGATGCATCACCAGTGATGTATCACCAGTGATGTATCACCAGTGATGCATCACCAGTGATGCATCACCAGTGATACATCACCTGTGATGCATCACTGGTGATGCATGAGACATGACACATGAGACATGTCACATGTGACAGTCACATGAGACATGACACATTAGACATGACACATGAGACATGTCACATGAGACATGACACATTAGACATGACACATGAGACATGTCACATGAGACATGGCACATGTATCACTGATGATGCATCACGGGTGATGCATCACTGGTGATGCATCACCGGTAATGCATCACTGCTGATGCATCACTGGTGAGAGTTAACCATTTATTTTTGATAAAAAACAAAATCATCTTTTTCTGAAATTAAAAAAAACAGTTGAGCTTGCCACGCCCATAATTAGCTATAATTTAACCTAATTTTTTAGCTACCTTAATTTGGATATGTTAGTTACAAAACGGCATTAAGATTTTGAAAATCGGTAACAAAAAAAATGGAGTTTTGGCCAATGAAATCAAGTTTTTAGCCACAGTGCACCGTAGGCCTTCGAATTTAAATTAGTTTTTCAATATCCTACACGATCAAAAAGTTTCAAAAAAGACCTTGTACTCCATTTTCGGCCAGATATAGGTGGTATATAAAGTAAGAAGATCGGATGGGGTGAAGTACTTCTTGCACTGTTTCTAAGAACCTAAACACTTGAAACGTGGCAGCTTAAATATTGTCTTCCAGGGCTGAAATTGTGGCGAGAGACTTCACGTTTTCCGACAAAAATCAGTTTAGTGAGGTCAATTCGCCTGATTCGGGCGGCGAATGAAATGCTCAAAAAGGTGAGATTAATTAGAAAAAGTCTTTGCAATCTAAGTATTCCTCATGACGAACAGTCCTCAGAATATAAAATTTTTTTGTTCCAAAAAATGCCTTAGAATCTTAGTTTTTTAAGAACCAGTTTGCAGAACTTAAAAATTAATTAATAAACATATTTTAAAAAAATATTATTGTTTTTTTTTAAAAATTTAAAAAAATTTAAATCTTTATATAAAAGGTTTTTGACAGTGAATATTTTCGACAATGAATTTATTAGTGTAAATTATAATGTTATATGTATAAAAAATTTTCGAAAATAAAACACCCCAAGTGAAAATGATCATATATTATAATTTTTGCATGGGTGACTGGACTGATAAATTTTTTTATATGAAAACAAGACAATATTAAATGTTAAATTTATGTTTTATTTAAATTATAATTATTTACTGATTCTTGCAAGCATTTTATGGTTCCATATTTATCATATTTTCTTCATAGTCAGAATTTTTGTTACCACAATATGGTTACAGCAAATCATGTTATAAAAAAAGGTGGCAATCATGAAATAATAAAATATTTACTATAATACAGGTTGGTTGAAAAGTTCCTGCGCTCACCAAGAGATGACACTGCTAGCTCCAAACTTTTTTTCTCAAGTTGGTATAACTGTCCTGAGAACACATGCAAAGTTGCAAGTCATTCTGTCAATTCTTTCTTTGTTTACAAGCCATTTGAAGTTGACGTGTCATTGAATTTTTTTTAATATGGAAAAAATTAAATATCGTGCAGTCATTAGATTCTTTGTTTTGAAGGGTTTAAAAGCAAAGGAAATGTATGAACAATTGTAAGAAGTGTATAAGGAGTCCTCACCTTCAAAATGCACCGTTGAATTTTGGGCTGGTAAATTTAAACGTGGTCGTACCAGCCTTTAAGACGATCCACGCGAAGGACGACCAAAAACTGCAACCACAGCAGAAATCATTGAGCAGGTACATAATATGGTTAGTGAAAATCCAAGTTTGACTAAGCGTGAAATTGCTAATGCCATAGGAATCTCAGACGAACGAGTACTCCATATTTTACATGAAGAATTACGTATGAAAAAACTGTTTGGAAATTCAACAAAAACTGGATCGAAAACAAATTTCTCAGCGTAATTTGGAGCGTTTTAAGCCGAATAAAATCGGCTTCTTCTTGCGTCGTTTTATAACTATGGATGAGACTTGGATCTACCACCATGATCATAAATTGAAACAAGAACGTTTACAGTGGGCTGAAGCTGGTTGTTCAGCTCCAAAGCAGGTGATCAGCAAAGAAGGTTATGGCATTAGTTTTTTGGGATGCAAAAGGAATTTTGTTGATTGATTATCTTCAGAAAGGTAAAACAATCAACTCTGAATATTATTGCAGATTTTTGGATCAGCTGGATGAAAAAATTCGTGAGAAAAGACCTGGTTTAAAGAAGACCAAAATCATTTTTCATCAAGACAATGCACCTGCTCACAAAAGTGTTTTTAAGATGGCTAAATTCAAAGAATTAAGGTACGAATTGCTTGAACATCCACCGTATTCACCAGATTTGGCTCCCAGTGACAACTATCTCTTCAGAAATCTCAAACAATTCCTTCGTGGAAAGCATTTTTCGTCGAATGAAGAGGCCATAGCAGCCGTAGACGGTTATTTTGCAGAGCTTCCGGAAAACCATTATAAAGATGGGATAAAATTATTGGAAGATCATTGGAACAAGTGTATTGAGCTTCTAGGAGATTATATTGAATAAAAAAATATACTTCGTGCATCACAGGTGATGCATCACTGGTGATACATCACTAATGATGCATCACTGGTGATGCATCACTGGTGATGCATCACTGGTGATGCATCACAGGTGATGCATCACTGGTGATGTGTCACTGGTGATGCATCACTGGTGATGCATCACAGGTGATGTATCACTGGTGATACATCATGCATCACTGGTGATGCATCACTGGTGATACATCACTGGTGATACATCACTGGTGATGCATCACAGGTGATGCATCACTGGTGATGCATCACTGGTGATGCATCACTGGTGATACATCACTGGTGATGCATCACAGGTGATGCATCACTGGAGATGCATCACTGGTGATGCATCACTGGTGATACATCACTGATGATGCATCACTGGTGATGCATCACAGGTGATGCATTACTGGTGATACATCACTGGTGATGCATCACAGGTGATGCATTACTGGTGATACATCACTGGTGATGCATCACAGGTGATGCATCACTGGTGATGCGTCACTGGTGATGTGTCACTGGTGATGCATCACTGGTGATGTGTCACTGGTGATGCATCACTGGTGATGCATCACAGGTGATGCATCACTGGTGATACATCACTGATGATGCATCACTGGTGATGCATCACAGGTGATGCATCACTGGTGATACATCACTAATGATGCATCACTGGTGATGCATCACAGGTGATGCATCACTGGTGATACATCACTGGTGATGCATCACTGGTGATACATCACTGGTGATGCATCACTGGTGATACATCACTGGTGATGCATCACTGGTGATACATCACTGGTGATGCATCACTGGTGATGCATCACAGGTGATGCATCACTGGTGATGTGTCACTGGTGATGTGTCACTGGTGATGCATCACTGGTGATGTGTCACTGGTGATGCATCACTGGTGATGCATCACAGGTGATGCATCACTGGTGATACATCACTGATGATGCATCACTGGTGATGCATCACAGGTGATGCATCACTGGTGATACATCACTAATGATGCATCACTGGTGATGCATCACAGGTGATGCATCACAGGTGATGCATCACAGGTGATGCATCACTGGTGATGTGTCACTGGTGATGCATCACCAGTGATGCATGATGTATCACCAGTGATACATCACCTGTGATGCATCACCAGTGATGCATGATGTATCACCAGTGATGCATCACCAGTGACACATCACCAGTGATGCATCACCTGTGATGCATCACTGGTGATGCATCACTGGTGATGCATCACTGGTGATGCATCACAGGTGATGCATCACAGGTGATGCATCACAGGTGATGCATCACCTGTATCACCTGTATGTGATGTATCACCAGTGATGCATCACCTGTGATGCATCACCAGTGATGCATCACCAGTGACACATCACCAGTGATGCATCACCAGTGACACATCACCAGTGACACATCACCAGTGATGCATCACCAGTGACACATCACCAGTGATGCATCACCAGTGATGTATCACCAGTAATGCATCACCAGTGATGCATCATCAGTGATGTATCACCAGTGATGCATCACCAGTGATGCATCACCAGTGATGCATCACCTGTGATGCATCACCAGTGATGTATCACCAGTGATGTATCACCAGTGATGCATCACCAGTGATGCATGATGTATCACCAGTGATACATCACCTGTGATGCATCACCAGTGATGCATGATGTATCACCAGTGATGCATCACCTGTGATGCATCACCAGTGATGCATCACCAGTGACACATCACCAGTGATGCATCACCTGTGATGCATCACCTGTGATGCATCACCAGTGATGCATCACCAGTGACACATCACCAGTGACACATCACCAGTGATGCATCACCTGTGATGCATCACCTGTGATGCATCACCAGTGATGCATCACCAGTGATGTATCACCAGTGATGCATCACAGGTGATGCATCACAGGTGATGCATCACTGGTGATGTGTCACTGGTGATGCATCACTGGTGATACATCATGCATCACTGGTGATGCATCACAGGTGATGTATCACTGGTGATACATCATGCATCACTGGTGATGCATCACTGGTGATACATCACTGGTGATACATCACTGGTGATGCATCACTGGTGATGCATCACTGGTGATACATCACTGGTGATGCATCACAGGTGATGCATCACTGGAGATGCATCACTGGTGATGCATCACTGGTGATACATCACTGATGATGCATCACTGGTGATGCATCACAGGTGATGCATTACTGGTGATACATCACTGGTGATGCATCACAGGTGATGCATTACTGGTGATACATCACTGGTGATGCATCACAGGTGATGCATCACTGGTGATGCGTCACTGGTGATGTGTCACTGGTGATGCATCACTGGTGATGTGTCACTGGTGATGCATCACTGGTGATGTGTCACTGGTGATGCATCACTGGTGATGCATCACAGGTGATGCATCACTGGTGATACATCACTAATGATGCATCACTGGTGATGCATCACAGGTGATGCATCACTGGTGATACATCACTGGTGATGCATCACAGGTGATGCATCACTGGTGATGTGTCACTGGTGATGCATCACTGGTGATGCATCACTGGTGATGGATCACAGGTGATGCATCACTGGTGATACATCACTGATGATGCATCACTGGTGATGCATCACAGGTGATGCATCACTGGTGATACATCACTAATGATGCATCACTGGTGATGCATCACAGGTGATGCATCACCAGTGATGCATCATCAGTGATGTATCACCAGTGATGCATCACCTGTGATGTCACTGATGTGTCACTGGTGATGTGTCACTGGTGATGCATCACTGGTGATGCATCACAGGTGATGCATCACAGGTGATGCATCACTGGTGATGTGTCACTGGTGATGCATCACTGGTGATGCATCACAGGTGATGCATCACTGGTGATACATCATGCATCACTGGTGATGCATCACAGGTGATGTATCACTGGTGATACATCATGCATCACTGGTGATGCATCACTGGTGATACATCACTGGTGATACATCACTGGTGATACATCACTGATGATGCATCACTGGTGATGCATTACTGGTGATACATCACTGGTGATGCATCACTGGTGATGTGTCACTGGTGATGCATCACTGGTGATGCATCACAGGTGATGCATCACTGGTGATGTGTCACTGGTGATGTGTCACTGGTGATGTATCACTGGTGATGTGTCACTGGTGATGCATCACTGGTGATGCATCACAGGTGATGCATCACTGGTGATACATCACTGATGATGCATCACTGGTGATACATCACTAATGATGCATCACTGGTGATGCATCACTGCTAATGCATCACTGCTGATGCATCACTGGTGATACATCACTGGTGATGCATCACTGGCGATGTATCACCAGTGATGCATCACCAGTGATGCATCACCAGTGATGTATCACCAGTAATGCATCACCTGTGATGCATCACCAGTGATGTATCACCAGTAATGCATCACCAGTGATGCATCACCTGTGATGCATCACCAGTGATGCATCATCAGTGATGTATCACCAGTGATGTATCACCAGTAATGCATCACCTGTGATGCATCACCAGTGATGTATCACCAGTAATGCATCACCAGTGATGCATCACCTGTGATGCATCACCAGTGATGCATCATCAGTGATGTATCACCAGTGATGCATCACCTGTGATCCATCACCAGTGATGCATCACCTGTGATCCATCACCAGTGATGCATCACCAGTGATGCATCACCAGTGACACATCACCAGTGATGCATCACCTGTGATGCATCACCTGTGATGCATCACCTGTGATGCATCACCAGTGATGCATCACCAGTGATGTATCACCAGTGATGCATCACCAGTGATGTATCACCAGTGATGCATCACCAGTGATGTATCACCAGTGATGCATCACCTGTGATGCATCACCAGTGATGCATCATCAGTGATGTATCACCAGTGATGCATCACCTGTGATGCATCACCAGTGATGCAACACCAGTGACACATCACCCGTGATGCATCACCAGTGATGCATCACCTGTGATGCATCACCAGTGATGTATCACCAGTGATGTATCACCAGTGATGCATCACCAATGATGCATAACCAGTGATACATCACCTGTGATGCATCACCAGTGATGCATCACCAGTGATGTATCACCAGTGATGTATCACCAGTGATGCATCACCAGTGATGCATCACCAGTGATACATCACCTGTGATGCATCACCAGTGATGCATCACCAGTGATGTATCACCAGTGATGCATCACCTGTGATGCATCACCAGTGATGCATCATCAGTGATGTATCACCAGTGATGCATCACCAGTGATGCATCACCAGTGACACATCACCAGTGATGCATAACCTGTGATGCATCACCAGTGATGTATCACCAGTGATGCATCACCAGTGATGTATCACCAGTGATGCATCACCTGTGATCCATCACCAGTGATGCATCACCAGTGATGCATCACCAGTGACACATCACCAGTGATGCATCACCTGTGATGCATCACCTGTGATGCATCACCTGTGATGCATCACCAGTGATGCATCACCAGTGATGTATCACCAGTGATGCATCACTGTCACTGGTGATGCATCACTGGTGATGCATGTCACATGAGACATGACACATGTGACATGTCACATGTGACAGTCACATGAAACATGAGACATGACACATGAGGCATGTCACATGAGACGTGACACATGAGACATGTCACATGAGACATGGCACACGAGACATGTCACATGAGACATGTCACATGTGACAGTCACATGAGACATGACACATTAGACATGACACATGAGACATGTCACATGAGACATGGCACATGTATCACAGGTGATGCATCAGCAGTGATGCATCAGCAGTGATGCATCACCTGTGATGCATCACCAGTGATGCATCACTGCTGATGCATCACTGGTGACAGCACATAAGACAGTCACATGAGACATGACACATGAGACTTGTGACATGTGAGACATGTCACATGAGACATGTCACATGAGACCTGACGCATGAGACATGGCACATGTCACATGAGACATGACACATGTGACATGTCACATGTGACAGTCACATGAAACATGAGACATGACACATGAGGCATGTCACATGAGACGTGACACATGAGACATGTCACATGAGACATGACACATTAGACATGACACATGAGACATGTCACATGAGACATGACACATTAGACATGACACATGAGACATGTCACATGAGACATGGCACATGTATCACTGATGATGCATCACGGGTGATGCATCACTGGTGATGCATCACCGGTAATGCATCACTGCTGATGCATCACTGGTGAGTTAACCATTTATTTTTGATAAAAAACAAAATCATCTTTTTCTGAAATTAAAAAAAACAGTTGAGCTTGCCACGCCCATAATTAGCTATAATTTAACCTAATTTTTTAGCTACCTTAATTTGGATATGTTAGTTACAAAACGGCATTAAGATTTTGAAAATCGGTAACAAAAAAAATGGAGTTTTGGCCAATGAAATCAAGTTTTTAGCCACAGTGCACCGTAGGCCTTCGAATTTAAATTAGTTTTTCAATATCCTACACGATCAAAAAGTTTCAAAAAAGACCTTGTACTCCATTTTCGGCCAGATATAGGTGGTATATAAAGTAAGAAGATCGGATGGGGTGAAGTACTTCTTGCACTGTTTCTAAGAACCTAAACACTTGAAACGTGGCAGCTTAAATATTGTCTTCCAGGGCTGAAATTGTGGCGAGAGACTTCACGTTTTCCGACAAAAATCAGTTTAGTGAGGTCAATTCGCCTGATTCGGGCGGCGAATGAAATGCTCAAAAAGGTGAGATTAATTAGAAAAAGTCTTTGCAATCTAAGTATTCCTCATGACGAACAGTCCTCAGAATATAAAATTTTTTTGTTCCAAAAAATGCCTTAGAATCTTAGTTTTTTAAGAACCAGTTTGCAGAACTTAAAAATTAATTAATAAACATATTTTAAAAAAATATTATTGTTTTTTTTGAAAAATTTAAAAAAATTTAAATCTTTATATAAAAGGTTTTTGACAGTGAATATTTTCGACAATGAATTTATTAGTGTAAATTATAATGTTATATGTATAAAAAATTTTCGAAAATAAAACACCCCAAGTGAAAATGATCATATATTATAATTTTTGCATGGGTGACTGGACTGATAAATTTTTTTATATGAAAACAAGACAATATTAAATGTTAAATTTATGTTTTATTTAAATTATAATTATTTACTGATTCTTGCAAGCATTTTATGGTTCCATATTTATCATATTTTCTTCATAGTCAGAATTTTTGTTACCACAATATGGTTACAGCAAATCATGTTATAAAAAAAGGTGGCAATCATGAAATAATAAAATATTTACTATAATACAGGTTGGTTGAAAAGTTCCTGCGCTCACCAAGAGATGACACTGCTAGCTCCAAACTTTTTTTCTCAAGTTGGTATAACTGTCCTGAGAACACATGCAAAGTTGCAAGTCATTCTGTCAATTCTTTCTTTGTTTACAAGCCATTTGAAGTTGACGTGTCATTGAATTTTTTTTAATATGGAAAAAATTAAATATCGTGCAGTCATTAGATTCTTTGTTTTGAAGGGTTTAAAAGCAAAGGAAATGTATGAACAATTGTAAGAAGTGTATAAGGAGTCCTCACCTTCAAAATGCACCGTTGAATTTTGGGCTGGTAAATTTAAACGTGGTCGTACCAGCCTTTAAGACGATCCACGCGAAGGACGACCAAAAACTGCAACCACAGCAGAAATCATTGAGCAGGTACATAATATGGTTAGTGAAAATCCAAGTTTGACTAAGCGTGAAATTGCTAATGCCATAGGAATCTCAGACGAACGAGTACTCCATATTTTACATGAAGAATTACGTATGAAAAAACTGTTTGGAAATTCAACAAAAACTGGATCGAAAACAAATTTCTCAGCGTAATTTGGAGCGTTTTAAGCCGAATAAACTCGGCTTCTTCTTGCGTCGTTTTATAACTATGGATGAGACTTGGATCTACCACCATGATCATAAATTGAAACAAGAACGTTTACAGTGGGCTGAAGCTGGTTGTTCAGCTCCAGAGCAGGTGATCAGCAAAGAAGGTTATGGCATTAGTTTTTTGGGATGCAAAAGGAATTTTGTTGATTGATTATCTTCAGAAAGGTAAAACAATCAACTCTGAATATTATTGCAGATTTTTGGATCAGCTGGATGAAAAAATTCGTGAGAAAAGACCTGGTTTAAAGAAGACCAAAATCATTTTTCATCAAGACAATGCACCTGCTCACAAAAGTGTTTTTAAGATGGCTAAATTCAAAGAATTAAGGTACGAATTGCTTGAACATCCACCGTATTCACCAGATTTGGCTCCCAGTGACAACTATCTCTTCAGAAATCTCAAACAATTCCTTCGTGGAAAGCATTTTTCGTCGAATGAAGAGGCCATAGCAGCCGTAGACGGTTATTTTGCAGAGCTTCCGGAAAACCATTATAAAGATGGGATAAAATTATTGGAAGATCATTGGAACAAGTGTATTGAGCTTCTAGGAGATTATATTGAATAAAAAAATATACTTCGTGCATCACAGGTGATGCATCACTGGTGATACATCACTAATGATGCATCACTGGTGATGCATCACTGGTGATGCATCACTGGTGATGCATCACAGGTGATGCATCACAGGTGATGCATCACAGGTGATGCATCACTGGTGATGTGTCACTGGTGATGCATCACTGGTGATACATCATGCATCACTGGTGATGCATCACAGGTGATGTATCACTGGTGATACATCATGCATCACTGGTGATGCATCACTGGTGATACATCACTGGTGATACATCACTGGTGATGCATCACAGGTGATGCATCACTGGTGATGCATCACTGGTGATGCATCACTGGTGATACATCACTGGTGATGCATCACAGGTGATGCATCACTGGAGATGCATCACTGGTGATGCATCACTGGTGATACATCACTGATGATGCATCACTGGTGATGCATCACAGGTGATGCATTACTGGTGATACATCACTGGTGATGCATCACAGGTGATGCATTACTGGTGATACATCACTGGTGATGCATCACAGGTGATGCATCACTGGTGATGCGTCACTGGTGATGTGTCACTGGTGATGCATCACTGGTGATGTGTCACTGGTGATGCATCACTGGTGATGCATCACCAGTAATGCATCACCTGTGATGCATCACCAGTGATGCATCATCAGTGATGTATCACCAGTGATGCATCACCAGTGATGCATCTCCAGTGATGCATCACCTGTGATGCATCACCAGTGATGTATCACCAGTGATGCATCACCAGTGATGCATCACCAGTGATGCATCACCTGTGATGCATCACCAGTGATGTATCACCAGTGATGTATCACCAGTGATGCATCACCTGTGATGCATCACAGGTGATGCATGACTGGTGATACATCACTGATGATGCATCACTGGTGATGCATCACAGGTGATGCATCACTGGTGATGCATTACTGGTGATACATCACTGGTGATGCATCAGAGGTGATGCATTACTGGTGATACATCACTGGTGATGCATCACTGGTGATACATCACTGGTGATGCATCACTGCTAATGCATCACTGCTGATGCATCACTGGTGATACATCACTGGTGATGCATCACTGGCGATGTATCACCAGTGATGCATCACCAGTATCACCAGTGATGCATCACCTGTGATGCATCACCAGTGATGCATCATCAGTGATGTATCACCAGTGATGCATCACCTGTGATGCATCACCAGTGATGCATCACCAGTGACACATCACCAGTGATGCATCACCAGTGAGGTATCACCAGTAATGCATCACCTGTGATGCATCACCAGTGATGCATCATCAGTGATGTATCACCAGTGATGCATCACCAGTGATGCATCACCAGTGATGCATGATGTATCACCAGTGATACATCACCTGTGATGCATCACCAGTGATGCATGATGTATCACCAGTGATGCATCACCAGTGACACATCACCAGTGATGCATCACCTGTGATGCATCACCTGTGATGCATCACCAGTGATGTATCACCAGTGATGCATCACCAGTGATGCATCATCAGTGATGTATCACCAGTGATGCATCACCAGTGATGTATCACCAGTGATGCATCACCAGTGATGTATCACCAGTAATGCATCACCTGTGATGCATCACCAGTGATGCATCACCAGTGATGCATCACCTGTGATGCATCACCAGTGATGTATCATCAGTGATGCATCACCAGTGATGCATCACCTGTGACACATCACCAGTGATGCATCACCAGTGACACATCACCAGTGACACATCACCAGTGATGCATCACCTGTGATGCATCACCAGTGATGTATCACCAGTAATGCATCACCTGTGATGCATCACCAGTGATGCATCATCAGTGATGTATCACCAGTGATGCATCATCAGTGATGCATCACCTGTGATGTATCACCAGTGATGCATCATCAGTGATGCATCACAGGTGATGCATCACTGGTGATACTGGTGATACATCACCAGTGATGCATCACCAGTGATGTATCACCAGTGATGCATCAGCAGTGATGCATTAGCAGTGATGCATCACCAGTGATGTATCACCAGTAATGCATCACCTGTGATGCATCACCAGTGATGTATCACCAGTAATGCATCACCAGTGATGCATCACCTGTGATGCATCACCAGTGATGCATCATCAGTGATGTATCACCAGTGATGCATCACCTGTGATGCATCACCAGTGATGCATCACCAGTGATGCATCACCAGTGACACATCACCAGTGATGCATCACCTGTGATGCATCACCTGTGATGCATCACCAGTGATGCATCACCAGTGATGTATTACCAGTGATGCATCACCAGTGATGTATCACCAGTGATGCATCACCAGTGATGTATCACCAGTGATGCATCACCAGTGATGTATCACCAGTGATGCATCACCTGTGATGCATCACCAGTGATGCATCATTAGTGATGTATCACCAGTGATGCATCATCAGTGATGCATCACCAGTGATGCATCACCTGTGATGCATCACCAGTGATGCATCACCTGTGATGCATCACCAGTGATGCATCACCAGTGACACATCACCAGTGACACATCACCAGTGATGCATCACCTGTGATGCATCACCAGTGATGCATCACCAGTGATGCATCACCAGTGATGTATCACCAGTGACGCATCACCAGTGATGCATCACCAGTGATGTATCACCAGTAATGCATCACCTGTGATGCATCACCAGTGATGCATCACCAGTGATGCATCACCAGTGACACATCACCAGTGACACATCACCAGTGACACATCACCAGTGACACATCACCAGTGATGCATCACCAGTGATGTATCACCAGTAATGCATCACCTGTGATGCATCACCAGTGATGCATCATCAGTGATGCATCACCTGTGATGTATCACCAGTGATGCATCATCAGTGATGCATCACCAGTGATGCATCACCAGTGACACATCACCAGTGATGCATCTCCAGTGATGCATCACCTGTGATGCATCACCAGTGATGTATCACCAGTGATGCATCACCAGTGATGCATCACCAGTGACACATCACCAGTGATGCATCACCAGTGATGTATCACCAGTAATGCATCACCTGTGATGCATCACCAGTGATGCATCATCAGTGATGCATCACCAGTGATGTATCACCAGTGATGCAGTGACACATCACCAGTGATGCATCACCAGTGATGCATCATCAGTGATGCATCACCTGTGATGTATCACCAGTGATGCATCATCAGTGATGCATCACCAGTGATGCATCACCAGTGACACATCACCAGTGATGCATCTCCAGTGATGCATCACCAGTGACACATCACCAGTGATGCATCACCAGTGATGTATCACCAGTAATGCATCACCTGTGATGCATCACCAGTGATGCATCATCAGTGATGCATCACCAGTGATGTATCACCAGTGATGCAGTGACACATCACCAGTGATGCATCACCAGTGATGCATCACCAGTGATGTATCACCAGTAATGCATCACCTGTGATGCATCACCAGTGATGCATCATCAGTGATGCATCACCAGTGATGCATCACCAGTGATGCATCACCAGTGACACATCACCAGTGATGCATCACCAGTGATGTATCACCAGTAATGCATCACCTGTGATGCATCACCAGTGATGCATCATCAGTGATGCATCACCAGTGATGTATCACCAGTGATGCAGTGACACATCACCAGTGATGCATCACCAGTGATGTATCACCAGTAATGCATCACCAGTAATGCATCACCTGTGATGCATCACCAGTGATGCATCATCAGTGATGTATCACCAGTGATGCATCACCAGTGATGCATCACCAGTGATGTATCACCAGTAATGCATCACCTGTGATGCATCACCAGTGATGCATCATCAGTGATGTATCACCAGTGATGCATCACCTGTGATGCATCACCAGTGATGTATCACCAGTGATGCATCACCAGTGATGCATCACCTGTGATGCATCACCAGTGATGTATCACCAGTGATGCATCACCAGTGATGTATCACCAGTAATGCATCACCTGTGATGCATCACCAGTGATGTATCACCAGTAATGCATCACCTGTGATGCATCACCAGTGATGTATCACCAGTAATGCATCACCAGTGATGCATCATCAGTGATGCATCACCAGTGATGCATCTCCAGTGATGCATCACCAGTGACACATCACCAGTGATGCATCACCAGTGATGTATCACCAGTAATGCATCACCTGTGATGCATCACCAGTGATGCATCATCAGTGATGCATCACCAGTGATGCATCACCAGTGATGCATCACCAGTGACACATCACCAGTGATGCATCACCAGTGATGTATCACCAGTAATGCATCACCTGTGATGCATCACCAGTGATGCATCATCAGTGATGCATCACCAGTGATGTATCACCAGTGATGCAGTGACACATCACCAGTGATGCATCACCAGTGATGTATCACCAGTAATGCATCACCAGTAATGCATCACCTGTGATGCATCACCAGTGATGCATCATCAGTGATGTATCACCAGTGATGCATCACCAGTGATGCATCACCAGTGATGTATCACCAGTAATGCATCACCTGTGATGCATCACCAGTGATGCATCATCAGTGATGTATCACCAGTGATGCATCACCTGTGATGCATCACCAGTGATGTATCACCAGTGATGCATCACCAGTGATGCATCACCTGTGATGCATCACCAGTGATGTATCACCAGTGATGCATCACCAGTGATGTATCACCAGTAATGCATCACCTGTGATGCATCACCAGTGATGTATCACCAGTAATGCATCACCTGTGATGCATCACCAGTGATGTATCACCAGTAATGCATCACCAGTGATGCATCACCTGTGATGCATCACCAGTGATGCATTATCAGTGATGTATCACCAGTGATGCATCACCTGTGATGCATCACCAGTGATGCATCACCAGTGATGCATCACCAGTGACACATCACCAGTGATGTATCACCAGTGGTGCATCACCAGTGGTGCATCACCAGTGATGTATCACCAGTGATGCATCACCAGTGATGTATCACCAGTGATGCATCACCAGTGATGTATCACCAGTGATGCATCACCTGTGATGCATCACCAGTGATGCATCATTAGTGATGTATCACCAGTGATGCATCACCTGTGATGCATCACCAGTGATGCATCATCAGTGATGCATCACCAGTGATGCATCACCAGTGACACATCACCAGTGATGCATCACCAGTGACACATCACCAGTGACACATCACCAGTGATGCATCATCAGTGATGCATCACCTGTGATGTATCACCAGTGATGCATCATCAGTGATGCATCACCAGTGATGCATCACCAGTGACACATCACCAGTGATGCATCTCCAGTGATGCATCACCTGTGATGCATCACCAGTGATGTATCACCAGTGATGCATCACCAGTGATGCATCACCAGTGACACATCACCAGTGATGCATCACCAGTGATGTATCACCAGTAATGCATCACCTGTGATGCATCACCAGTGATGCATCATCAGTGATGCATCACCAGTGATGTATCACCAGTGATGCATCACCAGTGATGCATCACCAGTGATGCATCACCAGTGATGCATTACCAGTGACACATCACCAGTGATGCATCACCAGTGATGTATCACCAGTAATGCATCACCAGTAATGCATCACCTGTGATGCATCACCAGTGATGCATCATCAGTGATGTATCACCAGTGATGCATCACCAGTGATGCATCACCAGTGATGCATCACCAGTGATGTATCACCAGTAATGCATCACCTGTGATGCATCACCAGTGATGTATCACCAGTGATGCATCACCAGTGATGCATCACCAGTGACACATCACCAGTGATGCATCACCAGTGATGTATCACCAGTAATGCATCACCTGTGATGCATCACCAGTGATGCATCACCAGTGATGCATCATCAGTGATGTATCACTAGTGATGCATCACCAGTGATGCATCTCCAGTGATGCATCACCTGTGATGCATCACCAGTGATGTATCACCAGTGATGCATCACGAGTGATGTATCACCAGTGATGCATCACCAGTGATGCATCACCAGTGACACATCACCAGTGATGCATCACCAGTGATGTATCACCAGTAATGCATCACCTGTGATGCATCACCAGTGATGCATCACCAGTGATGCATCATCAGTGATGTATCACTAGTGATGCATCACCAGTGATGCATCTCCAGTGATGCATCACCTGTGATGCATCACCAGTGATGCATCACCAGTGATGTATCACCAGTGATGCATCACCAGTGATGCATCACCAGTGATGCATCACCAGTGATGCATCACCAGTGACACATCACCAGTGACACATCACCAGTGACACATCACCAGTGATGCATCACCAGTGATGCATCACCAGTGATGTATCACCAGTAATGCATCACCTGTGATGCATCACCAGTGATGTATCACCAGTAATGCATCACCAGTGATGCATCACCTGTGATGCATCACCAGTGATGCATCATCAGTGATGTATCACCAGTGATGCATCACCTGTGATGCATCACCAGTGATGCATCACCAGTGATGCATCACCAGTGACACATCACCAGTGATGCATCACCTGTGATGCATCACCTGTGATGCATCACCTGTGATGCATCACCAGTGATGCATCACCAGTGATGTATCACCAGTGATGCATCACCTGTGATGCATCACCAGTGATGCATCATCAGTGATGTATCACCAGTGATGCATCACCTGTGATGCATCACCAGTGATGCATCACCAGTGACACATCACCAGTGATGCATCACCAGTGATGTATCACCAGTAATGCATCACCTGTGATGCATCACCAGTGATGCATCACCAGTGATGCATCACCAGTGATGTATCACCTGTGATGCATCACCAGTGATGTATCACCAGTGATGCATCACCAGTGATGCATCACCTGTGATGCATCACCAGTGATGCATCACCAGTGACACATCACCAGTGATGCATCACCAGTGATGTATCACCAGTAATGCATCACCTGTGATGTATCACCAGTGATGCATCACCAGTGATGCATCACCAGTGATGTATCACCAGTAATGCATCACCTGTGATGCATCACCAGTGATGCATCATCAGTGATGCATCACCTGTGATGTATCACCAGTGATGCATCACCAGTGACACATCACCAGTGATGCATCACCTGTGATGCATCACCAGTGATGTATCACCAGTGATACATCACCTGTGATGTATCACCAGTGATGCATCACCTGTGATGCATCACCAGTGATGTATCACCAGTGATGTATCACCAGTGATGCATCACCAGTGATGCATCACCAGTGATACATCACCAGTGATGCATCACCAGTGACACATCACCAGTGATGCATCACCTGTGATGCATCACCAGTGATGTATCACCAGTGATACATCACCTGTGATGTATCACCAGTGATGCATCACCTGTGATGCATCACTGGTGATACATCACTGGTGATGCATCACCAGTGACACATCACCAGTGACACATCACCAGTGATGCATCACCAGTGATGCATCAGCAGTGATGCATCACCAGTGATGCATCACCAGTGATGCATCACCAGTGATGTATCACCAGTGATGCATCACTGGTGATGTGCAGTGATGCATCACTGCTGATGCATCACTGGTGATGTGTCACTGGTGATGTGTCACTGGTGATGCATGTCACATGAGACATGACACATGTGACATGTCACATGTGACAGTCACATGAAACATGAGACATGACACATGAGGCATGTCACATGAGACGTGACACATGAGATGTCACATGAGACATGACACACGAGACATGTCACATGTGACAGTCACATGAGACATGACACATTAGACATGACACATGAGACATGTCACATGAGACATGTCTCGTGTGTCATGTCTCATGTGACATGTCTCATGTGTCACGTCTCATGTGACATGCCTCATGTGTCATGTCTCATGTTTCATGTGACTGTCACATGTGACATGTCACATGTGTCATGTCTCATGTGACATGCATCACCAGTGATGCATCACCAGTGACACATCACCAGTGACACATCACCAGTGATGCATCAGCAGTGATGCATCAGCAGTGATGCATTACTGCACCAGTGATGCATCACTGGTGATACATCACTGGTGATGCATCACTGGTGATACATCATTGGTGATGCATCACTACTGATGCATCACTGGTGATGTGTCACTGGTGATGCATCACAGGTGATGCATCACTGGTGATACATCACTGGTGATGCATCACTGGTGATACATCATTGGTGATGCATCACTACTGATGCATCACTGGTGATGTGTCACTGGTGATGCATCACAGGTGATGCATCACTGGTGATGCATCACTGCTGATGCATCACTGGTGATGCATCACTGGTGATGTGTCACTGGTGATGTGTCACTGGTGATGCATCACCAGTGATGTATCACTGGTGATACATCACTGGTGATGCATCACAGGTGATGCATCACTGGTGATGTGTCACTGGTGATGCATCACTGGTGATGCATCACAGGTGATGCATCACTGGTGATGCATCACCAGTGACACATCACCAGTGATGCATCACCAGTGACACATCACCAGTGACACATCACCAGTGATGCATCACTGGTGATGCATCACCAGTGACTGGTGATGCATCACAGGTGATGCATCACTGGTGATGCATCACCAGTGACACATCACCAGTGATGCATCACCAGTGACACATCACCAGTGACACATCACCAGTGATGCATCACCAGTGACACATCACCAGTGACACATCACCAGTGATGCATCACTGGTGATGCATCACCAGTGACTGGTGATGTGTCACTGGTGATGCATCACTGGTGATGTGTCACTGGTGATGCATCACCAGTGATGCATCACCTGTGATGCATCACCAGTGACACCAGATGCATCACTGGTGATGCATCACTGGTGATGTGTCACTGGTGATGCATCACTGGTGATGCATCACTGGTGATACATCACTGGTGATGCATCACTGGTGATACATCACTGGTGATGCATCACAGGTGATACATCACTGGTGATGCATCACTGGTGATGCATCACTGGTGATACATCACTGGTGATGCATCACAGGTGATGCATTACTGGTGATACATCACTGGTGATGCATCACTGGTGATGTGTCACTGGTGATGCATCACTGGTGATGCATCACAGGTGATGCATCACTGGTGATACATCACTGGTGATGCATCACAGGTGATGCATCACTGGTGATACATCACTGGTGATGCATCACTGGTGATGCATCACAGGTGATGCATCACTGGTGATGTGTCACTGGTGATGCATCACTGGTGATGCATCACTGGTTATGCATCATAGGTGATGCATCACTGGTGATACATCACTGATGATGCATCACTGGTGATGCATCACAGGTGATGCATCACTGGTGATGCATTACTGGTGATACATCACTGGTGATGCATCACAGGTGATGCATTACTGGTGATACATCACTGGTGATGCATCACTGGTGATGCATCACTGGTGATGCATCACTGGTGATACATCACTGGTGATGCATCACTGGTGATGCATCACAGGTGATGCATCACTGGTGACGTGTCACTGGTGATGTGTCACTGGTGATGCATCACTGGTGATGCATCACTGGTGATACATCACTGGTGATACATCACTGGTGATGCATCACAGGTGATGCATCACTGGAGATGCATCACTGGTGATGCATCACTAGTGATACATCACTGATGATGCATCACTGGTGATGCATCACTGGTGATGCATCACAGGTGATGCATTACTGGTGATACATCACTGGTGATGCATCACTGGTGATGTGTCACTGGTGATGCATCACTGGTGATGCATCACTGGTGATACATCACTGGTGATGCATCACAGGTGATGCATCACTGGTGATACATCACTGATGATGCATCACTGGTGATGCATCACAGGTGATGCATTACTGGTGATACATCACTGGTGATGCATCACTGGTGATGCATCACTGGTGATACATCACTGATGATGCATCACTGGTGATGCATCACAGGTGATGCATTACTGGTGATGCATTACTGGTGATACATCACTGGTGATGCATCACTGGTGATGTGTCACTGGTAATGCATCACTGGTGATGCATCACTGGTGATACATCACTGGTGATGCATCACTGATGATGCATCACTGGTGATGCATCACAGGTGATGCATTACTGGTGATACATCACTGGTGATGCATCACTGGTGATGTGTCACTGGTGATGCATCACTGGTGATGCATCACAGGTGATGCATCACTGGAGATGCATCACTGGTGATGTGTCACTGGTGATGCATCACTGATGATGCATCACTGGTGATGCATCACAGGTGATGCATTACTGGTGATACATCACTGGTGATGCATCACTGGTGATGTGTCACTGGTGATGTGTCACTGGTGATGTGTCACTGGTGATGTGTCACTGGTGATGCATCACTGGTGATGCATCACTGGTGATGCATCACTGGTGATACATCACTGGTGATGCATCACAGGTGATGCATCACTGGTGATGCATCACAGGTGATGCATCACTGGTGATACATCACTGATGATGCATCACTGGTGATGCATCACAGGTGATGCATTACTGGTGATACATCACTGGTGATGCATCACTGGTGATGCATCACTGGTGATGCATCACTGGTGATGCATCACTGGTGATACATCACTGGTGATGCATCACTGGTGATGCATCACAGGTGATGCATCACTGGTGATGTGTCACTGGTGATGTGTCACTGGTGATGCATCACTGGTGATGCATCACAGGTGATGCATCACTGGTGATGCATCACTGGTGATACATCACTGGTGATGCATCACAGGTGATGCATCACTGGTGATGCATCACTGGTGATGCATCACTGGTGATACATCACTGGTGATGCATCACAGGTGATGCATTACTGGTGATACATCACTGGTGATGCATCACAGGTGATGCATCACTGGTGATGTGTCACTGGTGATGTGTCACTGGTGATGCATCACTGGTGATGTGTCACTGGTGATGCATCACTGGTGATCATTACAGGTGATGCATCACTGGTGATACTTCACTGATGATGCATCACTGGTGATGCATCTCAGGTGATGCATCACTGGTGATACATCACTAATCACTGGTGATGCATCACTGGTGATACATCACTGGTGATGCATCACTGGTGATGCATCACAGGTGATGCATCACTGGTGACGTGTCACTGGTGATGTGTCACTGGTGATGCATCACTGGTGATGCATCACTGGTGATACATCACTGGTGATACATCACTGGTGATGCATCACAGGTGATGCATCACTGGAGATGCATCACTGGTGATGCATCACTAGTGATACATCACTGATGATGCATCACTGGTGATGCATCACTGGTGATGCATCACAGGTGATGCATTACTGGTGATACATCACTGGTGATGCATCACTGGTGATGTGTCACTGGTGATGCATCACTGGTGATGCATCACTGGTGATACATCACTGGTGATGCATCACAGGTGATGCATCACTGGTGATACATCACTGATGATGCATCACTGGTGATGCATCACAGGTGATGCATTACTGGTGATACATCACTGGTGATGCATCACTGGTGATGCATCACTGGTGATACATCACTGATGATGCATCACTGGTGATGCATCACAGGTGATGCATTACTGGTGATGCATTACTGGTGATACATCACTGGTGATGCATCACTGGTGATGTGTCACTGGTAATGCATCACTGGTGATGCATCACTGGTGATACATCACTGGTGATGCATCACTGATGATGCATCACTGGTGATGCATCACAGGTGATGCATTACTGGTGATACATCACTGGTGATGCATCACTGGTGATGTGTCACTGGTGATGCATCACTGGTGATGCATCACAGGTGATGCATCACTGGAGATGCATCACTGGTGATGTGTCACTGGTGATGCATCACTGGTGATGCATCACTGGTGATGCATCACTGGTGATGCATCACTGGTGATACATCACTGGTGATGCATCACTGGTGATGCATCACAGGTGATGCATCACTGGTGATGTGTCACTGGTGATGTGTCACTGGTGATGCATCACTGGTGATGCATCACAGGTGATGCATCACTGGTGATGCATCACTGGTGATACATCACTGGTGATGCATCACAGGTGATGCATCACTGGTGATGCATCACTGGTGATGCATCACTGGTGATACATCACTGGTGATGCATCACAGGTGATGCATTACTGGTGATACATCACTGGTGATGCATCACAGGTGATGCATCACTGGTGATGTGTCACTGGTGATGTGTCACTGGTGATGCATCACTGGTGATGTGTCACTGGTGATGCATCACTGGTGATCATTACAGGTGATGCATCACTGGTGATACTTCACTGATGATGCATCACTGGTGATGCATCTCAGGTGATGCATCACTGGTGATACATCACTAATGATGCATCACTGGTGATGCATCACAGGTGATGCATCACTGGTGATACATCACTGGTGATGCATCACTGGTGATACATCACTGGTGATACATCACTGGTGATGCATCACTGGTGATACATCACTGGTGATGCATCACTGGTGATGCATCACAGGTGATGCATCACAGGTGATGCATCACAGGTGATGCATCACAGGTGATGCATCACAGGTGATGCATCACTGGTGATGTGTCACTGGTGATGCATCACTGGTGATGCATCACTGGTGATGCATCACAGGTGATGCATCACTGGTGATGCATCACTGGTGATGCATCACTGGTGATGTGTCACTGGTGATGTGTCACTGGTGATGTGTCACTGGTGATGCATCACTGGTGATGCATCACTGGTGATACATCACTGGTGATGCATCACTGGTGATGCATCACAGGTGATGCATCACTGGTGACGTGTCACTGGTGATGTGTCACTGGTGATGCATCACTGGTGATACATCATGCATCACTGGTGATGCATCACTGGTGATGCATCACTGGTGATACATCACTGGTGATACATCACTGGTGATGCATCACAGGTGATGCATCACTGGAGATGCATCACTGGTGATGCATCACTAGTGATACATCACTGATGATGCATCACTGGTGATGCATCACTGGTGATGCATCACAGGTGATGCATTACTGGTGATACATCACTGGTGATGCATCACTGGTGATGTGTCACTGGTGATGCATCACTGGTGATGCATCACTGGTGATACATCACTGGTGATGCATCACAGGTGATGCATCACTGGTGATACATCACTGATGATGCATCACTGGTGATGCATCACAGGTGATGCATTACTGGTGATACATCACTGGTGATGCATCACTGGTGATGCATCACTGGTGATACATCACTGATGATGCATCACTGGTGATGCATCACAGGTGATGCATTACTGGTGATGCATTACTGGTGATACATCACTGGTGATGCATGACTGGTGATGTGTCACTGGTAATGCATCACTGGTGATGCATCACCAGTGATACCTCACTGGTGATGCATCACTGGTGATGTGTCACTGGTGATGCATCACTGGTGATGCATCACAGGTGATGCATCACTGGAGATGCATCACTGGTGATGTGTCACTGGTGATGCATCACTGGTGATACATCACAGGTGACGCATCACTGATGATGCATCACTGGTGATGCATCACAGGTGATGCATTACTGGTGATACATCAATGGTGATGCATCACTGGTGATGTGTCACTGGTGATGTGTCACTGGTGATGTGTCACTGGTGATGTGTCACTGGTGATGTGTCACTGGTGATGTGTCACTGGTGATGCATCACTGGTGATGCATCACTGGTGATGCATCACTGGTGATACATCACTGGTGATGCATCACAGGTGATGCATCACTGGTGATGCATCACAGGTGATGCATCACTGGTGATACATCACTGATGATGCATCACTGGTGATGCATCACTGGTGATACATCACTGATGATGCATCACTGGTGATGCATCACAGGTGATGCATTACTGGTGATACATCACTGGTGATGCATCACTGGTGATGCATCACAGGTGATGCATCACTGGTGATGTGTCACTGGTGATGTGTCACTGGTGATGCATCACTGGTGATGCATCACAGGTGATGCATCACTGGTGATACATCACTGGTGATGCATCACTGGTGATACATCACTGGTGATGCATCACTGGTGATACATCACTGGTGATGCATCACTGGTGATACATCACTGGTGATGCATCACTGGTGATGCATCACAGGTGATGCATCACAGGTGATGCATCACAGGTGATGCATCACTGGTGATGTGTCACTGGTGATGCATCACTGGTGATGCATCACTGGTGATGCATCACAGGTGATGCATCACTGGTGATACATCACTGATGATGCATCACTGGTGATACATCACTGGTGATGCATCACCTGTGATGCATCACTGGTGATGCATCACAGGTGATGCATTACTGGTGATGCATTACTGGTGATACATCACTGGTGATGCATCACTGGTGATGTGTCACTGGTAATGCATCACTGGTGATGCATAACTGGTGATGCATCACTGGTGATGCATCACTGGTGATACATCACTGGTGATGCATCACTGATGATGCATCACTGGTGATGCATCACAGGTGATGCATTACTGGTGATACATCACTGGTGATGCATCACTGGTGATGCATCACTGGTGATGCATTACTGGTGATACATCACTGGTGATGCATCACAGGTGATGCATTACTGGTGATGCATCACCAGTGATGATCACCAGTGATGCATCACCAGTGATGCATCACCTGTGATACATCACTGGTGATGCATCACTGGTGATGCATCACAGGTGATGCATCACTGGTGACGTGTCACTGGTGATGTGTCACTGGTGATGCATCACTGATGATACATCATGCATCACTGGTGATGCATCACAGGTGATGTATCACTGGTGATGCATCACTGGTGATACATCACTGCTGATACATCACTGGTGATACATCACTGGTGATGCATCACAGGTGATGCATCACTGGTGATACATCACTGGTGATGCATCACAGGTGATGCATCACTGGAGATGCATCACTGGTGATGCATCACTAGTGATACATCACTGATGATGCATCACTGGTGATGCATCACTGGTGATACATCACTAATGATGCATCACTGGTGATGCATCACAGGTGATGCATCACTGGTGATGTGTCAGTGGTGATGCATCACTGGTGATGCATCACAGGTGATGTATCACTGGTGATACATCACTGGTGATGCATCACTGGTGATACATCACTGGTGATACATCACTGGTGATGCATCACTGGTGATACATCACTGGTGATGCATCACAGGTGATGCATCACTGGTGATGTGTCACTGGTGATGCATCACTGGTGATGCATCACAGGTGATGCATCACTGGTGATACATCACTGATGATGCATCACTGGTGATGCATCACAGGTGATGCATCACTGGTGATACATCACTAATGATGCATCACTGGTGATGCATCACAGGTGATGCATCACTGGTGATACATCACTGGTGATGCATCACTGGTGATACATCACTGATGATGCATCACTGGTGATGCATCACAGGTGATGCATCACTGGTGATACATCACTAATGATGCATCACTGGTGATGCATCACAGGTGATGCATCACTGGTGATACATCACTGGTGATACATCACTGGTGATACATCACTGGTGATGCATCACTGGTGATACATCACTGGTGATGCATCACAGGTGATGCATCACTGGTGATGTGTCACTGGTGATGCATCACTGGTGATGCATTACTGGTGATACATCACTGGTGATGCATCACAGGTGATGCATTACTGGTGATACATCACTGGTGATGCATCACTGGTGATGCATTACTGGTGATACATCACTGGTGATGCATCACAGGTGATGCATTACTGGTGATACATCACTGGTGATGCATCACTGGTGATGCATCACTGGTGATGCATCACAGGTGATGCATCACTGGTGATGTGTCACTGGTGATGTGTCACTGGTGATGCATCACTGGTGATGCATCACTGATGATGCATCACTGGTGATGCATCACAGGTGATGCATTACTGGTGATACATCACTGGTGATGCATCACTGGTGATGTGTCACTGGTGATGCATCACTGGTGATGCATCACAGGTGATGCATCACTGGAGATGCATCACTGGTGATGTGTCACTGGTGATGCATCACTGGTGATGCATCACTGATGATGCATCACTGGTGATACATCACAGGTGATGCATCACTGATGATGCATCACTGGTGATGCATCACAGGTGATGCATTACTGGTGATACATCACTGGTGATGCATCACTGGTGATGTGTCACTGGTGATGTGTCACTGGTGATGTGTCACTGGTGATGTGTCACTGGTGATGCATCACTGGTGATGCATCACTGGTGATGCATCACTGGTGATACATCACTGGTGATGCATCACAGGTGATGCATCACTGGTGATACATCACTGATGATGCATCACTGGTGATGCATCACAGGTGATGCATTACTGGTGATACATCACTGGTGATGCATCACTGGTGATGCATCACTGGTGATACATCACTGGTGATGCATCACTGGTGATGCATCACAGGTGATGCATCACTGGTGATGTGTCACTGGTGATGTGTCACTGGTGATGCATCACTGGTGATGCATCACAGGTGATGCATCACTGGTGATGCATCACTGGTGATACATCACTGGTGATGCATCACAGGTGATGCATCACTGGTGATGCATCACTGGTGATGCATCACTGGTGATACATCACTGGTGATGCATCACAGGTGATGCATTACTGGTGATACATCACTGGTGATGCATCACAGGTGATGCATCACTGGTGATGTGTCACTGGTGATGTGTCACTGGTGATGCATCACTGGTGATGTGTCACTGGTGATGCATCACTGGTGATCATTACAGGTGATGCATCACTGGTGATACTTCACTGATGATGCATCACTGGTGATGCATCTCAGGTGATGCATCACTGGTGATACATCACTAATGATGCATCACTGGTGATGCATCACAGGTGATGCATCACTGGTGATACTTCACTGATGATGCATCACTGGTGATGCATCTCAGGTGATGCATCACTGGTGATACTTCACTGATGATGCATCACTGGTGATGCATCTCAGGTGATGCATCACTGGTGATACATCACTAATGATGCATCACTGGTGATGCATCACAGGTGATGCATCACTGGTGATGCATCACTGGTGATGTGTCACTGGTAATGCATCACTGGTGATGCATCACTGGTGATACATCACTGGTGATGCATCACTGATGATGCATCACTGGTGATGCATCACAGGTGATGCATTACTGGTGATACCTCACTGGTGATGCATCACTGGTGATGTGTCACTGGTGATGCATCACTGGTGATGCATCACAGGTGATGCATCACTGGTGACGTGTCACTGGTGATGTGTCACTGGTGATGCATCACTGGTGATACATCATGCATCACTGGTGATGCATCACTGGTGATGCATCACTGGTGATACATCACTGGTGATACATCACTGGTGATGCATCACAGGTGATGCATCACTGGAGATGCATCACTGGTGATGCATCACTAGTGATACATCACTGATGATGCATCACTGGTGATGCATCACTGGTGATGCATCACAGGTGATGCATTACTGGTGATACATCACTGGTGATGCATCACTGGTGATGTGTCACTGGTGATGCATCACTGGTGATGCATCACTGGTGATACATCACTGGTGATGCATCACAGGTGATGCATCACTGGTGATACATCACTGATGATGCATCACTGGTGATGCATCACAGGTGATGCATTACTGGTGATACATCACTGGTGATGCATCACTGGTGATGCATCACTGGTGATACATCACTGATGATGCATCACTGGTGATGCATCACAGGTGATGCATTACTGGTGATGCATTACTGGTGATACATCACTGGTGATGCATCACTGGTGATGTGTCACTGGTAATGCATCACTGGTGATGCATCACTGGTGATACATCACTGGTGATGCATCACTGATGATGCATCACTGGTGATGCATCACAGGTGATGCATTACTGGTGATACCTCACTGGTGATGCATCACTGGTGATGTGTCACTGGTGATGCATCACTGGTGATGCATCACAGGTGATGCATCACTGGAGATGCATCACTGGTGATGTGTCACTGGTGATGCATCACTGGTGATACATCACAGGTGACGCATCACTGATGATGCATCACTGGTGATGCATCACAGGTGATGCATTACTGGTGATACATCACTGGTGATGCATCACTGGTGATGTGTCATTGGTGATGCATCACTGGTGATGCATCACAGGTGATGCATCACTGGTGATACTTCACTGATGATGCATCACTGGTGATGCATCTCAGGTGATGCATTACTGGTGATACATCACTGGTGATGCATCACTGGTGATGTGTCACTGGTGATGCATCACTGGTGATACATCACAGGTGACGCATCACTGATGATGCATCACTGGTGATGCATTACTGGTGATGCATCACTGGTGATGTGTCACTGGTGATGCATCACTGGTGATGTGTCACTGGTGATGCATCACTGGTGATGCATCACAGGTGATGCATCACTGGTGATACTTCACTGATGATGCATCACTGGTGATGCATCTCAGGTGATGCATCACTGGTGATACATCACTAACGATGCATCACTGGTGATGCATCTCAGGTGATGCATCACTGGTGATACATCACTAACGATGCATCACTGGTGATGCATCACAGGTGATGCATCACTGGTGATACATCACTGGTGATGCATCACTGGTGATACATCACTGGTGATGCATCACTGGTGATACATCACTGGTGATGCATCACTGCTAATGTATCACAGGTGACGCATCACTGATGATGCATCACTGGTGATGCATCACAGGTGATGCATCACAGGTGATGCATCACTGGTGATGCATTACTGGTGATACATCACTGGTGATGCATCACAGGTGATGCATTACTGGTGATACATCACTGGTGATGCATCACTGGTGATACATCACTGGTGATGCATCACTGCTAATGCATCACAGGTGACGCATCACTGATGATGCATCACTGGTGATGCATCACAGGTGATGCATTACTGGTGATACATCACTGGTGATGCATCACTGGTGATGTGTCACTGGTGATGCATCACTGGTGATACATCACAGGTGACGCATCACTGATGATGCATCACTGGTGATGCATTACTGGTGATGCATCACTGGTGATGTGTCACTGGTGATGCATCACTGGTGATGTGTCACTGGTGATGCATCACTGGTGATGCATCACAGGTGATGCATCACTGGTGATACTTCACTGATGATGCATCACTGGTGATGCATCTCAGGTGATGCATCACTGGTGATACATCACTAACGATGCATCACTGGTGATGCATCACAGGTGATGCATCACTGGTGATACATCACTGGTGATGCATCACTGGTGATACATCACTGGTGATGCATCACTGGTGATACATCACTGGTGATGCATCACTGGTGATACATCACTGGTGATGCATCACTGGTGATGCATCACAGGTGATGCATCACTGGTGATGTGTCACTGGTGATGCATCACTGGTGATGCATCACACGTGATGCATCACTGGTGATACATCACTGATGATGCATCACTGGTGATACATCACTGGTGATGCATCACCTGTGATGCATCACTGGTGATGCATCACTGGTGATGCATCACAGGTGATGCATTACTGGTGATGCATTACTGGTGATACATCACTGGTGATGCATCACTGGTGATGTGTCACTGGTAATGCATCACTGGTGATGCATCACTGGTGATGCATCACTGGTGATGCATCACTGGTGATGCATTACTGGTGATACATCACTGGTGATGCATCACAGGTGATGCATTACTGGTGATGCATCACTGGTGATGTATCACTGGTGATGCATCACAGGTGATGCATCACTGGTGATGCATTACTGGTGATACATCACTGGTGATGCATCACAGGTGATGCATTACTGGTGATGCATCACCAGTGATGATCACCAGTGATGCATCACCAGTGATGCATCACCTGTGATACATCACTGGTGATGCATCACTGGTGATGCATCACAGGTGATGCATCACTGGTGACGTGTCACTGGTGATGTGTCACTGGTGATGCATCACTGATGATACATCATGCATCACTGGTGATGCATCACAGGTGATGTATCACTGGTGATGCATCACTGGTGATACATCACTGGTGATACATCACTGGTGATGCATCACAGGTGATGCATCACTGGTGATACATCACTGGTGATGCATCACAGGTGATGCATCACTGGAGATGCATCACTGGTGATGCATCACTAGTGATACATCACTGATGATGCATCACTGGTGATGCATCACTGGTGATGCATCACAGGTGATGCATTACTGGTGATACATCACTGGTGATGCATCACTGGTGATGTGTCACTGGTGATGCATCACTGGTGATGCATCACAGGTGATGCATCACTGGTGATGCATCACTGGTGATACATCACTGGTGATGCATCACAGGTGATGCATCACTGGTGATACATCACTGATGATGCATCACTGGTGATGCATCACAGGTGATGCATTACTGGTGATACATCACTGGTGATGCATCACTGGTGATGCATCACTGGTGATACATCACTGATGATGCATCACTGGTGATGCATCACAGGTGATGCATTACTGGTGATGCATTACTGGTGATGCATCACTGGTGATGTGTCACTGGTAATGCATCACTGGTGATGCATCACTGGTGATACATCACTGGTGATGCATCACTGATGATGCATCACTGGTGATGCATCACAGGTGATGCATTACTGGTGATACATCACTGGTGATGCATCACTGGTGATGTGTCACCGGTGATGCATCACTGGTGATGCATCACAGGTGATGCATCACTGGTGATGCATCACAGGTGATGCATCACTGGAGATGCATCACTGGTGATGTGTCACTGGTGATGCATCACTGGTGATGCATCACTGATGATGCATCACTGGTGATACATCACAGGTGATGCATCACTGATGATGCATCACTGGTGATGCATCACAGGTGATGCATTACTGGTGATACATCACTGGTGATGCATCACTGGTGATGTGTCACTGGTGATATGTCACTGGTGATGTGTCACTGGTGATGTGTCACTGGTGATGCATCACTGGTGATGCATCACTGGTGATGCATCACTGGTGATACATCACTGGTGATACATCACTGGTGTTGCATCACAGGTGATGCATCACTGGTGATGCATCACTGGTGATGCATCACTGGTAATACATCACTGGTGATGCATCACAGGTGATGCATTACTGGTGATACATCACTGGTGATGCATCACAGGTGATGCATCACTGGTGATGTGTCACTGGTGATGTGTCACTGGTGATGCATCACTGGTGATGTGTCACTGGTGATGCATCACTGGTGATGCATCACAGGTGATGCATCACTGGTGATACATCACTAATGATGCATCACTGGTGATGCATCACAGGTGATGCATCACTGGTGATACATCACTGGTGATGCATCACTGGTGATACATCACTGGTGATGCATCACTGGTGATGCATCACTGGTGATACATCACTAATGATGCATCACTGGTGATGCATCACAGGTGATGCATCACTGGTGATGTGTCACTGGTGATGCATCACTGGTGATGCATCACAGGTGATGCATCACTGGTGATACATCACTGATGATGCATCACTGGTGATGCATCACAGGTGATGCATCACTGGTGATACATCACTAATGATGCATCACTGGTGATGCATCACAGGCGATGCATCACTGGTGATACATCACTGGTGATGCATCACTGGTGATACATCACTGATGATGCATCACTGGTGATGCATCACAGGTGATGCATCACTGGTGATACATCACTAATGATGCATCACTGGTGATGCATCACAGGTGATGCATCACTGGTGATACATCACTGGTGATGCATCACTGGTGATACATCACTGGTGATGCATCACTGGTGATGCACTGGACATCACTGGTGATGCATCACTGGTGATACATCACTGATGATGCATCACTGGTGATGCATCACAGGTGATGCATTACTGGTGATACATCACTGGTGATGCATCACTGGTGATGTGTCAGTGGTGATGCATCACTGGTGATGCATCACAGGTGATGTATCACTGGTGATACATCACTGGTGATGCATCACTGGTGATACATCACTGGTGATGCATCACTGGTGATACATCACTGGTGATACATCACTGGTGATGCATCACTGGTGATACATCACTGGTGATGCATCACAGGTGATGCATCACTGGTGATGTGTCACTGGTGATGCATCACTGGTGATGCATCACTGGTGATGGATCACAGGTGATGCATCACTGGTGATACATCACTGATGATGCATCACTGGTGATGCATCACAGGTGATGCATCACTGGTGATGCATTACTGGTGATACATCACTGGTGATGCATCACAGGTGATGCATTACTGGTGATACATCACTGGTGATGCATCACTGGTGATGCATCACTGGTGATGCATCACAGGTGATGCATCACTGGTGATGTGTCACTGGTGATGTGTCACTGGTGATGCATCACTGGTGATACATCACTGGTGATGCATCACTGGTGATGCATCACAGGTGATGCATCACTGGTGATGTGTCACTGGCGATGTGTCACTGGTGATGCATCACTGGTGATACATCAGTGGTGATGCATCACTGGTGACACATCACTGGTGATGCATCACTGGTGATACATCACTGGTGATGCATCACAGGTGATGCATCACTGGTGATACATCACTGGTGATGCATCACAGGTGATGCATCACTGGTGATGCATCACAGGTGATGCATCACTGGTGATACATCACTGATGATGCATCACTGGTGATGCATCACAGGTGATGCATTACTGGTGATACATCACTGGTGATGCATCACTGGTGACCTGTGATGCATCACCTGTGATGCATCACCAGTGATGCATCACCAGTGATGTATCACCAGTGATGCATCACCAGTGATGTGTCACCAGTGATGCATCACCACTGATGTATCACCAGTGATGCATCACCAGTGATGTATCACCAGTGATGCATCACCTGTGATGCATCACCAGTGATGTATCACCAGTGATGCATCACCAGTGATGTGTCACCAGTGATGCATCACCACTGATGTATCACCAGTGATGCATCACCAGTGATGTATCACCAGTGATGCATCACCTGTGATGCATCACCAGTGATGCATCATTAGTGATGTATCACCAGTGATGAATCACCTGTGATGCATCACCAGTGATGCATCATCAGTGATGTATCACCAGTGATGCATCACCTGTGATGCATCACCAGTGATGCATCACCAGTGACACATCACCAGTGATGCATCACCAGTGACACATCACCAGTGACACATCACCAGTGATGCATCACCTGTGATGCATCACCAGTGATGTATCACCAGTAATGCATCACCTGTGATGCATCACCAGTGATGTATCACCAGTGATGCATCACCAGTGATGCATCACCAGTGACACATCACCAATGACACATCACCAGTGATGCATCACCTGTGATGCATCACCAGTGATGCATCACCAGTGATGCATCACCAGTGATGTATCACCAGTAATGCATCACCTGTGATGCATCACCAGTGATGCATCATCAGTGATGTATCACCAGTGATGCATCACCTGTGATGCATCACCAGTGATGCATCACCTGTGACACATCACCAGTGATGCATCACCTGTGATGCATTAGCAGTGATGCATCACCAGTGATGTATCACCAGTGACATCACCAGTGATGTATCACCAGTAATGCATCACCTGTGATGCATCACCAGTGATGTATCACCAGTAATGCATCACCAGTGATGCATCACCTGTGATGCATCACCAGTGATGCATCATCAGTGATGTATCACCAGTGATGCATCACCAGTGATGCATCACCAGTGACACATCACCAGTGATGCATCACCTGTGATGCATCACCAGTGATGCATCACCAGTGATGCATCACCTGTGATGCATTAGCAGTGATGCATCACCAGTGATGTATCACCAGTGATGCATCACCAGTGATGTATCACCAGTAATGCATCACCTGTGATGCATCACCAGTGATGTATCACCAGTAATGCATCACCAGTGATGCATCACCTGTGATGCATCACCTGTGATGCATCACCAGTGATGCATCGCAGTGAATGCATCACCTGTGATGCATCACCAGTGATGCATCATCAGTGATGTATCACCAGTGATGCATCACCTGTGATGCATCACCTGTGATGCATCACCAGTGATGCATCACCAGTGATGTATCACCAGTGATGCATCACCAGTGATGTATCACCAGTGATGCATCACCAGTGATGTATCACCAGTAATGCATCACCTGTGATGCATCACCAGTGATGTATCACCAGTAATGCATCACCAGTGATGCATCACCTGTGATGCATCACCAGTGATGCATCATCAGTGATGTATCACCAGTGATGCATCACCAGTGATGCATCACCAGTGACACATCACCAGTGATGCATCACCAGTGACACATCACCAGTGATGCATCACCTGTGATGCATCACCTGTGATGCATCACCAGTGATGCATCACCAGTGATGTATCACCAGTGATGCATCACCAGTGATGTATCACCAGTGATGCATCACCAGTGATGTATCACCAGTGATGCATCACCAGTGATGTATCACCAGTGATGCATCACCAGTGATGTATCACCAGTGATGCATCACCAGTGATGTATCACCAGTGATGCATCACCAGTGATGCATCACCAGTGATACATCACCTGTGATGCATCACCAGTGATGCATCACCAGTGATGTATCACCAGTGATGTATCACCAGTGATGCATCACCTGTGATGTATCACCAGTGATGCATCACCAGTGATGCATCACCAGTGATGTATCACCAGTGATGCATCACCAGTGATGTATCACCAGTGATACATCATGTGATACAGGTGATGCATCACCTGTGATGCATCACCAGTGATGCATCACAGTGAATGCATCACCTGTGATGCATCACCAGTGATGCATCATCAGTGATGTATCACCAGTGATGCATCACCTGTGATGCATCACCTGTGATGCATCACCAGTGATGCATCACCAGTGATGTATCACCAGTGATGCATCACCAGTGATGTATCACCAGTGATGCATCACCAGTGATGTATCACCAGTGATGCATCACCAGTGATGTATCACCAGTAATGCATCACCTGTGATGCATCACCAGTGATGTATCACCAGTAATGCATCACCAGTGATGCATCACCTGTGATGCATCACCAGTGATGCATCATCAGTGATGTATCACCAGTGATGCATCACCAGTGATGCATCACCAGTGACACATCGCCAGTGATGCATCACCAGTGACACATCACCAGTGATGCATCACCTGTGATGCATCACCTGTGATGCATCACCAGTGATGCATCACCAGTGATGTATCACCAGTGATGCATCACCAGTGATGTATCACCAGTGATGCATCACCAGTGATGTATCACCAGTGATGCATCACCAGTGATGTATCACCAGTGATGTATCACCAGTGATGCATCACCTGTGATGTATCACCAGTGATGCATCACCAGTGATGCATCACCAGTGATGTATCACCAGTGATGCATCACCAGTGATGTATCACCAGTGATACATCACTGCTAATGCATCACAGGTGATGCATCACTGGTGATGTGTCACAGGTGATGCATCACTGGTGATGCATCACAGGTGATGCATCACTGGTGATACATCACTGATGATGCATCACAGGTGATGCATCACCAGTGGCACATCACCAGTGACACATCACCAGTGATGCATCACCAGTGATGCATCACCAGTGATGCATCAGCAGTGATGCATCACCAGTGATGCATCACCTGTGATGCATCACCAGTGACACATCACCAGTGATGCATCACCAGTGATGCATCACCAGTGACACATCACCAGTGATGCATCACCAGTGATGTATCACCAGTGATGCATCACCAGTGATGTATCACCAGTGATGCATCACTGGTGATGTGCAGTAATGCATCACTGCTGATGCATCACTGCATATGCATCACTGGTGATGTGTCACTGGTGATGCATCACTGGTGATGCATCACTGGTGATGCATGTCACATGAGACATTTCACATGTGACATGTCACATGTGACAGTCACATGAAACATGACACATGAGGCATGTCACATGAGACGTGACACATGAGACATGTCACATGAGACATGACACACGAGACATGTCTCATGTGACATGTCTCATGTGTCATGTCTAATGTGTCATGTCTCATGTGACTGTCACATGTGACATGTCTCATGTGACATGTCTCGTGTGTCATGTCTCATGTGACATGTCTCATGTGTCACGTCTCATGTGACATGCCTCATGTGTCATGTTTCATGTGACTGTCACATGTGACATGTCACATGTGTCATGTCTCATGTGATATGCATCACCAGTGATGCATCACCAGTGACACATCACCAGTGACACATCACCAGTGATGCATCAGCAGTGATGCATCAGCAGTGATGCATCACTGCACATCACCAGTGATGCATCACTGGTGATACATCACTGGTGATGCATCACTGGTGATGCATCACTGCTGATGCATCACTGGTGATGCATCACTGGTGATACATCACAGGTGATGCATCACTGGTGATACATCACTGGTGATACATCACTGGTGATGCATCACTGGTGATACATCACTGGTGATGCATCACTGGTGATACATCACTGGTGATGCATCACTGGTGATACATCACTGGTGATGCATCACTGGTGATGCATCACAGGTGATGCATCACAGGTGATGCATCACTGGTGATGTGTCACTGCTGATGCATCACTGGTGATGCATCACTGGTGATGTGTCACTGGTGATGTGTCACTGGTGGTGCATCACCAGTGATGTATCACCAGTGATGCATCACAGGCGATGCATCACTGGTGATACATCACAGGTGATGTATCACTGGTGATACATCACTGGTGATGCATCACTGGTGATGCATCACTGCTGATGCATCACTGGTGATGCATCACTGGTGATGTGTCACTGGTGATGTGTCACTGGTGGTGCATCACCAGTGATGTATCACCAGTGATGCATCACAGGTGATGCATCACTACTGATGCATCACTGGTGATGTGTCACTGGTGATGCATCACAGGTGATGCATCACTGGTGATGCATCACTGCTGATGCATCACTGGTGATGCATCACTGGTGATGTGTCACTGGTGATGTGTCACTGGTGGTGCATCACCAGTGATGTATCACCAGTGATGCATCACAGGTGATGCATCACTGGTGATACATCACAGGTGATGTATCACTGGTGATACATCACTGGTGATGCATCACAGGTGATGCATCACTGGTGATGTGTCACTGGTGATGCATCACTGGTGATGCATCACTGGTGATACATCACTGGTGATGTATCACTGGTGATGCATTACTGGTGATGCATCACTGGTGATACATCACTGGTGATACATCACTGGTGATGCATCACAGGTGATGCATCACTGGTGATACATCACTGGTGATGTATCACTGGTGATACATCACTGGTGATGCATCACAGGTGATGCATCACTGGTGATGTGTCACTGGTGATGCATCACTGATGATGCATCACAGGTGATGCATCACTGGTGATACATCAGTGGTGATGCATCACTGGTGATGCATCACAGGTGATACATCACTGGTGATGCATCACTGGTGATACATCACTGGTGATACATCACTGGTGATGCATCACAGGTGATGCATCACTGGTGATACATCACAGGTGATGTATCACTGGTGATACATCACTGGTGATGCATCACAGGTGATGCATCACTGGTGATGTGTCACTGGTGATGCATCACAGGTGATGCATCACTGGTGATACATCAGTGGTGATGCATCACTGGTGATGCATCACAGGTGATGTATCACTGGTGATGCATCACTGGTGATACATCACTGGTGATACATCACTGGTGATGCATCACAGGTGATGCATCAATGGTGATGCATCACGGGTGATGCATCACAGGTGATGCATCACTGGAGATGCATCACTGGTGATGTGTCACTGGTGATGCATCACTGGTGATGCATGACTGATGATGCATCACTGGTGATACATCACAGGTGATGCATCACTGATGATGCATCACTGGTGATGCATCACAGGTGATGCATTACTGGTGATACATCACTGGTGATGCATCACTGGTGATGCATCACTGGTGATACATCACTGGTGATGTGTCACTGGTGATGTGTCACTGGTGATGCATCACTGGTGATGCATCACAGGTGATGCATCACTGGTGATGCATCACTGGTGATACATCACTGGTGATGCATCACAGGTGATGCATCACTGGTGATACATCACTGATGATGCATCACTGGTGATGCATCACAGGTGATGCATTACTGGTGATACATCACTGGTGATGCATCACTGGTGATGTGTCACTGGTGATGCATCACTGGTGATACATCACTGATGATGCATCACTGGTGATGCATCACTGGTGATACATCACTGGTGATGCATCACAGGTGATGCATCACTGGTGATGTGTCACTGGTGATGTGTCACTGGTGATGCATCACAGGTGATGCATCACTGATGATGCATCACTGGTGATGCATCACAGGTGATGCATTACTGGTGATACATCACTGGTGATGCATCACTGGTGATGCATCACTGGTGATGTGTCACTGGTGATGTGTCACTGGTGATGCATCACTGGTGATGCATCACTGGTGATGCATCACTGGTGATACATCACTGGTGATGCATCACTGGTGATGCATCACAGGTGATGCATCACTGATGATGCATCACTGGTGATGCATCACAGGTGATGCATTACTGGTGATACATCACTGGTGATGTATCACTGGTGATACATCACTGGTGATGCATCACAGGTGATGCATCACTGGTGATGTGTCACTGGTGATGCATCACTGATGATGCATCACAGGTGATGCATCACTGGTGATACATCAGTGGTGATGCATCACTGGTGATGCATCACAGGTGATACATCACTGGTGATGCATCACAGGTGATGCATCACTGGTGATGCATCACTGGTGATGCATCACTGGTGATGCATCACAGGTGATGCATCACTGGAGATGCATCACTGGTGATCATCAGTGATGCATCACCTGTGATGTATCACCAGTGATGCATCATCAGTGATGCATCACCAGTGATGCATCACCAGTGACACATCACCTGTGATGCATCACCAGTGATGTATCACCAGTGATGCATCTCCAGTGATGCATCACCTGTGATGCATCACCAGTGATGTATCACCAGTGATGCATCACCAGTGATGCATCACCAGTGACACATCACCAGTGATGCATCACCAGTGATGTATCACCAGTAATGCATCACCTGTGATGCATCACCAGTGATGCATCATCAGTGATGCATTACTGGTGATACATCACTGGTGATGCATCACTGGTGATGTGTCACTGGTGATGCATCACTGGTGATGCATCACTGGTGATACATCACTGGTGATGCATCACAGGTGATGCATCACTGGAGATGCATCACTGGTGATACATCACTGGTGATGCATCACAGGTGATGTGTCACTGGTGATGCATCACTGGTGATGCATCACTGATGATGCATCACTGGTGATACATCACAGGTGATGCATCACTGATGATCACCAGTGATGCATCTCCAGTGATGCATCACCTGTGATGCATCACCAGTGATGCATCACCAGTGATGCATCACCAGTGATGCATCACCAGTGACACATCACCAGTGACACATCACCAGTGACACATCACCAGTGACACATCACCAGTGATGCATCACCTGTGATGCATCACCAGTGATGCATCACCTGTGATGCATCACCAGTGATGTATCACCAGTGATGCATCACCAGTGATGCATCACCAGTGATGTATCACCAGTGATGCATCACCAGTGATGCATCACCAGTGATGCATCACCAGTGACACATCACCAGTGACACATCACCAGTGACACATCACCAGTGACACATCACCAGTGATGCATCACCAGTGATGTATCACCAGTAATGCATCACCTGTGATGCATCACCAGTGATGCATCATCAGTGATGCATCACCTGTGATGTATCACCAGTGATGCATCATCAGTGATGCATCACCAGTGATGCATCACCAGTGACACATCACCTGTGATGCATCACCAGTGATGCATCACCAGTGACACATCACCAGTGATGCATCACAGTGATGCATCACCAGTGATACATCACCTGTGATGCATCACCAGTGATGCATGATGTATCACCAGTGATGCATCACCAGTGACACATCACCAGTGACACATCACCAGTGATGCATCACCTGTGATGCATCACCAGTGATGCATCACCAGTGATGTATCACCAGTGATGCATCACCAGTGATGCATCACCAGTGATGCATCACCAGTGACACATCACCAGTGACACATCACCAGTGATGCATCACCAGTGATGCATCACCAGTGATGCATCACCAGTGATGTATCACCAGTAATGCATCACCTGTGATGCATCACCAGTGATGTATCACCAGTAATGCATCACCAGTGATGCATCACCTGTGATGCATCACCAGTGATGCATCATCAGTGATGTATCACCAGTGATGCATCACCTGTGATGCATCACCAGTGATGCATCACCAGTGATGCATCACCAGTGACACATCACCAGTGATGCATCACCTGTGATGCATCACCTGTGATGCATCACCTGTGATGCATCACCAGTGATGCATCACCAGTGATGCATCACCAGTGATGTATCACCAGTGATGCATCACCTGTGATGCATCACCAGTGATGCATCATCAGTGATGTATCACCAGTGATGCATCACCAGTGACACATCGCCAGTGATGCATCACCAGTGATGTATCACCAGTAATGCATCACCTGTGATGCATCACCAGTGATGTATCACCAGTGATGCATCACCAGTGATGCATCACCAGTGATGCATCACCAGTGATGTATCACCAGTGATGCATCACCAGTGATGCATCACCTGTGATGCATCACCAGTGATGCATCACCAGTGACACATTACCAGTGACACATCACCAGTGACACATCACCTGTGATGCATCACCAGTGATGCATCAGCAGTGATGCATCACCAGTGATGCATCACCTGTGATGCATCACCAGTGACACATCACCAGTGATGCATCAGTAGTGATGCATCACCAGTGATGCATCACCAGTGACACATCACCAGTGATGCATCACCAGTGACACATCACCAGTGATGCATCACCAGTGATGTATCACCAGTGATGCATCACCAGTGATGTATCACCAGTGATGCATCACTGGTGATGTGCAGTAATGCATCACTGCTGATGCATCACTGCTGATGCATCACTGGTGATGTGTCACTGGTGATGTCACTGGTGATGCATCACTGGTGATGCAGCACTGGTGATGCATGTCACATGAGACATGACACATGTGACATGTCACATGTGACAGTCACATGAAACATGAGACATGACACATGAGGCATGTCACATGAGACGTGACACATGAGACATGTCACATGAGACATGACACACGAGACATGTCTCATGTGACATGTCTCATGTGTCATGTCTAATGTGTCATGTCTCATGTGACTGTCACATGTGACATGTCTCATGTGACATGTCTCGTGTGTCATGTCTCATGTGACATGTCTCATGTGTCACGTCTCATGTGACATGCCTCATGTGTCATGTCTCATGTTTCATGTGACTGTCACATGTGACATGTCACATGTGTCATGTCTCATGTGACATGCATCACCAGTGATGCATCACCAGTGATGCATCACCAGTGACACATCACCAGTGACACATCACCAGTGATGCATCAGCAGTGATGCATCAGCAGTGATGCATCACTGCACATCACCAGTGATGCATCACTGGTGATACATCACTGGTGATGCATCACTGGTGATACATCATTGGTGATGCATCACTACTGATGCATCACTGGTGATGTGTCACTGGTGATGCATCACAGGTGATGCATCACTGGTGATGCATCACTGCTGATGCATCACTGGTGATGCATCACTGGTGATGTGTCACTGGTGATGTGTCACTGGTGATGTGTCACTGGTGATGCATCACCAGTGATGTATCACCAGTGATGCATCACAGGTGATGCATCACTGGTGATACATCACAGGTGATGTATCACTGGTGATACATCACTGGTGATGCATCACAGGTGATGCATCACTGGTGATGTGTCACTGGTGATGCATCACTGGTGATGCATCACAGGTGATGCATCACTGGTGATGCATCACAGGTGATGCATCACTGGTGATGCATCACGGGTGATGCATCACTGGTGATGCATCACTGGTGATACATCACTGGTGATACATCACTGGTGATGCATCACTGGTGATGCATCACAGGTGATGTATCACTGGTGATGCATTACTGGTGATGCATCACTGGTGATACATCACTGGTGATACATCACTGGTGATGCATCACAGGTGATGCATCACTGGTGATACATCACTGGTGATGCATCACAGGTGATGCATCACTGGTGATGTGTCACTGGTGATGCATCACTGGTGATGCATCACAGGTGATGCATCACTGGTGATACATCAGTGGTGATGCATCACTGGTGATGCATCACAGGTGATACATCACTGGTGATGCATCACTGGTGATGCATCACAGGTGATGTATCACTGGTGATGCATCACTGGTGATGCATCACTGGTGATACATCACTGGTGATACATCACTGGTGATGCATCACAGGTGATGCATCACTGGTGATACATCACAGGTGATGTATCACTGGTGATACATCACTGGTGATGCATCACAGGTGATGCATCACTGGTGATGTGTCACTGGTGATGCATCACTGGTGATACATCAGTGGTGATGCATCACTGGTGATGCATCACAGGTGATGTATCACTGGTGATGCATCACTGGTGATGCATCACTGGTGATACATCACTGGTGATACATCACTGGTGATGCATCACTGGTGATGCATCACAGGTGATGTATCACTGGTGATGCATCACTGGTGATACATCACTGGTGATGCATCACTGGTGATACATCACTGGTGATGCATCACTGGTGATACATCACTGGTGATGCATCACTGGTGATGCATCACAGGTGATGCATCACAGGTGATGCATCACAGGTGATGCATCACTGGTGATGTGTCACTGGTGATGCATCACTGGTGATGCATCACTGGTGATGGATCACAGGTGATGCATCACTGGTGATACATCACTGATGATGCATCACTGGTGATGCATCACAGGTGATGCATTACTGGTGATACATCACTGGTGATGCATCACTGGTGATGTGTCACTGGTGATGCATCACTGGTGATGCATCACAGGTGATGCATCACTGGTGATGCATCACTGGTGATACATGACTGGTGATGCATCACTGGTGATGCATCACTGGTGATACATCACTGGTGATGCATCACAGGTGATGCATCACTGGTGATACATCACTGATGATGCATCACTGGTGATGCATCACAGGTGATGCATTACTGGTGATACATCACTGGTGATGCATCACTGGTGATGCATCACTGGTGATACATCACTGATGATGCATCACTGGTGATGCATCACAGGTGATGCATGATGATGCATCACCAGTGGTGATCCATCACTGGTGATGCATCACTGGTGATGCATCACTGGTGATGTGTCACTGGTGATGTGTCACTGGTGATGCATCACTGGTGATGCATCACTGGTGATACATCACTGGTGATGCATCACAGGTGATGCATCACTGGTGATACATCACTGATGATGCATCACTGGTGGTGCATCACAGGTGATGCATTATTGGTGATACATCACTGTTGATGCATCACTGGTGATGTGTCACTGGTGATGCATCACCAGTGATGTATCACCAGTGATGCATCACCAGATGTATCACCAGTGATGCATCACAGGTGATGCATCACTGGTGATGTGTCACTGGTGATGTGTCACTGGTGATGCATCACTGGTGATGCATCACTGGTGATGTGTCACTGGTGATGCATCACAGGTGATGCATCACTGGTGATGTGTCACTGGTGATGTGTCACTGGTGATGCATCACTGGTGATGCATCACTGGTGATGCATCACTGGTGATGCATCACTGGTGATACATCACTGGTGATGCATCACTGGTGATACATCACTGGTGATGCATCACTGGTGATGCATCACAGGTGATGCATCACAGGTGATGCATCACTGGTGATGTGTCACTGGTGATGCATCACTGGTGATGCATCACTGGTGATGCATCACAGGTGATGCATCACTGGTGATACATCACTGATGATGCATCACTGGTGATGCATCACAGGTGATGCATCACTGGTGATGCATTACTGGTGATACATCACTGGTGATGCATCACAGGTGATGCATTACTGGTGATACATCACTGGTGATGCATCACTGGTGATGCATCACTGGTGATGCATCACAGGTGATGCATCACTGGTGATGTGTCACTGGTGATGTGTCACTGGTGATGCATCACTGGTGATGCATCACTGGTGATGCATCACTGGTGATACATCACTGGTGATGCATCACTGGTGATGCATCACTGATGATGCATCACTGGTGATGCATCACAGGTGATGCATTACTGGTGATACATCACTGGTGATGCATCACTGGTGATGTGTCACTGGTGATGCATCACTGGTGATGCATCACTGGTGATGCATCACTGGTGATACATCACTGGTGATGCATCACTGGTGATGCATCACTGGTGATACATCACTGGTGATGCATCACAGGTGATGCATCACTGGAGATGCATCACTGGTGATGTGTCACTGGTGATGCATCACTGGTGATGCATCACTGATGATGCATCACTGGTGATGCATCACAGGTGATGCATTACTGGTGATACATCACTGGTGATGCATCACTGGTGATGTGTCACTGGTGATGTGTCACTGGTGATGTGTCACTGGTGATGCATCACTGGTGATACATCACTGGTGATGCATCACAGGTGATGCATCACTGGAGATGCATCACTGGTGATGTGTCACTGGTGATGCATCACTGATGATGCATCACTGGTGATGCATCACAGGTGATGCATTACTGGTGATACATCACTGGTGATGCATCACTGGTGATGTGTCACTGGTGATGTGTCACTGGTGATGTGTCACTGGTGATGTGTCACTGGTGATGCATCACTGGTGATGCATCACTGGTGATGCATCACTGGTGATACATCACTGATGATGCATCACTGGTGATGCATCACTGATGATGCATCACTGGTGATACATCACAGGTGATGCATCACTGATGATGCATCACCAGTGGTGATACATCACTGGTGATGCATCACTGGTGATGCATCACTGGTGATGTGTCACTGGTGATGTGTCACTGGTGATGCATCACTGGTGATGCATCACAGGTGATGCATCACTGGTGATGCATCACTGGTGATACATCACTGGTGATGCATGACAGGTGATGCATCACTGGTGATACATCACTGATGATGCATCACTGGTGGTGCATCACAGGTGATGCATTATTGGTGATACATCACTGGTGATGCATCACTGGTGATGTGTCACTGGTGATGCATCACCAGTGATGTATCACCAGTGATGCATCACCAGATGTATCACCAGTGATGCATCACAGGTGATGCATCACTGGTGATGTGTCACTGGTGATGTGTCACTGGTGATGCATCACTGGTGATGCATCACTGGTGATGTGTCACTGGTGATGCATCACTGGTGATGCATCACTGGTGATGCATCACAGGTGATGCATCACTGGTGATGCATCACTGGTGATGCATCACAGGTGATGCATCACTGGTGATGTGTCACTGGTGATGTGTCACTGGTGATGCATCACTGGTGATGCATCACTGGTGATGCATCACTGGTGATGCATCACTGGTGATACATCACTGGTGATGCATCACTGGTGATACATCACTGGTGATGCATCACTGGTGATGCATCACAGGTGATGCATCACAGGTGATGCATCACTGGTGATACATCACTGATGATGCATCACTGGTGATGCATCACAGGTGATGCATCACTGGTGATGCATTACTGGTGATACATCACTGGTGATGCATCACAGGTGATGCATTACTGGTGATCACTGGTGATGCATCACTGGTGATACATCACTGGTGATGCATCACTGGTGATGCATCACTGGTGATACATCACTGGTGATGCATCACAGGTGATACATCACTGGAGATGCATCACTGGTGATGTGTCACTGGTGATGCATCACTGGTGATGCATCACTGATGATGCATCACTGGTGATGCATCACAGGTGATGCATTACTGGTGATACATCACTGGTGATGCATCACTGGTGATGTGTCACTGGTGATGTGTCACTGGTGATGTGTCACTGGTGATGCATCACTGGTGATACATCACTGGTGATGCATCACAGGTGATGCATCACTGGAGATGCATCACTGGTGATGTGTCACTGGTGATGCATCACTGATGATGCATCACTGGTGATGCATCACAGGTGATGCATTACTGGTGATACATCACTGGTGATGCATCACTGGTGATGCATCACTGGTGATACATCACTGGTGATGCATCACTGGTGATGTGTCACTGGTGATGTGTCACTGGTGATGCATCACTGGTGATGCATCACTGGTGATACATCACTGGTGATGCATCACAGGTGATGCATCACTGGTGATGCATCACTGGTGATGCATCACTGGTGATACATCACTGGTGATGCATCACAGGTGATGCATTACTGGTGATACATCACTGGTGATGCATCACAGGTGATGCATCACTGGTGATGTGTCACTGGTGATGTGTCACTGGTGATGCATCACTGGTGATGTGTCACTGGTGATGCATCACTGGTGATGCATCACAGGTGGTGCATCACTGGTGATACATCACTGATGATGCATCACTGGTGATACATCACTGGTGATGCATCACAGGTGATGCATCACTGGTGATACATCACTGGTGATGCATCACAGGTGATGCATCACAGGTGATGCATCACTGGTGATGTGTCACTGGTGATGCATCACTGGTGATGCATCACTGGTGATGAATCACAGGTGATGCATCACTGGTGATACATCACTGATGATGCATCACTGGTGATGCATCACAGGTGATGCATCACTGGTGATGCATTACTGGTGATACATCACTGGTGATGCATCACAGGTGATGCATTACTGGTGATACATCACTGGTGATGCATCACTGGTGATACATCACTGGTGATGCATCACTGCTAATGCATCACTGCTGATGCATCACTGGTGATACATCACTGGTGATGCATCACTGGTGATGCATCGCAGGTGATGCATTACCACATGTCTCATGTGTCATGTCTCATGTGACTGTCACATGAGACATCTCACATGTGACAGTCACATGCGACATGACACATGAGACATGTCACATGAGACATGACATGTGAGACATGTCACATGAGACCTGACGCATGAGACATGGCACATGTCACATGAGACATGACACATGTGACATGTCGCATGTGACAGTCACATGAAACATGAGACATGAGTCGTGACACATGAGACATGTCACATGAGACATGACACATGAGACATGTCACATGAGACATGTCACATGAGACATGTCACATGTGACAGTCACATGAGACATGACACATTAGACATGACACATGTCACATGAGACATGGCACATGTATCACTGATGATGCATCACGGGTGATGCATCACTGGTGATGCATCACCAGTGACATCACCAGTGACACTGTTATGCATCACCAGTGATGTATCACCAGTGATGCATCACCAGTGATGTATCACCAGTGATGCATCACCAATGATGCATCACCAGTGATGTATCACCAGTGATGTATCACCAGTGATGCATCACCAGTGATGTATCACCAGTGATGCATCACCAGTGATGCATCACTGTCACATGATGCATCACCAGTGATGTATCACCAGTGATACAATTGAAATAATTTTGTATATATACAACCAATTTAAATAAAAAAAAAAACAAATTGAAATTTTTTGAATATTTGTTTTGAAACAGACAGCAAACAATATTTAAATTTGTAATAACTGTTACTGACACAAATAAACTACAAGTTTCCGTAATGTGGGTAAATTTTTTATCAAATAAATGAAAAAAACAAGTAAGAGCGGCTAAATTCGAATCTTATATACCCTTCACCATGGTTGGGAAAAAGCTGAAGTTTATATATGGACATATATGGAATGGACTGATTTATATACGGACATCTTTAAGTGGAAATTTACCATTTAGTTTAGTGATAAAACTTGGACTCTGAAAGATTTATGGTTCCCGAAAATAGGTATTTTTTTAGGTTTTGGTCATAACTACTTTCAGCAAATATGTTCTACTAAAGATTTTCGATCTTTGGATATATAAGACGTATCCATAAGTCATATTACAGCTCTAAAATTTTAGTTTTTATAAAAATTTTGATGTTTTTAGCCCATTTATGGAGTATTTAATTACGGTCTTACCGTTCTTAAGATATAAATTAATCTATTTTGTGCCACGCCTAATTCAAGGATCCCGCCCACATTTGGTCAGATGTTGTGTATTAATAACCAAGATGCTTGGAAACTTTTCTTCTTTCCGTTCTCCAATTATACAGAAAAGCTGACCGACATCGTTAAGACAAAGTTAAAAAATTATAAAAATAAAAAAAGTTGAATAGACGGTGCTCGATCGCGCGACTAAAAGAAAAAATTTATTTTTGACAAAGCGCTTAGACCACTAAGCCATTGAAGGACATAAGCAAACGTCGTTAATAGAAGTAAATAAAGAGTTCGTTTAAAACAGATTTGTTTGGGTTTTATTTAAATGACAAACCTTTGTATGGATTTGTTGTTTGTGGGTAAAAGGTGAGGAGGTGAAAGACAAAAAGTTCAAAAAATAAAATAAAAACAACAACAATCACGATCATAATGCCAATCAGTGTTGTCATATTTTTTTTTCAAAACTCATTTTAGTTCTAGAAAATGCTTTTTTCGACCAAAAAAATATTTTTTTACAAATCGTTAAAAGAAATCACTAGAACTGCATGTTTTTTATTTCTACAAAAAAGTTTTATTTAGCTGGCAAACTTGTATTTGGGATCTTATTTCGCTTTTTTATTACAAAATATTTTTAATTTATTTAGCTTAATTTTAAAAATTTGAAAGAAAATAGTTTATAATTTTTTTTTTATAAATTATTATAAGTTATGACATAAAATAGTTGCACTCAAAGGGAAATTATGTATAAAATTTTCTTAATATATGAGAAATAAAATGGTTTAAAAATGTTTTTATAAATTCTTTTAAATCGGAGCAAAAATAGAAATAAAACCGTTCGTAGTTTGTTTGTATCAGAGGGTTTTTATACAAATTTTGATGTTTTTAGCCTATTTATGGATTATTTAATTATTAATATAAAATTTTATTTAAATTAATTATTTAATGATAAAAAAAAACAAAAAATAAAAAAAAGTCTTAAAAAAAAAAAAAAATTTACAAACAAAAAGTTGAATTGTGTCTTGAGTAGGATTCGAACTCGCGTTCTTAGAGAAAAAAAGTATTTGTGACATAGCGTTTAGATAACTCAGCTATGAAGGCCATATGGAATCATCGTTTATAGAGTTAAATGAACAGTTTTCGTTCAATAGGGATTTGTTTGGTTTTTATTTAAATGACAAATCTTTGTATGTGTTTGTTGTTTGTGTATAAAAGGTGAAAGAAAAGAAATTGATGTGTTTGTTATGCGTAATACTCAACATTCATATTGTTTAAGCACATGTTAATAATAATTTTAGTACTTAGTGAATACCCTTAAGTTGTTTACTTTTTATTTTTTGTTTACATTTTTATTTTGGCCAACAAACAGTCAATAAAGATATCACATTACGAATTGCATTAATTGCAATGTGTTTATGCTACTGTGTTCGATTGGCCAGTTTCATGTCAATTTTAATTATTTTTTAAGTATGCAGACCATAGGTCAGCACTTTTATATTTATTAATTTAGTATAACTTATAATAATTAGATCAGCACTTTTTAGTTATTAATTTAGTATAAATACCACAATAAAACATTTAATAATTGTCAGATAGTAAACATTTGTCTTATTATTCTGATCCACCGTTCAAGTTACAAGTGCTTGAAAGGTAAAAAACTAAAAAGATTAATACAGTCCAAATTCATGTGTTTGGATTGAATCATATTAATCGAAATTTATAAACACATATAAAAACAAAGGGATTTTACGGAAAAAAAAAATAGTAGTCCTGGTTTTTTGCTAATATCTCAGCCATTTATTAACCGATCTGGCTGATCGTACAGACGGACATGGTTAAATCAACTTCGCTCTTCATAAGGACCCAGAATATATATACTTTATAGGGTCTAAGATCAATATTGTAGAAATTATAAACAGAATGACAAACTTATATATACCCTTCCACCAGTGGTGAAGAGTATAATAAATGAAACTGAAAAAATCGGTAAATGATAACAAATTTTTACGAATAAATGTACAAAAAAGTTAATATAGATATTTCTTTGAAAAATAAATGAATGTTTCTGTATTTTTAAATGGAACGGAAAACTTTTTTATTAAACTACAAACAATTAACTACATAATATTCTGAGTGTATGAAATGTTTTAGTAAATAAGAAAAATTTCAAAAAATAAAAATCCATATTTTCATATCACAATTAAACAAAATCAGAATCTTTGCGCTAATGTTCAACAGATTTATTTTGCTAAAATTAACAAATTTGACAGTAAAACATTGATAATATTACTAACATTTTTTAAGTGTAACAAAGTGTAAACAAATTTGCAAATTCAACAGCAAAAAGTTTAATTTTTCAGTAATAATAGTGAAATTTCCAGTTGATTTTACGATTTTATTTTTGAGTGTAAATTTTTTTTTTTTGAGTGTCCACATTAAAAAAAATATCCCATTATTACAAAAAATGTTAATAATTATTATTAAAATACAAATATGACATATTTTAATATATATAAAAAAAATCAAAAGTTCAACTTTGACCTAATGAAATTAAAGTTCCATTAAAAAAAATTACTAAAATATTTTGATCGGTTCAATAGGTTACAGAATTTTGGCCAAAGAAAAACGATTTTCAGCCACTGTGCGGCGAACTTTTTATCATTATTATTTTTGCATTCCACAAGTATAATAATGATAAAATTACAATTGCAAAAATATCTCTGTTTAGGTGGGAAAATACATATATAATTTTTTTGCGCGTATACATTGATAAAAAAAAAAAAATTTAATTTTTAACAAAATTGGAGTAATGTCGAGGACGTTACAAAAAAAAAAAAATATATTTATATTCCAGTTCTTTTGTGATAAAAATAGTTTGAACTACAGTTATTTCATAAAGCATACAAAATTAATAAACATGTCAAACCGCAAGTTTTTAAAATCATTTTCCAAAAAACTTCAAAATTTTTATCTTAAAACGCACTGAAAGAAATTTCACGTTAAACATTTTTAACACTCTACTATTCAACGCCGCTAAAAAGCGATCTTCCGATCTTAAGCATTTTTTGATTAAATTAAAAAATTTTATTTAAGAAATTATATTATATCGATAGAAAACAGTCACCCTTATTCTAGTTGTCGCCGTCGACACAAGACAATGTCGTCTTGGGTTTTTTTTTGAAATTGGTATTCCCGTTGTCGTTATCGAAAATAATTGATAACTGTCGACAAGTATTTGGTATTCTGTAAGAAAATGTGACGACGATATTGTCTTGAAACGACTCTGATTTTGTCGACACAATTTTCAGTAACGACTTGAGGAAAAGTAATGACTGAAAAAAAACGGAAAAAATTGTAAAAATGAAGGTAACGAACGCAAATCAATTTCAAAAACTCATAGAAAGTTGGATACAAATCCGTGCAAAGGCACTGTTCCAAGTAAGAGCAATGGGAAGAAATATCAAATTTATTAAATGCACTTGGCCCACCGAGAAGAACGGGTGATAGATGGCAAAAGGTAAAGAAAGCATGATCATATAAAATTCATTATAAAAATATAACAAAATTTATTTATAGGTTTGGCGTGACTTAAAATTTAAAGTTAAAAAGAAAATGGTAGCCAACAAAGCCGAGCGTAATGCTACAGGTGGCGGAAGATTTAACCAATTTATATTGAGTCCGCTGGAGGAAGCTGTGGCAAATCTGCTACAGTTTCAGAAACAGCTCAACCCTGAGGGCACCGTTCAGGGAGTTCAATGTGAAAATCAGGGAAACGAATGTGATGCCAGAGGAAGAGCCTGCTTTGAATATTGAAGAGGAAATGCCTGAAAATACGGAATCTTCTATAATAAATTCGCCATGTGACCAGGAATTACATGAAAGTCCGCCTGAAAGCACTCTTCTGCAAAAAGAACGATCTATTTCGTCAAAAAATTGTAGAACGCCTAAAAAAAGATTGAGGAGCGAACTTCAAGAAGAGCTGCTGCAAAAGCATAGCGATTCGCAGGCAAAACTATTGACGGAATTATCAAATTCATTATCGTCAATCAAACGTATCATTAGAGATTTAGAGAAGCGACAAAAACAATTGCTGGTTGTAGAAGAAAAAAAGTTAAAATTATTGGAAGAAAGAAATCAGATGGATAAAGAAAGAAGTAAAAGAGAGGAAGAAGTCCATGAAAGCGACATGCAAATAAAAAGAATTGAACTATTAATAAAGGAAAAGGATCTTCAACTCCTGAACAAAAAAACTCACGGAATAATTTAAACAAATTCTATTTTTTTTTGTTTTGTGCCTTAGAATAAAATTTGTTTTAATATAATTTAGTAACACTTGGATTTATGAAAAAATAATTAAAAGACTGAATTAAATTAGAGAAAACATTGTTTTATCTGATCTCTTATTTCAGAAGCCTCAGTACGTTGCGTAATATCTGCGTCATGTACTTCAACATCAGGTTCTATGTTTTTTGCACTGCTTGCATCCTCATATGTATTATCTAAGCCGTATTCAATGCATATATTGTGCAGTGCAGCGCAAACATTAACAATTTTTGTCGCTTTTTTATGCTTGTAATGAAGTTGACGTGCTCCAAGAAGACAGCGAAATCGGGTTTTTAATACACCAATTGTTCTTTCCACTATATTTCTCGCTTTAGTATGCTTTGTGTTAATAATAGCCTCAGCACTTCCTTCAGCAGTAGAGCGATATGGGTCATCAAATATGGCTCAAGTGGATAGCCTACATCACCTGCTAAAAAAGTTATGTTGCTAAATGATATTTAAATAAGTATTGAATTGGTTACCTAAAAGCCATGAATTACGATCACCAGCAGTATATCGTTCCTTTAATACACTTTTTGCATGGCTAACGTTCCAGATTAATGAACCATGAGCTGAACCTGCATATCGGGCATCTAAAAACCGTATCCTCATTTTATGATCACAAATCTATTTTAAAATCAAAAATCTACGATTATAAAATACAGTGAAATATATAACATACGTACTATCATAGCATTTAAACTAAAAAATCCTTTACGGTTGAAGTACAGATGCTGGTCTTCTTTATTTGGGGCGATAAATCAGTTTTTTCAAAAAATTTTAATTTTGCTTCATTTTTTTCAGCATCTGTCATTTCAAATTTTATCCATTTTGGGCAAACTGTCATTTCCAGGGCATCAAGGGTTTCAGAAAGAATCTTAGAAACGATTGGCTGCGACAGTCCCAAGTTAAAGTCGTTTCCAACACTGAGCTGGTACGACCCCTGGGCTAAAAATCTTAATGTAGCTGCCAACTTTATTGTTTTGGAAATAAATGTGGATTTGATTCCGGTTTTCAAATTAGGTGCTACTGTTTCCAGCACATCTTTGAAGGCTGTTTTAATCAGCCGAAAGTAACATTCAAACCTTTTAAAAAAATTAGAAGATTAACATTCTTTAAAGTAACATACTTTGATTTTGCTACTTACTTGTTATCCGGCAGGTTAAAGATATTGGATTTCTGTCTGAGTAGTCTTCTTTCCAATACTAGATTTTCTTTATTTTCTTCATCACTCGAATCAGAATTTAAATTTCACATAAAAAACATTTCTTTCGCAAAAATAATAAACAAAATAAATCTGCCGACTCAATTTTTAGAGATGTGTTTTTGTTTAAATCGATAAACTGTCGACGTCGTTTCAACACTGTTATGGAATACCAATTTGGTGTCGAAGTGATGTCGACGTCGAATCAAAGTGATGTTGACTCAAAAACGACAACGACATTGACAACGACAACTAGAATAAGGGTGAGTATTAGACCGTACCTCAAAAAAAAGTTCACCGTACACCCTCAAATATAAAGTATTTTAACAAGAAAATTTCGAAAATGTTTTTTTTTTTTTTTTTTTTTTTTGGCCGAACGTAGGGGTCGCCATTTCATATTTTTCTTTATATCTTCGCCATTTACCGTCGGATCTTAAAGTGTTGTATATCAATGTTTTTTGTCTCGCGGAGACCGATGTTTTCCTCGAAGGAGCCATTGACCTCAAGTAACCCGTTCTAGTATTAACGCACCAGATCTCAGTTGCTACCACCTTAATGAACTACCCTAATATTTTAAAATGAAAGCTCGCAAAAAAGCAATAAACTTTTGCTAGGAAAGTATTCCAATAATTCCAGCGGAACTATTATTTTATTTTTTTTTAATTTTTTTTTGTTGCCGAATGTAGGGCATTTTTAATTTTTTTTGTCATATCTTCTGTATTTACAGTCGGATCTTAAAGGGTTATATATCAATGTTTTTGTCGCAATGATACCAATTTTTTACATCAAAAATCATTGACCTCAAGCACCCTTTTATACCACCACTTAAGGGGTAAAACCTACGTAAAAAGCCTATATATAAAAACTTCCTTTTTTTATTTTCTTTATTTACGAAGATGTAAAAACAAAGATTGGTTTTCACAAGATTTATGAAGAAGTACAAAAAATAATATGTTTTACACAAAGTTTTACAAAATGATAGTATATTTACAAAAGAGGTCCACGGCACGCAGCATTACTTAATCAATTTTTGATGGATTTCTCTGAAATTTATAATGCATATGGAAAACTAAATTATCTATGGATGCGCGTAGGAGTTTTTGATAGGTCAAATACTTTTTGACTTAGAGCTGTTTCTTTGCGAGTATAAAAAATAGATATTTTGACTTTAACACTTCGCTGTTTTGTCAAAAATTAATATACCCAAAAACTCATACGCTTTTCTTTAGATAATTTGGTTAAATTATAGGCATACGATCCTCTGTAAATGGCGTTCCATTCTTACAATGACTCCATTTTTGTAGCCAGTGTTGGTAGGAGTTCCATCGCAACTAATAGCTATTAAGAAGTCCATATTGAAGTTCTCTTGACTCAAATAATACAGCCAACTTCAATCACGCCAAAATATGATCGATTAAAATTTGTGTTATTTTATAAGTGATCCACGGCACTCAGCATAATTTAACCAATTTTAGGTGGATCGCTCTGAAACATACACTTTATATAGAAAACTAAATTATCTAAAGAAAAGCATATGAGTTTTTGGGTATATTAATTTTTGACAAAACAGCGAAGTGTTAAAGTCAAAATATCTATTTTTTATACTCGTAAAGAAACAGCTCTAAGTCAAAAAGTATTTGACCTATCAAAAACTCCTACGCGCATCCATAGATAATTTAGTTTTCCATATGCATTATAAATTTCAGAGAAATCCATCAAAAATTGATTAAGTAATGCTGCGTGCCGTGGACCTCTTTTGTAAATATACTATCATTTTGTAAAACTTTGTGTAAAACAAATATTTTTTTGTACTCCTTCATAAATCTTGTGAAAACCAATCTTTGTTAACACATCTCCGTAAATAAAGAAAATAAAAAAAGGAAGTTTTTATATATAGGCTTTTTACGTAGGTTTTACCCCTTAAGTAGTATAAAAGGGTGCTTGAGGTCAATGATTTTCGATGTAACAAATTGGTATCATTGCGACAAAAACATTGATATATAACCCTTTAAGATCCGACTGTAAATACAGAAGATATGACAAAAAATTAAAAATGCCCTACATTCGGCAACAAAAAAAATTAAAAAAAAATAAAATAATAGTTCCGCTGGAATTATTGGAATACTTTCCTAGCAAAAGTTTATTGCTTTTTTGCGAGCTTTCATTTTAAAATATTAGGGTAGTTCATTAAGGTGGTAGCAACTGAGATCTGGTGGGTTAATACTAGAACGGGTTACTTGAGGTCAATGGCTCCTTCGAGGAAAACATCGGTCTCCGCGAGACAAAAAACATTGATATACAACACTTTAAGATCCGACGGTAAATGGCGAAGATATAAAGAAAAATATAAAATGGCGACCCCTACGTTCGGCCAAAAAAAAAAAAAAAAAACATTTTCGAAATTTTCTTGTTAAAATACTTTATATTTGAGGGTGTACGGTGAACTTTTTTTTTTTTGCCTGTAAGGTGGTACGGTCTAGTGAGTATACTACTTTCGTCCCCTTCAAACATTTCTGCAATGAACGACTTTAAGGCGATAAGTATGTAAAGTTAAACTTACAAAAATTTGGTTAAAAGTTTAACATTTTAAAATAGAAAAAAATATTTTAAAAATCGTCAAAAATATATTTACGCTCTGGTAAATATTATTGATAATAGCAAACCTAAAAAATTAGTTATTATTTTTATTCCAGGACACACAGGCTACCACCAGGACACGTTTTACAAATACCTTCAAAATTAGCTAACAGATTTTTTTTTAAATTAAGCATAGCTGATATGCAAATTTAGTTTTAACAAAATTAATTGATGTTTAGTGTCAATCTCGCTCAATTTTGCAATTTTCAAAAAGCGATAATCGCCAGAACTTTTAAAATAACAAACCTAGATCACCAATTTTGGGTACATAATTTTATTTTATTGAAAGTGTTATTTATAGCGAAAACTGGTATGATTTAATTATTGGATTTCTTGATTTGTCTTCAACCTTTATTGTGATATATCGCCTATATAAAGCGATAAATCAAAAATTTATTATTTTTGCCATAGTTAGTGTTCAATTCCAAATGCAAAGTATAAATATTATCGATATCAGGAGAAATAGCAATAGATGGTTAAATGATCTTCCTAACTATACCATCACTATGAAAAATACCACTTTTAAAAAAAATGAATTTTTTTGTACCCACAATTGCTGAAAGATCCCCTCCAAAAAATTGTTTTGTTATTTGTCCTGTATTCAGCTGATTCATATGCACCGTTTGTATGCTATTAGTTGAATCAATGCGTAAAATTAATCTTTGTCGGGACACCCTAATAATCATAGAGTTTAAGCAAAAAAATAATATGAAAAACATGTGTTAAATTAAAATAAGGTATTTATAATTAAACATTTAAGGTTAATAATTTTTCTGAATACCTTTTTAAATACACTAACTTTGAATTTCTTATATTTTCAATAGGACACTGAACAAAAAAATTAAAAATTTAAACATGAAAATCAACATCATCCCTATTTCACCCTCTACAAATCAGCGATTTCATATAAAAGAATTCAAATCTTAGATTTTTGCAAAAAGTGTCACCACTGCTAAGTTGTACTTTTATCAGTTCCAGCTGGTTAGCTTTTGTACACAATTGTGACGACATAACATTATAAGTAATTTGTATCTAACTACCCACATTATTTACAACGACCTTTAATAAAATTTTTATCATCAGTATCATATTCACAAAGGTACATACATATGTTTTTAAACAACGCTATGATTGATGTTGTGTACTTGTTTCACTGCATTATCCAATGTTCAGACAATCATATACTAGAGATGGTAACTAATTGAACACTAAACGTACATACCGACAAATTATTCATACAATATTTCTACCAAATGATGTAAATTAACATATTGCAGTTTTGCTCCTTCTAAAAGACGGAATGACATATTTTATATGGCGTGGTAATAAGGGAGGAGTTCTGCATGAGTTTTATTTTATTTTATTAATATTTATCATATAATTACAAATTATATCCTAATACCATAACCAAGCACTAGCAACAAAGGCTATCGGCTCGTTGTACCGAAAACAGACCAGAGTCTCTGGTGGGAATTGAACCCACCACCCCCAAGCTGATAAGCTAGTACGCTAACAAATAGCATACCGGTTATTTCTGAAATACAATTGACTATTTCTGAAATACAATTGACTATTCTGATATACAATTGTCTATTCTAAAATACAATTGTCTATTCTAAAATACAATCGACTGTTTCTGAATTACAATTAATATTCTGAAATATAATTGACTATTTCTGAAATACAATTGACTATTCTGAAATACAATTGACTATTTTAATTGGAAAAGGTGTAGTTTTAAATAGAAACTTATGAATTTTATTTATGTTGGCAGAGTTTATTATACCCTCCACCATATATGGTGACGGTATATATCAGTTTGTCATTCCGTTTGTAACATGTCGAAATATAGGTTTAAGACCCCATAAAGTATATATATTCGTGATCCTTATGCAATTTTAAGTCGATTTAGCGATGTCCGTCTGTCTGTCTGTCCGTCTGTCTGTTGAAATGGCGATCACGACGCGAAGACGCAAGCGGGGTTGCCTATTTTTACCCAGATTATTAAACATCCTCCCGAGCAGTTTGGTATTTAAAATGAGCAAAATCGGTTCAAAAGTTATGAGTGAAAATGTGAAGATACCTCTAAATTTTCCATACAAATTGGTACAATTTTTCTGTATCTATTTTATTTTTTTTTTTCTGTTAAGTAAGTAAAAATGTTAAAGTCGCTAACAGAGCAGACCTCTGTAAATAACATTACTTAAACTAAATAACAAAAGTTCTGTTACATAAATCAAAGACATTAATTTGTCAAAGAAAGAACATTAGTTGAAACTATTTCCCAATAGGTGGCGCATCTGAAAAACATTCTCCCTATTAGGTAGGCATATTCTGCTACAATATGCAAGAGGGTATTATTGATTTTCTATTTTGTTTGTAACATAAAAGAATGTTTGGCAAAAACTATGCAAAATATATGTCTTATGTGTATATTATACTTTAATTTTCTAAATCAATATTCATTTAGATGTTTAAGAGCACAGTATTGCAATTTTTCGTATGTGTATTTATTTTTTTGAAAGAAAGAATTAACATAAATATGGATTTTCCAATGCCTCAAACTTCAAAATTATACAAATTTAACGAAAAAATACCATTTTGATCGTTGAAAATTTGTTTTTTTTTTTACAGAAAATGTGAAACAAATGCTTTTATCACGTCTAACATTTCAAAAATTGACTTTAGTATTTTGAAATAAGTCTGCTAGTGATAGCTTAATGTACTAGAATTTTAAATATGTATTAAATCTCATATCTGTGGTTACTAAGACAATTGAAAGCCAAATCCAGGGCCATGCGACCTAGGCATGGCGCAGGGTATTGTTATCTATTTACTTAAGCGCCATCTACTCCTAAGTATAGACACTAAAGCAATTATGTATTTAGCTCTATCTTTATGTATAAATGTCTTTGGCCCCATGGCTAGGTCCAAAGAAATTTATATATAAAGAAAGAGCAAAATTGGTTTAGTGCCGCTACTTTTGAATAGGTGGCGCAAAATCACATTAAAACTCCATGGCAGGATACTTTAAATTATAATGCATTCAGATGTTGCTAGTAAACTTATTACATAATTTTAAAGTCAATTTTTCAAATGTTTGACGTAATAAAAGCATTTGTTTCACATTTTTATGTCAAAAAAGAAATTTTCATAGGGGAAAATAGTATTTTTTAATTCCATTTGTATTTTTGAGAATTGAGGGATTGGCAAATGTATATTTATGTTAATTTTTTCTTCTATAAAAAAATACACATAAAAAAGTGCAATATTGTGCTCTTAAACATCTAAATGAATATTGATTTAAAAAATAAAGGTATAATATGCACATAAAACATATATTTTTTATAGTTTTTGGCAAATATTCATTTATGTTACGATGAAAATAGAAAATCAATAATACTCTACTGCATATTGTAGCACAATATGGCTAATGGAGACTAGCTCTGCAGCAAAATATGCCTAGTGGAGAGAATGCACCTTCTGATGGGCCATCTATTGACAAATAGTTACAACTCATGTTCTTTCCTTAACAAACTTATTTTTTTTTGCAGTATTCTCTTGATTAGGCATATTGTCCTACAAACACACTTTGTTTTTTTAAAGAAAGAACATTCGTTGCAACTATTTATCAATACGTGGCGCATCAGAAAGTGCATTCTCTCCATTAGGCATATTCAGCTGCAGAGCTAGTTCCCATTAGCCGGAACAAAATTGAGTATTTGACAAAAACTATGCTTTAAAATGTGTTTTTTGTGCAGTCCATGTTTAAAAAAAATAGTGAAAATGTGAAGGTGCCCCTAAATTGCCCATACAAATCTAGTACAATTTCATAGTAGCGACTGGTACATAACATATTTTCTCATATTTTTTCACCAGTCGCTTAGCAGTTAATATTTTGTATTCACCTCAAACATTTTTCCACCACAAAAAATTTTTTCACCTTAAAAATTTTTTTTCACCTCTAATTTTTTTTCCACCAAAAAGTTCTTTTCACATCTAAAAAAGTTTTTCACCTCAAAAAATTTTTTCACCTACATAATTTTACTTTTAAAGTTTTTTATATTATTTGTATCAAAAACAGAAGAGAACATCTTTTTAGGATATTGGTGGAGGGTATTCAAAGATTCGGCACAGCCGAATTTAGCCCTTTTTTACTTTGTTTTTTTTTTTTGTAATTATTCCCCAACGCAAAAGCCAAATTTATTATTTAACTAGGAACCTTAAAAGTTTAAAAAGTACATCTTTTGTATCATCTCTGCTATACACTCACATAACAAGGATGATTATTTTTAGTGATACGAGTAGTATATTAGTGATACGAGTAGTCAGTGGCGTGCCCAGGCTTTGTTTCGGGGGGGGGGGGGGGGGGGGGGGATTTGGCCCAAAACATATTTTCTAAAATTTTTTTTCAAAAAAGCTGGCATATTTTAAACCTATATTTTTTGACCTTCTTGAAGGATTTAAAACAAAATTTACAGCTTTTAAATTCATAAACAATTTTTATTAAATACTTATTTATTACATTGACTGAGATCTAATGAATGCGTTTATATTAAGAACATTTTGATTGTTTTTGGGTTGTAAAGCTTCTCTGCGCTTTTAGATTATTTTGATAAAAATCTATTATGCAATATATTATAAATTCTTTACCACATTATCGTGACCGGATAATATAGTTGTCAGGCAAAAATTTTTACCAAAAATCGCATGATTTTTGTTGAAAAATTTTCATTTTGTTATTTGTATATTAATAGTTGTATACTCAGAAAAAAAAGTTAGTAGAAAAATTTGTAAACGATTTTCAATCCCACTCTACTATTTTAGTACTGATTTTTGGTAAAAATTATTATTTATCAAATCTTTTTGCTATTTCATTTTAAAAATTACAGAATTTTTACAGAATATTTACAAATTTTTGCTGCTAATTTCAGAAATCATTTTTCAAATATAATTTTAAAAAAGTGGATATTGAAGGAAATGTTATTTCTAATTAAAACTTACACCTACAAACTTAAATTTACTTAAAATGTTACATACATATATTTAAAAAGGTATCGTAAGTGAATATACCGACTCATATCTAAAAAGAGGACATCCACTTAAAATAGCACTAAAAAGGTTTTTTAGTTCTAAAAATCCGCCCAAAAACAATTAAAATTAAATCTTAAAGGTAAAAAAAAAAATTGACCAAAATATTTTTCAAAACAGAAATTACCAAATTAAAACAAAATGATTAATTCGTTTTTTAAAAAATATAATCAAAATTTTTGATGCTCGATAAGAAAAATAAATTCAAAGCTTTTTACTAATATTAATAATATTTAGTAATTTTTTTTTGCTGATTTTAGCAAACAGATTTTAAATTCCACTTTACAAAAAGTCTACTAAAATTTAGTAGCGGCTAGTAATTTTTCTACTAATTTCATTGTACTAAACGTCAGCAGACATGTGTTGCTAAGATTAGCAAAAAATACCGCTGGGCTCAAATTAGCAGAATTTCCCGTAATAACAGCAAAATTTTCAGTTGCCATTACAGACTTTTTTTGGTGAGTGTAGAAGTTGGCACCGCAGGCAAAAATTTAGTTTTTCATACATTAAGAACAAATATAATTCTTAACAAGTTCCAAAATTGCCAAGCTCTAAGACGCAATGTCATACATTGAAAACCATTCGCTCTAAAATTTTATAACATCGTCGGATGCTGCAAAAACCGCATATCGGAAATTGATGGCTCTTCCATTGTTACCAGGAAATTTAATAAGAACTGGCTGGGAGGACACACTCATCGACGGAGAGCAGAAATTAACTTAACTTTTGAACTATTTTCAAAGACATGGTTGCATTTCACGTAAATATTTAATTTATATAAAATGATTTTTATTCTAATTCTTTAAAATATTTAAATTTAGGTTGTCCCAAGTAACTTTAATGTTTATAAGGAGTACATTTGAATGTTATTGATTCCATGCAATATAAATGCGTATAATGCTGTGCATAAGCAACATTTCGTTGCTTTGCATATTTATTAGTAATTTTATTAGTACACTCAGAATATTATGTAGTTAACTGTTTGTAAAAAAGTTTTCTGTTCCATTTAAAAATAAAGGAAGATACATTTATTTTTCAAAGAAACATCTATATTAACTTTTTTATACATTTATTTGAAATAATTTACTATCATTTACCGATTTTTTCAGTTTCATTTATTTTTTTCATTTGTTTGAAATTTTATAAAAATTTACCCACAAAACGGAAACTTGTGGTTTATTTGTGTCCGAAACAGTTATTACAAATTTAAATTTTGTTTGCTGTCTGTTTCAAAAAAAAATATTCAAAAAATTTCAATTTGTTTTTTTATTTAAATTGGTTGTATATATACAAAATTTTTCAATACAATTTACAAGAACTTCATAAACACACATACATATACAAATACATTCACACAAAAAGTGTTTATAGCTTCATATGCATACATACATTTTGTATTGTACGAGTATTTAAAAAAAAACAAAAAATACAAAAACGGAAATAATTTCAAATAAATGAAAAAAAACATTTATTTTTTAAGGATTGGTGGGTAAAATTTTGACATTTATTTTAACTGATTATATCAGTTGTTTCTTACGGATCTGTCAGTTGATTTATCAACATTTAAAAATAAATAACAAAAGGCATTTAATTTAAATGAAAATTAAGTTGACCGGTTTTTAAATGAAACATCATTTCTTTTAAATGATATTTTCAGTTATTTTAACTTACAAACTTTTTTAAGTGTAATTTGCTTTTTTTTTAAATATATATTTATTCAATATAGATATTTTATCGAAAGAAGCGGCCAAATAAAATTTGGTACATACTACAAGGTTCGGTAATTGAAAGGAAATTGAGCAAATTTCACTGATTTAAAAGCCCCCCCTGGGCACGCCACTGCGAGTAGTATATAAAGGTTGGTTGAAAAGTTTCTGCGCTCACCAAGAGATGGCACTGCTAGCTCCAAACTTTTTTTTTCTCAAGTTGGTATAACTGTCCTGAGAACACATGCAAAGTTGCAAGTCATTATGTCAATTCTTTCTTTGTTTACAAGCCATTTGAAATTTACTTGTCATTGATTTTTTTTAATATGGAAAAATTGAATATCGTTCAATCATTAGATTCTTTGTTTTGAAGGGTTTAAAAGCAAAGGAAATGTATGAACAATTGTTAGAATTGTATAAGGAGTCCTCACCTTCAAAATGCACCGTTGAATTTTGGGCTGGTGAATTTAAACGTGGTCGTACCAGACTTAAAGACGATCCACGCGAAGGAAGACCAAAAACTGCAACCACAGCAGAAATCATTGAGCAGGTACATAATATGGTTAGTGAAGATCCAAGTTTGACTAAGCGTGAAAATGCTAATGCCATAGGAATCTCAGACGAACGAGTACTCCATATTTTACATGAAGAATTACGTATGAAAAAACTGTTTGGAAAGTTAGTGCCGCACACATTAACAATTCAACAAAAACTGGATCGAAAACAAATTTCTCAGCGTAATTTGGAGCGTTTTAAGCCGAATAAAATCGGCTTCTTCTTGCGTCGTTTTATAACTATTAATGAGACTTGGATCTACCACCATGATCATAAATTGAAACAAGAACGTTTACAGTGGACTGAAGCTGGTTGTTCAGCTCCAAAGCAGGTGAAGTCACAACGATCAGCAAAGAAGGTTATGGCATCAGTTTTTTGGGATGCAAAAGGAATTTTGTTGATTGATTATCTTCTGAAAGGTAAAACAATCAACTCTGAATATTATTGCAGCCTTTTGGATGAAAAAATTCGTGAGAAAAGACCTGGTTTAAAGAAGAAATAAATTATTTTTCATCAATACAATGCACCTGCTCACAAAAGTGTTTTGACGATGGCTAAATTCAAAGAATCAAAGTACGAATTGCTTGAACATCTACCGTATTCACCAGATTTGGCTCCCAGTGACAACTATCTCTTCAGAAATCTCAAACAATTCCTTCGTGGAAAGCATTTTTCGTCGAATGAAGAGACCATAGCAGCCGTAGACGGTTATTTTGCAGAGCTTCCGGAAAACCATTATAAGGATGGGATAAAATTATTGGAAGATCATTGGAACAAGTGTATTGAGCTTCTAGGAGATTATCTTCTAGAACTTTTCAACCAACCTGTATATAAATATAAATATATATATATATATGTGCACAGCACATGTTGCGGGGACAGGTTTTCGTTCCACAAGTTACTATGAAGACATTTTGTTACTTTGGGGACTGTCCTTAAACTTTTCGTTATTCTAGTGTTTACTCTGAAGACATTTTAATGGACACAGCGCATTTTATAGGGACTTTTTTGGCTGTATATACAGATGTCTTCAAAGTATGGGCAATGCACATATATATATATATATATATATATATATATATATATATATATATATATATATATATATATATATGTGCATAGAGCATGTTGCGGGGACGGGTTTTCATTCCACAAGTTACTATGAAGACATTTTGTTACTTTGGAGACCGTCCTTAAACTTTTATATATATGCATTGCCCATACTTTGAAGACATATGTATAAACAGCCAAAACAGTCCCTAAAAAATGCGCTGTGTCCAGTAAAATGTCTTCAGAGTAAACACTAGAATAACGAAAAGTTTAAGGACAGTCCCCAAAGTAACAAAATGTCTTCATAGTAACTTGTGGAACGAAAACCCGTCCCCGCAACATGCGCTATGCACATATATATATATATATATATATATATATATATATATGTGCATAGCGCATGTTGCGGGGACGGGATTTCGTTCCACAAGTTACTATGAAGACATTTTGTTTATTTGGGGACTGTCCACAAACTTTTCATTATTCTACTGTTTACACTGAAGGCATTTTACTTGATACAGAGCATATTATAGGGACTTTTTTGGCTGTATATACAGATGTCTTCAAAGTATGGGCAATGAATATATATATATATATATATATATATATATATATATATATATATATGCACAGCGCATGTTGCGGGGACGGGTTTTCGTTCCACAAGTTACTATGAAGACATTTTGTTACTTTGGGGACTGTCCTTAAACTTTTCGTTATCCTAGTGTTTACTCTGAAGACATTTTACTGGATACAGCTCATATTACGGGGTCTTTTTTGGCTGTATATACAGATGTCTTCAAAGTATGTGAAATGCATATATATATATATATATATATATATACATATATATATATATATATATATATATATATATATATATATATATATATATATATATACATATATATATATATATATATATATATATATATATATATATTCATTGTGCATACTTTGAAGACATCTGTATATACAGCCAAAAAAGTCCCTATAATATTCGCTGTATCCAGTAAAATGTCTTCAGTGTAAACAGTAGAATAACGAAAAGTTTAAGGACAGTCCCCAAAGTAACAAAATGTCTTCATAGTAACTTGTGGAACGAAAAACCGTCCCCACAACATGCGCCGTGCATATATATATATATATATATATATATATATATATATATATATATATATATATGTGCACAGCGCATGTTGCGGGGACGGTTTTTCGTTCCACAGGTTACTATGAAGACATTTTGATTCTTTGGAGACTGACCTCAAACTTTACATTAATCTATTATATACAATGAAGACATTTTACTGGATACAGGTCATATTATAGGGACTTTTTTGGCTGTATATACAGATGTCTTCAAAGTATGCACAATGAATATATATATATATATATATATATATATATATATATATTCATTGCCCATACGTTGAAGACATCTGTATATACAGCCAAAAAAGTCCCTATAATATGCGCTGTATCCAGTAAAATGTCTTCAGTGTATATAGTAGATTACTGTAATGTTTGAGGTCAGTCCCCAAAGTAACAAAATGTCTTCATAGTAACTTGTGGAACGAAAACCCGTCCCCGCAACATGCTCTATGCACATATATATATATATATATATATATATATATATATAATATATATATATATATATATATGCACTGTGCACATATATATATATATATATATATATATATATATATATATATATATGTGCACGGCGCATGTTGCGGGGACGGGTTTTCGTTCCACAAGTTACTATGAAGACATTTTGTTACTTTGGGGACTGTCCTTAAACTTTTCGTTGTTCTACTGTTTACACTGAAGACATTTTACTGGATACAGCGCATATAATAGAGACATTTTTGGCTGTATATACAGATGTATTCAAAGTATGTGAAATGCATATATATATATACATATGTATATATATATGCATTTGTCATACTTTGAAGACATCTGTATATACAGCCTGTATATACAGTAAACAGTAGAATAATGAAAAGTTTAAGGACAGTCCCCAAAGTAACAAAATGTCTTCATAGTAACTTGTGGAACGAAAACCCGTCCCCGCAATATGCGCTATGCACATATATAGATATATATATATGTATATATGTATATATATATATATATCTACTAGTATAATAGTATATAAATATACACTAGCATATTTTTCTTGCCTAAAAGGGAACATGATATCGTTGTAATTTAAAAATTGTGTGATGTTATGTATTCCAAATTATAATTTTTATTAAAGAAATTTCAAATGTTATTGGTACATGTATGCTAAATTTTCCTATGAAAAAAAAAAAAAAAAATAGCTCCAATAGTATTGTTCCAAATGAAGTTAATAAAAAAAATTCCAAATTTTGACTTAAAATGGAGCTAAATTTCGTATGCCTTTTATGTCTTAAAATTAATTTTGTCTGAAATTTATACAATAAATATAATTATATTATTCTTTTAAATCGAGTCTAAGATCTTTTTACAAAAAATAATAATTATTTATTATTTTCTTCCAATATTTCGTCTCCACATTGGGTGACTTCTTCATTATTTCCCTGAAGAAGTCACCCAATGTGGAGACGAAATATTGGAAGAAAATAATAAATAATCATTATTTTTTGTAAAAAGATCTTAGACTCGATTTAAAAGAATAATATAATATAATATTGAAGATCAAATAAAGGAAAATAAATTTAAAAAAAAATAAATATAATTTTTACAACGGGTTAAAATTTTGTAAAAAATATTAATAAGAAAATAAAAATGAATAAAAAGCACAAGTAATATTCTTTTTATCTTGCTGGCTGGAATTCGATGCCATTAACATGAAACCACATACAGGGTGTCCGCCGGGAAGGTATATTACTTTGTTTTGCCGCCATTTTGGTAAACATTAGTCTTGACAGTTCATATTTGGCAGTCGTGAAGTAGACACGTGGCAAATCTTTTATGGAAAAATATTCGATAAACCAACGCGTTTTAATCGTTTAAACATTTTATCAAAATCAATCATCGATTACTGTGACGATGAGAAAGTTACGTGAAATTTTTGAGAGAAACAACGTGCCAACAAAACGCACTTCTTATCGTGTAGTGAATGATTTCGAAGAAAGAGGGTCTGTAGGTGATTGCAAGATTGGCTGAAAACATTACTGCTGCTCAAGAAAGTGTTCAAAACAATCTATCAACCTCAATTCGACGCCTTGCTTAGGAGCTTGGTCTTCAAATAACAACTTTGGCCACAATTTTGCACAAGGATTTGCATTTGTTTCTATTTAAGATTTAGTTTAAACAAGAGTTTCTTCCACAAGACTATTTACGCCGCCGTATATTTGTCAATAGGATGTTACAGCTCGCCCATGACAACCCCGATTTTCATGAGAAAATCATAATGATTGCCGAGGCACATTTTCATATGAATGGATATGTGAATAAATAGAATAGTCGGTTCTGGGCAATGGAAAACCCTCAAATTATTCATCAGTCACCTTTGCATCCATTAAAAGTGATATGGTGGGGTGCAATTTGGTCAGGAGGAATCATAGGACCTTACTTCTTAGAAAAAAAAAAACGGCGTAACGGTAACTGGGAATGAGGAGCGATATCGTGATATGATTGAAACTTTTTAAAGCCACAACTGCATGCTTTGGGCTTGATTAACATGTGGTATCAACAAGACGGTGCCACATCGCATACAGCCAGGATTACAATGGAATTACTGCGAGACTTCTTTCCACAACAAGTTATTTCAAGAAATGGTAATGTTTATTGGCCTCCACGGTCGCCTGATTTGACTGCCCCGGACTTCTTTTTGTGGGGATATCTGAAAAGCAAGGTTTATGCAAACAAACCAGAAACGGTTGAGCAACTCAAACAAAATATTCGCGATGAAATTAATGAAATACCGCGTGAAATGTTTGAGAATGTAATGAACAATATGCTCAAAAGTGCTCGCATTTGTGAGGCTAACAGAGGCAGACTTTTATCTGATATTGTATTCCATACATAATTGCCGAGATTAAATAAAACATTTATCAATATAAGATTCATTCTCTTTCATTAAATAAAAAATTATAAACAAACAAAGTAGTATACCTTCCCGGCGGACACCCTGTACTAAAGGCTTTTTCACAAAAAGCATTGCTTATTAGAATTGAAAAAACAAAAGAGAGCATTTTGTTTAAACTTTGTAGGCTGTTTTCCCCCACATTTTTATCATTTGATAAATTTTTTGGGAGCTTGTCGTAAAATTCTCGAAGTACTCAGTTATCGTTATATAAATTATCAAGCAGCTTTGCTGTTCATTAAATTGGTCACTACGATATGTAGTTTTACAATTGTACAAGAGTCACTTTCCAAAGTAAATGCAGCAGTATGAAACTCAGGCATAATGTTTTGAATAAAATATAAATATGCTTCCGATAAACCTTCAATTTTGCATTCATCATCTTCATTATCTATGAAAGGAACATGATTATGCAGATAATTTTGGATTATGGGAGAGAGAATAAATAGATGTTATAACTATTAATTGATTACAAGCAACAATATTAATAACAACGTATGATTGATACGATAATAATTTGATTTCAACAACCAATTGCAGTAGTCAGAAACACAGTTTTTGTCGTGATTATTATGCAAACATATTATTTCTTTGTGTGAAGTTTTGAACAGAGAACAATACAAAATATTTTACAGAAATGCAGTTCAATACAGTCCTTATAATCACTTAAACCTACTTTATATTTATACAGGGTCACCAGAAAACGCTTAAAATTAAAAATATTCGAGATTTAATTTTTTTTTTTTTTGATAAAATGAAGTTGATATCAAAATCATACATAATATTCAAAATTCAATTTGGCTGACGATATGTGTTATAAGCTTGAACCGAGCTTATAATAAAATCAAAAACTAAATAATAGTTTTTGAATATTTCAAAACTTAATAGTTTTTGATTTGGTCCTACTGAAGTATTAAAAAAAGTTTACAATCACTATTTACGTTCCTTCATCATTTATGTTAATTTTTTTTGTGTGCCAAAAAAAAATTAAAAATTGTAAATAATTTAATCGAAAATCCTTTGGGGTTTACAAACTCATATACTTCTTCAATAATTTTTTTTATTTTATTTAACATTTTCATGGGTCATCAAAAAAATAATGTTAAAATTATGTTTCTTTCGGCTGGTAAAAAGAAATAATAGTTTCATTTTACTCTATGAAGTTGTACAATAAACAGTAGCTATAAATCTTTTTATGAAATTTTTGGCACATTCAAACTTTTTGTTTTTTATTTGTAAAAATACTTTTATGTTTCTTATATAATAAAAGAATATGCAGCAAAAAACAGCATTAAAAAAAAATCATGAAAAGAGAGTAAACTACTAAAAGTTGTAACGTGCAATTATCCTTTAATAAACATCATGCTGTTTCTTGTTTTGTTATTTTTCTGAAAGTTTAGAGAATTGCCAAAACAATATACTTGAAATAACTATACAAATATGTGGAGATAAGTATATATGTACAATGTACATACTATATTTATATTACCTACTTGTGTATAATGAACATAAAAAAAATTATATAACCAAGGCAGCCAACATTAATGATGGTAACTAGGTTTGCTTAAATGGAAATTTTTAAAATATAAATTTTATTTAAATTTGAAATATATTTAAAAAACAAGTAAGAGCGGCTAAATTCGGCTATGCCGAATCTTATATACCCTTATAACCCAGACATGATGAGGACTTGATTGTTTTTTATTTCTGTTACATGTGATCCATTTCTGTTTGCTATTAAAAATCACACAGATCGGTTAATAAATGGCTGAGATATTAGCAAAAAACCAGGACTACCTCTAATTTTTTCGGTAAAATCCCTTTGTTTAATATGTATGTAGAAAATTAAGCATAACAAACACATCCATGTGTTAAAATTCTTTTCTTTCATCTCCACCTTTTATACACAAACAACACACATACAAAGATTTGTCATTTAAATAAAAACTAAACAAATCTCTAATCGTCTATTGACGATGATTTTGTGTGAGCTTCAATAGCTCAGTTGTCTAGACGCTATGTCACAAATCCTTTTTTTCTCTAAGGCCGCGGGTTCGAGGTTCGAATCCCGGTCAATTCACTTTTTTTTTTGTAATTTTTTTTTTTATTATTTTCTTAAGACTTTTTTTTTTGTTTAGTTTTGGTTTTTTTTTTAACATTTAATAATTAATTTATATAAAATTTTATATTAATAATTAAATAATCCATAAATAGGCTAAAACCATCGAAAATTTTATAAAAACCCTCTGATACAAACAAAATACAAACGTTTTTACACCCCTCACCACAGGTGGACGGGTCGCGGGTTCGAATCCCGGTCAATTCACTTTTTTTGGACATTTTTTTTTATTTTCTTAAGATTTTTTTTTTGTTTATTTTTTATTTTTTTTTACATTTAATAATTAATTTATATAAAATTTTATATTAATAATTAAATAATCCATAAATAGGCTAAAAACATCAACATTTTTATAAAAACCCTCTGATACAAACATAATACAAACGGTTTTATTTAAAGAATTTATAAACAGATTTTTAAACCATTTTATTTCTCATATATTAAGAAAATTTTATACATAATTTCCCTTTGAGTGCAACTATTTTAGGTCATTATAAACTATTTTCCTTCAAATTTTTAAAATTAAGCTAAAGAAATTAAAAATATTTTTTAATAAAAAAGCGAAATAAAATCCCAAATGCAAATTTGCCAGCTAAATCAAACATATTTGTAGAAATAAAACACATGCAGTTCTAGTGATTTCTTTTAACGATTTGTTGAAATTCTTTTCTTTCACCTCTTCACCTTTTATACACAAACAACAAACACTATTCTAGAGCTGTAATATGACCTATGGATACGTCTTATATAGCAAAAGATCGAAAATCTTTAGTATAACATATAAAAACAAAAAACCTCGGAAATATCAGTTCAGATACAAAAAAAGTTATGCCCAAAACATAAATTTTTTTTAAATACCTATTTTCTGGAACCATAAATCTTCCCGAGTCCAAGTTTTATCACCAAACTAAATGGTTAATTTCCTCTTAAAGGCGTCCATATATAAATCTATCCATTCCATATATGTCCATATATAAACTTCAGATTTTTCCCAACTATGGTGAAGGGTATATAAGATTCGGCATAGCCGAATTTAGCCGCTCTTACTTGTTTTTTTACGAGTAGTAAAATTAGGTTAAATTTAAAAACCATTTCAAAATTCATTTTTTAAGTCTACCACTTTCTAATTTTTGAGAATTGTTTGATAAAAATTATTTTTTTATATATTTATTTCCATTTCCTGTACAACAAGATCTAGCCTTTTATTTGAAGTACAGGAATGCAATACAAACAATTATTACTATTACAATTATTATAAAAGTTACAAAAACTAATAAATTAAAAATAAATTAAATTTACAATAAATTCAAATAAAATCTTTTTGAAGCTTTTTGCGTTGCTATTAAGTTGCTGGCAATTAAAAATAAAAAGTAATAAATTTTTTTCTATGTAAAAATAAAAATTAATTTGATTTTTAAATCTGATGAAATATTTCTAGGGAAAATTTTCATGCAAATAAATAAATTTTATAAATTTTAATAAAATATTATTTTTTTTTTCAAGTAAAAGTTTGATAATTTTTGAGATATAATAACCTTAGGTATATTTAATTTTTTGTTGAAAGACGTTGGACCTAATTTCAATATTTTTTTTTTCCAAAAAAAGAAACAATAAATTAAAAACAAACTAGTTAGTTTTCCTAACTTTAAAGAAAAAATATTATTAAGGCCCAATATTATAACTTGCCTTTAAGTTGCGTTTTAGTTAAAGGTAACTTTAGCTAAAGTGAGGAATAAAGTGACCTTTAACTTCCTTATAAAATAAAATAAAGTTTTTTGAAAATATGGCATTACCAGAGCAAAAACCGATTATTTTTGACAAATTAAAACGGGTTTTTAATTTATTTACTTACAACAAACATATTTATTTACTTACAACAAACAAAAAATACAAACAAAAAACAAAATTTCTTTGAATTGTGTAAAAGTTAAAAATGTTTGTTGTAAAAAATTTACATTGTCGACTCCAAAAAACTACACGGCAACTACACTACAGAGTAGAAAATGTGGCAACTTCAAATGCTTAAACCTTACGTTAAAAGTTAAAGGTAAGATGAACTTACCTTTAGCTTATCGGTCACTTTTAGGTTAATGTATACTTATAATAACGAAAAACTAATAATCTGTCCGTTGACATCCTAACTTTAGCTATCGGCAAATTATAATAATGGGCCTAAAGGAAACAAACTAAAGTAACCATTAAAAAATTATCGTACATGACTGTAATTTTTGGTTCGTGATTGAGCGTGAGTCAATAATTGCTCACGGGCCCACCTCTAATCTTAACCGTCTTTAATATTTAAGTTAAAGTAGCTCAAAATATATTTTAAAATTTTGTTAGCAAAAGGTAAAAAATTTCATATTTTAGCTTTTATGTAATAAGTTTGTTTGCTAACTACAATACAAAACATCGCAAACACAATTTATACATTTCGTCATAGTGGCTTTCCTATAATTGACGTTGCGCCTATAAAACTTTATATCTATCGAAAGCACTAAAACTATTTTTATACCCTCCACCATATATGGTGAGGGTATATATCAGTTTGTCATTCCGTTTGTAATATGTCGAAATATAGGTTTAAGACCCCATAAAGTATATATATTCGTGATCCTTATGCAATTTTAAGTCGATTTAGCGATGTCCGTCTGTCTGTCTGTTGAAATGGCGATCACGGCACGAAGACGCAAGCGGGGGTGCCTATTTTTACCCAGATTATTGAACATCCTCCCGAGCAGTTTGGTATTTAAAATGAGCGAAATCGGTTTAGCGGTTCAAAAGTTATGAGTGAAAATGTGAAGGTACCTCTAAATTTTCCATACAAATTTGTACAATTTTTCTGTATATATTTTTTTTTCTGTTAAGTAAGTAAAAATGTTATTAAGTCTTCTTGTTCGATTAAATTTATTGTCTTACATACTATGAAAACAATAACATTTTTAAAGCTATATGTGTTTTACTCTAATAACTAAGCAACAATGTTAAAGTCACTAACAGAGCAGACTTCTGTAAATAACATTACTAATACTAAATAAATAACATTACTAAAACTAAATAACAAAAGTTCGTTACATAAATTGACAAAACATATTCATATTACAGTTCATGCAAAATTAGGTATGTACGTATATCATCTTCAGCCCCTACGATTGCCGGAGGCTGGGCTCATATAGAATGAGGTAAAGTCCAGAGGAGCTGGATCGTCGTTAATACGTCCATTAATTATACCGACAGGAGAAAGATATGTAGATCCAGCCCAGATGGATTTAGGATTTTCCGTTCAAATATCTCCAATTCTTTGGCTACTATAGGAGATATAGCAAACCAGATTGGGTTTTTCTGTTAAGCTTTGTTGGTTTTTCGTTTCATTCAATAAAATGTATTTTTTGTTTTTGTAACCAAAGACATTTATATCTAAAGAAAGAGCAAAATACATAATTGCTTTAGTGCCGCTACTTTTGAATAGGTGGCGCTGAATTAACTACAACAATACCCTGCCCCATGGCTAGGTCCAAAGAAATTTATATATAAAGAAAGAGCAAAATACATAATTGCTTTAGTGCCGCTACTTTTGAATAGGTGGCGCAGAATCACATTAAAACTATATCCTGCCTCATGGCGATACAGCCTTGCATTAGGCTTTCAATTAGTTTATTTACCAAAAATATTAGATTAACTCCATACTTTAAATTATAATGCATTCAGATGTTGCTAGTAGACTTATTACATAATTTTAAAGTCAACTTTTCAAATGTTTGGCGTAATTAAAGCATTTGTTTCACATTTTTATGTCAAAAAAGAAATTTTCATAGATGAAAATAGTATTTTTTTTATTCCATTTGTATTTTTGAGAAATGAGGGATTGGCAAATGTATATTTATGTTAATTTTTTCTTTTGTAAAAAAAAAAATACACATGAATAAAGTGCAATATTGTGCTCTTAAACATCTAAATGGATATTGATTTAAAAAATTATTATAGCACATAAAACATATAATTTTTTTTATAGTTTTTGGCCAATATTCATTTATGTTACGAAGAAAATATAAAATCAATAATACTCTACTGCATATTGTAGCACAATATGGCTAATGGAGACTAGCTCTGCAGCAAAATATGCCTAATGGAGAGAATGTACTTTCTGATGGGCCATCTATTAACAAATAGTTACAACTTATGTTCTTTCTTTAACAAATTAATTTCTTTGCTGTATTCTCTCGATTAGGCATATTGTCCTACAAACACACTTCAATTTTTTAAAGAAAGAACATTCGTTGCAACTATTTATCAATACGTGGCGCATCAAAAAGTGCATTCTCTCCATTAGACATATTCAGCTGCAGAGCTGTTTTTTGTGCAGTCCATGTTTAAAAAAACTAGTGAAAATGTAAAGGTGCCCCTAAATTGCCTATACAAATTTAGTACAATTTCTTAGTAGCGACTGGTACATAACGTATTTGCTCATATTTTTTCACCAGTCGCTAGCAGTAAATATTTTGTATTTACCTCAAACATTTTATCACAACTTAAATTTTTTTTCACCACAAAAAATTTTTTCACCTTAAAAATTTTACTTCTTTTCATATCTAAAAAAGTTTTTCACCTCAAAATATTTTTTCACCTAAAAGTTTTTTTATATTATTTGTATCAAAAACAGAAGAGAACATCTTTTAGGATATTGGTGGAGGGTATTCAAAGATTCGGCACAGCTGAATTTAGCCCTTTTTTACTTGTTTTTTTGCACTTAATAATAAAAAATTTAAAATTTGTATATGTCAATTAAAGTTTAAGCTTAAAATGCCATTAAACATATGACATTTTTCCATTTTAAAAATAATAACAAAAAATGTAACTGTGATATTTTGTACTTCTGCAACAATTTCCTTAAATTAATTAATTTAAGAAGACAAAGGACTCCCACTGTTTTCTTAGCCATAGATGCCGTGTGTCACTCAGGGCGTCCCTTTTTGTAATTCTCTCAAGAAGAACCATTAATTAAATACCAAAAAGATCGGACTTTGTCACAATTTATTACGTTTCAGGATATCCTGCAGTGCATTTTTTTAATTTGTTTTACCTTTAAGCTAATTAAATTTAATTTATATTTTAAATACATGAGTTTTCAATGTATTTAATTCAAGACAAAAATGTTTAATTTAAAGACAAAATGTATATCAAAAATCTTGTTAAAAGCAGTGTCCCCACAAGCGGAATTCCTCCGAAAGTGGAAAAATACTTACACAATAAGTTTAAAGTACTTTAAAATATATTGTTAAATGTATAATATTTTTCTTAGAAACAGTTTTATATATATTAAATTTAAGGATAATTTTCACTTAAAAGAAGTGCTATTTAACTTGATGATAGAAAATATTTTCTTATTTTCTAGGAAAAAAAATTATTTAATGAATTTAAATAAAATAAAATTTTTCTTAAAAACAAGGAAACATTTCCTAACTAACAGTTAAACTTAAGATAATGTTTGAACTAATTAGGATGAAATTTTACTGATTTCTAATAACAATTTAGTTCTCAATTGTAAAATTTGTTTCTTAATTTTAAGGATATATTAATAAAAAGTATCATTGACGCCGTATTCATTTTAATTTTTTCTCCAAATAAATTAATTTTTCTAATTTCTAGTTCATTTTTTTTTGGGTGTAGTATTATTTTTAAAATTCAACATAATTGCAAAAACGATATCATAAAAAATAGTCTTAGAGGATTTGATGCTGATGATGCACGTTTTAATAGTACCAAACACGGAGTTGATTTGAAATGAACTAAGTTGAGCTGACTGGATGGAACAAAGCAGAAGTTGGAGTTTAAAGTGAAATGAAAATGAAAATAATAAAATCCAAAGCACGTAATGTAAACATAGAACATTATATGGTATAAACAGACTTCATTACGGCATTTAAACAAAAAATTTTTGCCAATACTAACTGACTGACTGTCAGTCACACAGACATTGCAACAGGGATGCGATCCGTTGCGATACCATGAAGGTTTGTTCTTTTTGTGATTTTATTTCCTTTTTTTTTTTTGGAGCATGAAAGTTCACACATGTATATGAGTGTGTATGTGTGTGCATTATTGTAGCATCAATTCTTAACACCCAATATACCATATAGCAATCAAACTGCAATACAACTTGAGAATAAGCTTATATTAATAGTGTGTTTTAAGCTTTTCTTAATTTCGCTTATTATAATATTTATAAAATGTGAATTCACAAGCAGTATTTAACAATGCTAGAGAAAAGATTATTATACATAACTTTTTCTCAAGTATGCTTATGAACAACATACAACAACAACGCAATATGACGATTGAAATAGAAATATTTTTCAATACATTCTAGTCTTGTTGTCTTTGTTCTACGCTTATAATGCATACAACAAGTGCCATTACTTTTTCTTTAAATTTGTCAAACGTGTTTTGCGTGTACATTTAGTTGTAAATTTTATATAGTGAACGTGCAATTGCATATTAAATTTAATTATTTTTATTTATGGTTGAAATTAATTATTATTATTTATATATAAAATGAATTATTATTTTTTATATTTAAAATGAGTTATTATTATTTATTTTTAAAATTAAAATAAAAAATAAATTAAATTAAAGAAAATAATTATGATTTCTCTTTTTAACTATTACTAATATATTATTTTTGTAAGCTTATTCTACAATTGCAAGAATAAGCTTATGGTAATCATACACACATAATATTTTCACTAGGGTTCCGTTTTGATTTTTCTACAATTGTTACGATATCCTTTTTGAAGGCTTGTGTTTGTAAGCTTATAATAATATTTTTCTCAAGTCATTTGGTATGTTGGGCACTATCATAATGCATGCCCCAAACGTTCAGTGTATAAATAAGTACAACTCGTATGTAGTACATAAGTATTAAAAAACAGCAACAACAACTATTTACACTTACTTCTACAGATACTTATTTGGCTACTATTAAATCTCGACGGTATTCATATTAGACATTTGCCAATAGAGACTTGAATACTAACTTGGCATTTTGGTTGATTCTATTTTTACGAGTACAAAAAAAAAAAAAAAAAATAAATAAATTGAACTAGAAAATATGTTTCAAAATTAAGGCAATTTTTTTTTTTTAAATACACTAATGCAAGAAAGTTTATTGAAATTTTTGCTAAAGCAACTAAAAATTAGTTAAAAGATCGAAAAATAAAATAGCATGATAATTCTTTTAAATTTTCAAAATTTTATTTTTTTATTTTCGTAAATTGTAAGAAACAATTTAACCTACGTGTATGTTCTTTCGCAGGAACTTTATACACTTTTATTACAATCATAAAATTATCTCTAATCAAATTTAATGTGTTTAAGAACAACTTGTTAAACAACTTCTTGCCCTTTCTAATCCGGTTTTTCTGATGGTTTTAACACCGATAATTTTTATTTAATATTGCTCCAGAAGTAACCAGGTATTGCTAGAACCACTTCTGCAGCTAGTTGTTCTAAGAAAAACATGTTCAAAAATAGATTTAGTTGAGAAACGATTTCAAGATAATTTTCGTGTCAAAATTCTTAAAAAATAAATTGTCTGTTATGAGATAAAAAACAAATGCAACCTTGTTTTGAAATACATGAATATATAATTAACATTAATTGGAACTTTTTAGGGAATTAGAGCGCCCCGGTAGGCTAGTTGGTAGCGTGCTAGCTTATCAGTGCGGGGGTCGTGGGTTCGATTCCCACCAGAGGCTCTGGTCTGTTTTCGCTACAACGAGCTGAAGGCCTTCGTTGCTAGTGCTCGGTTAGAATATTAAAATATGATTTGTAATTATATGTTTAATAAAATAAATAAATAAATAAATAAATAAATAAATAAATAAATAGGGAATTAGAACACAAATTAAAAATTGTCTATTGTATGTATGTCTACACATTATTCGCATTGAGTTGGTTAAAAAAGTTATCTAATCATTAAGAATGTTTTTCTTTTGATTTTCAAAGAATTTGATTGTACACTCAAAAAAAAAATTAACTAGAATTAAAAAAAATGAACTTATTTAGAGGAAAAATGTAAATGAAAACGGCACCAAAGATACATTTTATTTTGAAATTAAGAAACAAATTTTACTTAAAATTTTCTCACAATTTCTAAATTATAGAAAAATTTTACTACTGAGAAGTAAGTTTTTATTATAAAACAGTAAAATTTTCTCCGAATTAATTCATATATCATCTAAAATTATACTGTTATTTAGGAAATGTTTCCTTGGTTTTAAGCAAAATTTAATTTTATGTAAGATCATTAGACAATTTTTTTAATTATAAACCAGGACTTTACTGCCTTAAAATGAGAAAATATTTTCTAACATGGTAAATGTAATATTTTACCATATATTTTAAAGTACTTTACACTCATTGAGTAAGTATTTTCCTACTTTCGGAGGATTTTCGCTTTAGACACTGCTCTTAACAAGCTTTTACATTTTTGTCGTAAAATTAAATTTAATTATACAAAATTCATGTATTTAAAATATAAATTAAATTTCATTAGCAAAAAGGTAAAAAAATTAAAAACATGTACTGCAGGATATCCTAAAACGTAATAAATTGTGTAGTTAATTAACGGTTTTGCTTGAGAGAACTACAAAAAGGGACACCCTAAGTGACACACGGCATCAATGGCTAAGAAACACTGGGGGTCCTTTTTCTTCTTAAATTAACTAATTTAAGGAAATTGTTGCAAAAATATAAAATATCACAGTTACAATTCTTGTTATTATTGGAAAATGGAAAAATGTCATAAGTTTATTTTATGAAATTTTTAGCTTAAACATTATTTGGCATTTAAAAATTTATACTTTTTTATTATTAACTGAAAAAAAAATAGTTTAATAAATATAAAGTTTAATAAGCACTACGTCAATTGTAGGAAAACCATTATGCCGTAATGTTTAAAATGTGCCTGTGATATTTTGTATTGTAGTCGGCAAACTAATTTATTACATAAAAGCGAAAATTCGAAATTTTTTACCCTTTGCTAACAAAATTTTAAAATATATTTTAAGCAACTTAAAGTTCAATATTTAAGACTGTTAAGATTAGAGATGGGAATGTGAGAGATTTTTGACTCACGCTCACGCACGATCACGAACCAAAAATTACAATCGTGCACTATATTTTTTTGAATGGTTACTTTAATTTCTTGGATTTAATAATATTTTTTCTTGAAAATTAGGAAAAATAACTGGTTTGTTTTTAATTGATTGTTTTTTTGGAATAAAATATTAAAAATAATTTAAATGTTATCCAACAAAAAAAAAAAAAAAATCCTATACCAAATTTTATTATTTTTTAAAAATTAGAAAACTTTACTTGAAAAAAAGAATATTTTATTAAAACTTTTAAAATTTATCTGAACTAAGTTGCACGAAAATTTTCCTTAGAAATAGTTATTCAGTTTCTAAAATCAAGTATTATTTATTTATTTATTTTATTTATTAATCATATAATTACAAATTATATCATAATACCCTAACCGAGCACTAGCAACAAAGGCCTTCGGCTCGTTGTAGCGAAAACAGACCAGAGCCTCTGTTGGGAATTGAACCCACGACCCCCGCACTGATAAGCTAGCACGCTACCAACTAGCCTACTGGGGCGCTCAGACGGTTAAGAAAGAAACGGCAATCCCAGCACGGTGTTATCATTTTGGAGTTAGCAAAGCAGTACAACTTTCAAACTCTTTCGTTCTGCTAACCCTAGCACCACCGTTAAATGCACTGGGCCAATGCTTTGCCCTTCGTATTATTCTTATAGGAAAAAATTTATTACTTTTTGTTTTTAATTGTCTGAACTAATTTTTAGAAAACAATTCTTCAAAATTAGAAAGTGGTAAACTTAAAAACTGAATTTGGAAATGGCTTTCTAAAATTTAGTTAATTTTACTACTCGCGAACAAAAAATTAACACACATTAACTTCAAGTACTTTCTCGATTTTTTTGAACTAAATGGGAGTAAATTATGTCCTAAATTTTTTTTTTTAACTAAGCTTAATTTTATTACATTTGAGTATGCAATTTTCTTAAAACTAATGCATGGTTTTCACTATGTCATTTTTAATGTCAATTTGTCCAAATTATTGGCAATTGTATGAAAACGGGTTGTCATATGGTGTCATCTGAGTTTGCAGTCAGTTATGCACACGAACTGCCTTCTAAAATGACAGACAAGTGAAAACGTCAAATTTCAGTTTGTCAACAGATATGGCAGCATTTTTTATCTAAAATAAAATTGACAACAAGTTGTCAATTTTTTTTGTTTGACGATCGCAAAGCTGTTTTTTTTTGCTGGAAAAATTAATTGTAATGGAAATTTTTTAAATAAAGTAAGAAATGGTAATGTAATAACACAAAACACCGCACTAACTATAGCCATTTGTTTCTTTTTTATAATTTTTAAATTTTTTCCACTTTTTATTGAACACAAATTAATATTTTGTAATCAGCTGTTCGCTCACCTCATCATATTTGACCTTTGTAATGAAAACGGCGTGTCAGTCAACTGACACCAAAATTTGACATAAGTCTTTGACAAGCTCTGCTTTATCGATTTATTGTCAGTTTTTAAGATGTAATGAAAACGCATATGACACAAAATGCCGAGAATTCATTTGAGTCAGTTTTTGTTGTCAGTTCATATGACATAATGAAAACCAGGCATAAGATGTTTTTTCTTAAAATTAATAAATTTTTATTTAATTGACTTGTTTTTTTCCTAAAATCAAGAAATATTACTTTTAGGATAAATATGAACTATTTCTGAGTATATCAAATATTTCGTTTTTCCTCAAACTTAAGAATTTTTATTCTTTTTAAGAAAATTTTTTCTAAGTTTTAATAAAATTTTACTTAAATTGAGGACAATTTATAAACTATTTATGGTTTTTTCTTTCTAAGCATTTATTGCCATATTCTTACCTAAAATAAAAGAAATTCGGAAGTTTTTAGAAAAAAATAAAACCCATATAAAATATTTAACTAGTTAATCGACAAATTTTAACCCATTATTCAGGTCGAATAACTATTTAAGTTTTAAATTATTTATTTCACAATTAATCGAAATAGAGACGATTAATGGAGGAAACAGTTAATTGATTAACCGAATTGGAAACACTATAAAATACCTATAGCATAATAATAGGAAGAAAGTTAGCATCATTTGAAGAAAATATTTTGAGTATTTTATTCAAATTAAAAAATATATTAAACGATAAAAGATGACACTATCAATATCTCTGTATAGTTTAGTTTTCTTGATCCCTTTTGATCTTCCAAAGTTCAATTCCTATAAAAAATATTTCATTATATTTCAAAAATAAATGGGTTTTAAAGATTACAATCCTACCAACAGAGCAGATAAAACCCAGCCCATTATCGATGAAACGATAGTTAACGGGAAATGATAATTTTTTTCTGACCAACTATAAAAAAACCCACCCCAAATATAAAAAACCCACCCAAATAATACATGTGTCAGCCTAGCTAAAAATCGTTAATTTGCTTTGTTTTTGTAAATATACAGAGGTTGAAAGCTCGCTATAAACTGACAATAATAACAAACAAAAAACTTCGATGTATGTTATATAAAAAACAAAAAATTTGTGTTTAATAGCATGCCACGCCCACAATTACCAATATTTTGATTAAATAGCGTTAAAATTTTGGAAATCGGTGACAGTATAAATTAGGTTTTGCAATACCTACACGCAAAAAAAAAACATGGTTGCAACATGATCACTGCTACTATATTATGCTAGCTGCATTCGGGTATGGTTGTCACAATCAAGTTATTGGTTTATAAATAGGTTTTAACCATCAATTTGAACGCCACCTTCACTATTATAGTAAATATTTTATTATTTCATGATTTACACCTTCTATTTTATAACATGATTGGCTGTAACTATACTTTGGTAATAAAAATTCTGACTATGGAAAAATATGATAATAATGCTACATTAAAATGCTGACAACAATCAACAATTTTTTGCCAACAGAACGGTTCGGTTGGGGCCACCGATATGTAAGTTTGTGCACTCAAAAATAAAGACATGAACTAAAATGTAATCAAAAATTTCCTTCAAAATAGTTTAAAAATTGTCCTCAATTTAAGTAAAATTTTATTAAAACTTAGAAAAAATTTTCTTAAAAAGAATAAAAATTCCTAAGTTTAAGGAAAAACGAAATAGTTTATATACTTAGAAATAGTTCATATTTTTCCTAAGTAATATTTCTTGATTTTAGGAAAAAAAAAACAAGTCAATTAAAAAAAAATTATTAATTTTAAGAAAAAACATCTTAGATTTAAGAAATTTGCATACTCAAATGTAATAAAATTAAGTTTAGTACAATTAAGTTTAGGACATAATGCCTAAATTAAATCGAGAAAGTACTTGTTGAACTTAATGTGTGTTCATTTCTTGTTCGCGAGTAGTAAAATTAACTAAATTTTAGAAAGCCATTTCTAAATTCAGTTTTTAAGTCTATAACTTTCTAATTTTTAAGAATTGTTTTCTAAAAATTTGTTCAGACAATTAAAAAAATAAATTTTTTCTTACGTAATAATAAAAGTTTACTTGATTTTAGAAACTGATGGACTATTTCTAAGGAAGTTTTTCATACAACTTAGTTCAGATAAATTTTAAAAATTTTACTAAAATATTCTTTTTTTCAAGTAAAAGTTTTCTAATTTTTAAAAAATAATAAAATTTGGTATAGGATTTTTTTTTTGTTGGAAAACGTTTAAATTATTTTTAATATTCTATTCCAAAAAAAAAAAACCATTCAATTAAAAACAAACCAGTTAGTTTTCCTAATTTTTTAGAAAAAATATTATTAAATAAAAGAAATTAAAGTTACCATTTAAAAAAACTATGGTGCATGATTGTAATTTTTCGGTTCGTGAGCGTGAGTCAAAAATCTCTCTCTAATCTAAAAAGTGTTAAATATTGAACTTAAAGTAGCTTAAAATATATTTTAAAATTTTGTAAGCAAGGGGTAAAAATTCCGAATTTGCGCTTTTATGTAATAATTTTGTTTGTTGACTACAATACAAAATATCACAGGCACATTTTATACATTACGGCATAATGGCTTTCCTATTATTGACGTTGCGCTTATTTAACTTTATATTTATCGAACTATTTTTTTTTCACTTAATAATAAAAAAGTTTAAATTTGCATATGTCAAATAAAGTTTAAGCTAAAAATGACATAAAATAAACTTGTGAACTTTTTCCATTTTCCAATAATAACAAGAATATAACTGTGATATTTTGTATTTTTGCAAGAATTTCCTTAAATTAGTTAATTTAAGAAGACAAAGGACCCTCAGTGTTCCTTAGCCATGGATGCCGTGTGTCACTTAGGACGTCCTTTTTTGTAGTTCTCTCAAGCAGAACCGTTAATAAACTACGTTTCAGGATATCCTGCAGTACATTTTTTTAAGTTGTTTACCTTTTTGTTAATGAAATTTAATTTATATTTTAAACACATGATGTTAGTATAAATCAATTTAGTTTTAAGACAAAATTGTATAGCAAAAAGCTTGTTAAGAGAAGTGTCCTCACAAAGCGGAAGTCCTCCGAAAGTGGGAAAATACCTACTCAATGAGTGTAAAGTACCTTTACCATAGATGCAGGATAAGTATAATTTTCACTTAAATGAATTGCTGTTTACTTAATGTTAGAAAATATTTTCTTATTTTTAGGGAGTTAAGTCCTAGTTTAAAAAAAAAAAATGATCTTATGAATTTAAATAAAAAAAAAAAACATTTAAAAAGAAGAAATTTACATAAGAAGCGTTTCTATATTTTGGAGTTAATAGCTTTTAATGTGATTCTTAAACGTTGAAAGAACTTGTATATTTCGTAAGTCGACTGGTAGTTGATTATACTCATGTGGTCCAGCAAAAGCAATACGCTGTTTAGTCAGGTCCAGACGACATCTTACTGAACTTAGATTTGAAGCTTGTCTGGTATAACGTCTCGTTTATATTTAGAAAAAATCTTAATAATGTCCTTAGAATCTAAGAATTTGTCTAATAGAAAAAGCCCATAGAATCTATGTTTTTTATTATTAAAAAAGTGCTTGGAATTTAAATAATTTTTGGAAAAATTTTTATTTAAAAACAAGTTTTCTTGAAAAAGTTCTTAATATCAAATTATTTCTCTAGGAAAAACATTTCTTAAAGAAATATTCTTAAAATTAAAGAATTTTTCCATAGTTTCGAATCATAATATAATTGTGGGGACCATATTATGATAAAATTATGGTTATTTTATTAACATAATATTATAACTATATTGTAGTACGACTATGGTTGGTACAATCACAATCCCAAAAATATATGATGCTCTTCGAATATGACAGCCCTTAACCATGTTATTTCTCAATGTGGCAGTTTGGTTGTTGGTAATTTTCTGAAAATCGGAATTGTAAAATTGATAAATTTTTTGTTTTATTTTTAATAAAAAAACTGTTACAAACTTTATATAAACAAATAAATTTTATTTATTTTATTTTATTTAACTTTAAATTGAGTTTGTGGTGCTGAAGAGGTTAAGCCAGTACTTACACATAACACTGTAGGACATTTTTCAACTTCATAATCTTGAACCAATTGAGAACTCCATAATCTGAAAGCTTATGATAGTAGAAGAAAAACCCTAGCTGGGTTTTGAATTATTAGCTAAGGTTTTTTTTAATTCTTGAGCCTATATCTCGTGAACTATTCGAAATATTGCTTTACTCTCTTTAGCAAATTTTTACCTCTTAATTAGATCTAAAATTTTTGCCTTGAGATAAAATCAAAAAAACAACAACATTTTACTCAAAACAGCAAAACTGTCAAAAAACGTAAAATTTCGTCATATTTTTCTATGGTTTTTCTAACTTATTTCAGAAATTGTAACGAACTCGACCGGACATTATATTACAAAAAGATAGCCAAAAGCAAAACAAACAACTCTGTTTAACAAGCCGATTTCATTTGATGACTCCTTCACATAAAAATTCAATAAAGATCCACGAAATCACTTTCAATTATATGTGTATCGAAATTAAAAATGCTATGCTTTTTTAAATGGAATAGGTACAAAATAGAAATAAATAATGAAAATGTTTGAGGCCCTTATATATGCACCGCGTAAACACCGTCCACATGTCGCAGAGAAATCTGTACCATGTAAACACCGTCCGTTTGAATCATTGTTTGACGCAAAATAATGGCATATTTCAAATGTCAAAAAATTTGCATTGTGTTGATTGCACTTTCGAATTAAATAAATTTGGGGAATTTAAATATTACGGCATACATTGCAGAAAGAAAAAGTTGATATGGAAAAGTGTGCCAAAACGTTCAATGAAAACGCAAAAAACAAATTTTACTGCTGAATTTAGAAATGGGTAACCGTCAAGCGGAATTTCAACAGTTTTACAGTGTTAACGACGAAAACTCTTACACCTACTGCAACAACATAAAAGGCTTAGCCAATGATATGGGATTATAATATATCGCTGAAGACTGGCGACTGTTCATCGATAGCTCAGTCACTAGCTTAAAAGCAGTGTTACTGCATAAAATGAACCTGAAGCCCTCAATACCTTTAGCATTTAGCACAGACTTAAAGGAATGCTATGCAACAATGGAAATTTTGCTAAGAGACCTTAAATACGCAGATCATTTATGGAAAATCTGTTACGACCTTAAAGTCGTCAATAATTTGCAAGGCATAAAGGGTGGATGGCCAAAGTATTATTGCTTTCTGTGCCGTTGGGACACACGAGCAAAAGTCGATCACTACTCGCACACTTGGGAAAAACAAAAGTCGGGAGTGAAAGATGCCACTTTAGACATGACAACAGAGCCACTAACATATTGTTGCCACCGCTGCATATTAAGTTTGGCATAACGAAGAAGTTTATAGCGACGGTAACGAAAAATAAGGACAACGTATTTCACTGCCTTAAGAAACTTTTTAAAAGACTCAGTGATCAAAAAATTAAAGCCGGTAATGTACTTCTTTTCTAATCTCTTCAAATTTTTATTTATTTTTTGTGCATTTTTTTTTTTGCTTAAAACAGGTGTACTTAATGGACCAGACATTCGAAAGTTGCTAAAAAGTGAAGATTTCAATATGGTTTTGTACGGAAACGTCTTAATTGCTTGGGACGCACTTAAGGTAGTTATAGAAAGAGTCTTTGGAAATAATCGAGACGACGAATGGAAAGTTTTAGTAAAAAATATGCTTAAGTCATTCCAATCGGTGTAACCATGACATTAAAACTTCACTTTTTAAATAATCATTTGGCAGAATTTGAAAACAATTGCCAACAGAATCTGATGAGCAAGGAAAAGCGGTTCAAAGGGGAAAAAATAGATGCGAAATACGAAAATAAAGCTAACGAAACGGTCGGAAACATATTTTCAGATGATGAAACTAGCTCCGAAAGCGACGACTAAAGTTCAATATATATTTAAAAAGATTTGAAGTGTCCTTATTTTTTATTCCTTATGTTCAAAATCATCAATTTTTCTAAGAACCTATTTTAAAATATTTGAAGTGTCCTTATATTTTCCATCATTAACAATATAAATCTATAACGAAATTTTACGATTTTTTGACAGTTTTGTTGTTTTGAGTAAGATGTTGTTGTTTGTTTGATTTTATCTCAAGGTAAAATTTTTAGATCTGATTAAGAGCTAAAAATTTGCTAAAGAGAGACAAGCAATATTTCGAATAGTTCACGAGATATAGACTTAAGAATAAATACATGTTCTTTGAGAAATGTACTTAAATCCTCCTCCCAGTCGAAAATATCAAAAATTAATTTTAAAAAAACCTTAGCTAATAATTCAAAACCCAGCTAGGGTTTTTCTTCTACTATTATAAGCTTTCAGATTTTGGGGGTTTCATTTGGTTCAAGATTTTAGTGCTGCACTGTGTAATTAATTTTTAAATTAAAACAAATTTTCATAAATATGTATATATTTTTTAAAATTTTTCGTTTATTTTTTATTTAATTTTTTTTTACAATTATTATTTACCATATTGAATATATTTTAAATTTATTGAATATATATTTTTAAAGGAAAAACTATAAAAATTTTAAATTTTGAATATTTTAAATACACTAGTAAACACATATGCAATTTTATAATATTTTAAATTTAGATTTTTGTGCAAATATAATTTTGTTTTTGTTATTCGATTATATAAAATATAACTACAATATGAATTTTATTATCAAATATAAAAAAAGAATTTCAAGTGTTGCTACAACTGCTGCTACTACAACTATATAAAACTATATCAAACTAAATTTTAATGAGAGTTTATTAATATTTTTTTTTTTTACATAAAGTATATCAGAATTCGTTATACATATTGTAGCTAAATACATATATTTTCAATTTATAATTATAATCGTTCGTTTTAATTTGTTTACATTTTGAATATAAATATTTCAAAATGTTCGTTATTTTTAGATCAGAATGTTTAACTACGCGTTAACATGCCATTAATCATAATATTGGCTAAAGCGTTACGTCTTTTACGCCAGGCTCCCATACCTTGAGCATGATATTGTAATTGAGTATACCATTGTTTTGTGCGAACATTGTCTTCGGCCTGGAGAGAAAAAAAAAAGAGAGTGCAGAACTTATTAATAAAAATATGAACACTTGAAAACATTTCAGCCGTATTAAAAAAACAATTTTTTAATCGATTTAAATTTTTCCTGGAAATTACTACTAACCTTAAGAAAAAACTTAAATATTAAAGATTTATTTTTTTTATTGCAAATAGAAAAAAAATAATTTAATAAAAATCCAATTTTTTTATAAAACAAATTAATTTAATTATTTAAAAAAAATTATTGAAATTTTTATTTGAACAAATTTTTCAAAAAGTTTGTTAAGATTTTTATTCATACCAAAATGCAGCTAATTAAACTGAATCTGAACTAAAATGTTTGCTAAAATTTCACTTTATATCCAAAATTTTTTCCTGCCAAAGAAATTTCCGTTTTTTTTTTAATTAAAATCAATTTATTTCCTTCCTTTCATTTTGTGTGTACTCTATATTTACCTTAAAGATGAACGTATCTTTGGAGGAAATCTCTTGTATTTCAAAATATTCATCCCAATCTGCTTCACTGCAAACAACACAACGATCCAAATACAATGGTTCACGTATCAATGTATAACGTCCACACTTCTCTTTGACCACTAACAATGCAGCTTCTCGTATTCCGGTATGCTTGGGAAAATTCAGTTTATCTGACATGACTTTTTCTGCCTTATAATTGGTACTTGGCTGTTTGGTATAAGTAAGGTTGAGTGTATTGGTCGGATGGTTGGTTGGTTGGTTTGTTAGTTAGTTAGTTGTTGAAGTGAATATTGAATAGATGATGAAGTTTTTGTTGCAGTTGCAGTTGTCGATGGCAAACAATTGCAAGAAGGATGTAAAAGTGTTGATAAACATGCAAGAAGAAGAAGAAGAAAAAATATTTCAGATAACAAAAAAAAAAAAAAAAAAAGATTGAAAATATTGTCAAAGCGGATAAAAAAAAAAAGAAATCTCCATACGTGTGTTGACAGAGATATAAAAGATTTTATTACTTTATTTAAAATTTATTTTATAAAATTTAAAACATCAAATATTAAGTGTAAGAAAATTTGTGCTTTCAATTATTCGGTCCTGCCGAAAAAAATGGCTAAAGTTTCTTAATCCGAAAAAATAAGAATACAAAGAGTTCATTTTTTTTTTCTGAAATATCAAGTTACGAGGGCAGTTTGAAATGTACTTAGGCTAACAATGGAAAGCAAGAGTTAGATTTTTAAAATTATAATTATGTTTCAGTATAATCTCGCGAAACTTTAATACACTTAATTAAAATAATTTTTCTAATGCTCCGCAAAGTAATCAGTTAAAGCTGCAATTGCATGTAAAACGCTTGTTAGCAAATAATTTTTTTTTAGATTTGGGAATAGGTGGAAGTCACAGTGATCAAAACCAGGAGATTAAGGTGGGTGTTCAATACTCATGTGTGCTGGTGCTTTGTCTTGGTCGTTTTTCTAGAATTTTCACATTCCTTTGATCCAAAAGGTTACAATAATATTATGTTTTTATTGTTTTACCTTGTTAATGACAGTTAATAAATAAAATACCTTTGTAATTCTAGAAAATTGTTGCCTTAACCGATTGAATTTATTTCATCTTCTTTGGTGCACTTTCACTAGCTTCAGTCCAGTGTTTTGATTGTTCTTTTATTCCTAGTTGTGTAGTGATGGTTCCATGTTTTATCAACAGTTATGAAACGACGCTTAAAATTCATTTTATTTTGCTTAAATCAATCCAAACAGGTTTGTAAAATTTTCATTCGAATGCGTATTTGATTAACTTTTAACAAATGCGGCACCCATCTTGCAGAAAGCTTTTTCATCTGTAATTCTTGACGCAAATTAAAATGAACTTGATCATTTGAGATACCTATAGCATTACTTATTTCACTCATTAATCGTCTAATATCATATGATATACTTTAGCTGTGATTTCTGCTGTTGTTGCAGTTTTTCAACGTTCACTTTTGGTGGTTCATCATCAAGGCTTGTACCGACCACGTTTAAATGCAGCAACATCATTTTTTACTGTTGCATATGAAAGAACAAAGTGTGTTCGATTTTTAAATGCGACTGCTTATTCTGGGGATGCAGTCATCTTTACTGATAGTCAGACTGCGGTTAGGGCTCTGTCGGAGGAGTCTGTAAAATCGAAAATGGTTTTGAACTGCAAGAGAGAACCTTGAACTGCAATGGACACTTTTTGGATGACGAAAACGGAGCTAGGACAATGGGACACAAATATGCACAAGGAAATCTGAAATGGTTATAATGTCGGTGCACTCACCAAAAAAAGTCTGTAATGGCAACTGAAAATTTTGCTGTTATAACGGCAAATTTTGCTAATTTGAGCGGTATTTTTTGCTAACACACATGTCTGCTGACGTGTAGTACAATGAAATTTGTAGAAAAAATTAGCTGCCGCTACTAAATTTTAGTAAACTTTTTGTAAAGTGCAATTTAAAATCTGTTTGCTAAAATCAGCAAAAAAATTTACTAAATATTGTTAATAAAGGGTGTCCCAAGAAGAACGCAATTTTTAGATCTGGCAACATTCGAAGTGTCATTGTTTGACATTTGAACAATTGTTATTGTTTGCTAGAAGAAGGTACGAGGTTTGTAAAAATGGAGAGCTACACGAATGAACAACGCATTCTCATTGTGAAATTGTTTTACCAAAATGGTGAAAGTTTTGCGGCTACAGTTCGCAAATTGCGATCAATTTGGGGTCACAATAATGCTCCAAAAGAGTCAACTGTAAAGAGATTAATGGATAAATTTGCCAAAACTGGGTCTGTTAGTGATGTAAAGACAACAACGCGCCATCGACCAGGTCGATCGACCGAAAATGTCGCAGCTGTACGTGATGATGTCGCTCAAACTCCATCCACCTCAATTCGACACCGAGCTTAGCAAATTGGTGTCTCCAAATCCACTTTGCAGCGAATTTTGACGAAAGATTTGCATCTTCATGCATACAAAGTTCAATTGACTCAGGAACTGAAGCCAGCTGACCATGGACAGCGAAGGGAGTTCGTTAATTGGGTATTGGAGAGACAACATGAAAATGCTGATTTTGCCGATAAAATCATCTTCAGTGACGAGGCCCATTTTCATCTTGATGGCTTCGTCAATAGGCAGAATTGTCGCATTTGGGGTGAGGAAAATCCTCGAGTGATTCACGAGAAGCAAATGCATCCTCAACGTGTCACTGTGTGGTGTGGTTTTTGGGCTGGAGGAATCATTGGACCTTTTTTTTATGAAAATGAGGCAGGTCAAGCGCAAACAGTCAATGGTGTTCGGTATCGTGAAATGATAACCAGTTTTTTCTTGCCTAGAATTGAAGAAATGAATGTGGAGGGCATGTGGTTCCAACAAGACGGCGCCACATGTCATACAGCCAGAGAAACAATTCAATTGCTGCATCAGTCATTTCCCGGTCGTGTTATTTCGCGTTTTGGAGATCAGAATTGGCCGCCTAGATCGTGCGATTTAATACCATTAGATTTTTTTCTTTGGGGTTTTTTGAAGTCGATGGTTTACGCGAATAAGCCGGCGACGACTCAAGCCTTAAAAGAGGAAATTGGACGCTGCATTAATGAAATACCGCAGCATTCATGCAAAACGGTCATTGAAAGTTTCATTAAAAGATCGCGTGCATGCCAGCAAAGCCGCGGCGGCCATCTGCACGATATATTGTTCCATACATAACCTCATTCTGTCTACTTTACGATAAAATAAAGTTTCACGATTTTTTTTTAAATATCTGTGTTTTATTTAAAATTTAAAAATTGCGTTCTTCTTGGGACACCCTTTATTAGTACAAAATTTCATTAAATTTTTTATCGAGCATCAAAACTTTTTAAAATTATTTGTTTATTTTTTATTAGGTGTAAGTTATCCACTTTTTAAAAATTAGTAAATTTTTTTTGTTAATTTTAGCAAATCGGTTTTTAAAAATTTGTAAAATTGTTTCTGAAATTAGCTACAAAAATTTGTTAATATCCTGTAAAAGTTCTGTAATTTGTAAAATGTAAATATCTAAAAGATTTGCTAAATAATATTTTTTTTACTAAAAATCAGTACAAAAATAGTAAAATGGGATTGAAAGCTGCTTACAAATTTTTCTATTAACTTTTTTTCTAAGTGTAGAGAATTGACATGCCAATTGTCATTATAAGACATCGATTTACAAAAAATGCAACTTTATGTTGAAGGGCATGAAAATAGAATTCAAATTAAAAATGTTCTCTCGCATTTCCTTAAGCCCATATAGCATAAGATTTGAATTGTTTAAAAAACATTATTTCTTTCAATCGATCTTAAAAAAAATTGTTGGCATTTTAGTTAGTTATGTTGAAATTAAATACTGCTGAGCTGGTCTTTAGGTTAAATGAAATACACAAAATCCTTTTTAGATTTTTTACAATAAATAATATAAATGTTTATTCAAAAGTATTTCAAACAATTATAAAAATTTGACAAAATTTGTTTTACATCAAAGACAAAGTATATGTGATTCCTGTCACATGAATGTTACAATATAGAAAACTTTAAGTAGTTGAATTGAAAATTACATAATAATTCAACAGTTCCCCTCAATTCAAATACTAACATAATCATTCCAAATATATAAAAACAAACAATGTTAATTTAAACCCATTAAATTAGAAAATTTAGAATGTTTAATTCGTGCTAAATTTTTAGTTAAAACATCAGCGATCATATCATTCGTTGGCACATACTTTAAAATAATCTCATTGTTTTTATAAACATCACGGACATAGTGATATTTTATATCGATATGTTTACTACGAGCATGGTACACAGGATTTTTTATCAATTGCTGTGCACTTAAATTATCGCCATTTATTACCATTGGTATCTTTGAATTTATCACCCCTAGTTCTAGACATAATTTATTAAGATATACGGCTTCTTTGGATGCAGCACAAAATGCTATATAATCTGCTGCAGTAGTACTCAGAGCTACAGTTGCTTGTTTTTTTTTTCTGTTAGACTCCCATGAAAATGCACCTCCACCATAGAAAAATACATATCCTGTATACGACTTCCGTTGTATGGGATCTCCTCCCCAATCTGCGTCAACAAAACTTTCTATGGGTTTACCAGTTCTAAAATAATGCATCTTTAAATTTTTTTTTTTTGATAAATATCGAATTATATGTTTAGCGGCAGTTTCATGTTCAATATGCGGATCCTTATTTCGTTGCGACAACTTACAAACCGAATGTAAAATATCAGGCCTTGTAGTAAGTGCAAGATACATTAATGTAGCTATAAGTGATTGGTATTTTGTTGCATCCACTTTTTTACACGAATCTCTGACACATTTTAGTTGAAATCCTTCATCTAAAGGGGTTGACATTGGTTTGGAATCTTGCATATTATACTCTCTTTCTACCTCCATCTCCAAAAAAATAACTAAGGGGACCTTGATCAACAATTTTAAAATTACTTGAAATTTCATGTTTATCTGAACTTGCTAAAATTAAATCATCAACATAGACTGCGATAAAATTAAGTTTTTGATCTTCGTGTCTTGTGTACAAACAATGAAACAAACCCTATTTCTTTCAAAATATTATTCAATTTTAAATTCCACTCACGTCCAGACTGTTTAAGTCCATAAAGAGACTTATTTAACTTAAGAACCACATTAGAATCTGCTTCTGTTTCAAAATATTCCGGTTGTTTCATAAAAACTTCTTCGTGTAAATCTCCATTCAGATATGCGGTTGTTACATCCATTTGATGCATATAAAGCTTATGTTCTACTGCAATTGCAATTAATAATCTAATATTTTCATATCTTATTACTGGAGAAAACGTTTCTTCATAATTAACGCCATGTTTTTGACTACAGGCTTTCGCAACAAGCCTGGCTTTAAATCTTTCCATTTTTCTTTCTTTATCTTTTTTTAAATTGAAAACCCATCTACAACCGATAGCTTTCTGATTTTTTTTTGGCAATTTAACTAAAGACCATGTCTCATTTTCAATCTTTCTCCATAGCCAGGGAAAATATAAAAAATTCATTTCTAAGGAATACAGTTTTTCTAGTTCTGCATTTAAGTTATTCACTATTTTTGTTTTCAAATTCAATGCATGTTTTATTCATGTTTTATAGTACAATATGTATTTCAATAGTTTCAGTTGGTGTTATTGAATTGCTTTCAATGCCTGTTGAATGCAGGTGCATTTGATAAGCTTTGTGGAAATTTTCAAAACTTTAATTCCAGGAAATTCCTTTTCAATAATAATATTTCATTTTAAACACTATTACAGAGTAATGTCGATTAAATATTTTTAGAGTGACCTAAATACTTATGTTATGTGTAAAATATTAGGTGTGTTCGACGTACGTTACCGCGGGCGCCCGCGGGAACCCTATCTTACCAGAAAGCGTTTCTTGTAACAAAAATTGGGTAAATGAGAGCGTTCATGAGAGAGTAATTGTGTTTCTCATTTTACCAGAACTTACCCGTACTTTTTGTTTGGGTAAAATGGTAAAATTGTCAAATCATCAGCTGTTGCTAATAAATAAGCTGTTTTGCATTTTTGAAAAAATTAAAGTTAAATAAAAATTTACTTTAAAAAACTTTTCCTTCTAAATAATGAAAAATACATTTGTAAAAGTAAATAGATATTAGCCATATCAAATATATTTATTATTTAAGCTGTTTTTTAATGTGAATAAATTTGACGTTTATTTTTGGGTATGAAATGTTGTTTTGTGCGTTCGCAGTATTTCGGGCATTTATATGGTTTTGTGAGAGAATTTTTTGCTTACTCTCATTTTACCAGACTTTACCCAAAATTACCTCGTACAGACCTATTGTATTACATAAATACTATACGTTTTTTTTTTTTTCAATTAAAACTGAATTACGAAAGTTTATATTAATTCATTTTTAAATTTGTAAAATCGTTGATAACATCATAATAATTGCACTCACATGAATTAAGAAAGAGTGTATGGAAATATTGAAAAAATTTATATTCAATTCAGTAAACGTATACATACAATAAACTAAATTCTATTGAAATTTGTATGAATGTTATTTGAGTTTGTAAAAATCTAAATTAAACATTAAAGTACTTTCATTTGATATTTCAAATACAATATACAGGAAAATAAACAAACAGATAAACTAAAAAAACTATGTTTGGATAAATCCTTAAAACACAATTTCAAGTATCATTTACTTAAAGTACATAGCACTACTGCCAATAGTGGTCAAAAACAACCAATTGAATTGGAAATATCTACAATAATAAACTTCAAATTATAGTTGTAATCAAAAGTGGGTTTAAGCATATTAAGTACATCAGTATACGAGGGTCGTATGAAAACTACCCGATTTTGAATAGAGATGGCGCTGCTAAAACTAAAAAAAATATTTTGTTAAAAAATACAACTCTTTAAATAACATCTGTCAAAATTTCGCAACGATATGCCATTTAAAACAAATTTTACACGTGTTAGAATTGAGTTACTTTTGTGCTATTTGTCAACATGGAAAAAATTTAACATCGAGCAGTAATAAAATATTTGTTTTTGAAAAAGAAAACAAACGACGAAATTAAATCGAAATTTAACGAAGTTTACGGAGACTCTGTACCGTCATTAACAACTATAAAATATTAGGTAGCTGAATTTAAACGCGGCCGTACGAGCATTTTTGATGAGGAACGTTCAGGTCGTCCAAATGAGGTCACTGCACCAGAAATGATTGAAAAAATCCGTGATATGGAAATGACTGATCGAAGATTGAAAGTGCGTGAGATTGGTGAGAGTGTGGGCATTTCAATTGAACGGGTTAATAACATTTTGCAAAATCATTTGGATATGAGAAAGCTTTCCGCAAGATGGGTGCCGCGATTACTCACAACACACCATAAACAAGCACGTGTTTCCATTTCAAATGATTCTTCCCTAGGAGTTTTGGCATCGATTTGTAACTGTCGATGAAACGTGGATTCATCACTCCACACCAGAGACCATAGAACAGTCAAAACAGTGGACTCGTCGTGGTGAACCAGCTCCAAAGAAGGCAAAGGCGATATTATCAGCAAACAAGGTTATGGCCACAGTATTTTGGGATGCGCGTGGGGTTAAACATATAATGCTTCCTCATCCACCGTATTCTCCAGATTTGGCCCCCTGTGACTTTTTCCTCTTTCATAATCTTAAAAAATGGCTCGGCGGGAAAAAATTTTGCTCAAATGATGAAGTAATTGCAGCAAAAAATGCTTATTTTGAAGGGTTGGAGAAAACCTATTAATCGGAAGGGATCAAAACATGGGAAAAACGTTTGCTTAAGTGTATCGAGCTAAAAGGAGATTATGTTGAAAAATAAATTGAATTTCGTTAAAAAAAATCATTTTATTCTATTCAAGGTGGGGTTGTTTTCATACGACCCTCGTACCATAAAATATATGCTCACCTTTCCATTTGTTACCAAAAGTGCATTTACTGTTGTCAGCTTAATGGTACGAGCCTTCTTCCAATTGCTATCTGTTGGCTGGGTATATAATAGTTTGCCTTCCATGACAAAACGCACTTCATCGTGATTCCATTCAAGCACATCTATGGCCATTTTACGTAATTTAATATTAATCATATCTATTTCGCAGGATGCACGACGATTGGGACTCGATGAGGAGATGCGACGCCAAAGTTTTGTTGGTACATCTTTAGCTTCCTGATTGATATGATTCAAATGTAATTCAATTTTTTCTTGTGCCTGCTTAAGTTGATCACGTCCTTCAAGATGTGCTGGTGTGACTTTATATAAACGAGCCAGTAGTAAAGGATATTTGGTGACACGTTGCACAGGTACCTGAGTTGATATGGTATAAAGCATAAGAAGAATAAAATATTTGTAATAACAATGCAGTTTATAAAAAATATAAATTTGTTTTAAAAGCAAAAAATATTGCGCAAGTTTTAAAGAGCTTTTGCACAATAATTTTATGATTTAAATTTCCTAAACATTTTTGAAGCTTTTTAAAGAAAATATTGAAAATAAAAAATTTTATTTACAAAAAGTCTGAGTTTCAAGTTCTTTGAAAACACATAAGACTATACACACTGAAAAAAATATTTCAAAATCAACTAGAATCAACATTAAATTAAATAAAAACGGCTTTGAAATCAAATTAAGTTTGTTATCTTTTTAATTTGAACATGTTTCTTTCTACTTATTTTGAAAATATTAAAACAAAATTTAATATGTTGAAATATTACTTTAAATACTGAAAAGTTTATTTTAAATAGAATCTTATAAGATTCATAGTAAATTTAAAAATATTCGTAAAAAAAATATGATTTCATAAATGATTTAACAATGATTTCTTTCTCTGTGTAAAAAGCTTTTATTTTTATTTCATGCTAATATACTTATTTTGTAAATTCTGTTTATAAAACTGCTATGATATCAAAGATTTTTTTAAAGAATAGCTTTTTATATTTTCGTAAAAAAAAAACAAAAAAAAATTAAGTTTTGTTGCAAAGCTTTTCAACATCTTTAAACTTTAAAAATTTTTTCAAATATAATTTATCAACATTTTAAAGCTTTTAATTTTTTTAATTCTATAATCACAAAAGCTATTCAGATATTTGTTACTAAAAAATTTTATATTTTTAAATAAATAATAGCAATTTATATAAAAAAAAAATAAATCTTTTAAGATCAAACATTAAAAAATTAATGTAAGCTTTTGTTTCAACAAATAACTTTTATGATTAAAATTTATCTACATTGGAAAGCTTTTATATTTATTATTAGCTTGCAATCATAAAACCTTTGAAATTTTTACAAAATAAATTTATCAACAAAATCTTCTTAAATATCAACTTACAAAAATAAATCTGTCAAGAGCAATTATTAAAAAATTAATATGAGCTTTTGTTTCAACAATTACAAGTGGCTTATATGATTAAAGACTACCAACATTGGAAAGCTTTTATATTTATTATCATTTTTCAAGCAGCATCTTTAAACTTTTTAAGCATTATGAATTTTTTAATTTTATAATTTTGTAATTACGAAAGCTTTTTAGATATTTGTTGCTAAAAAATTTTATTTTTTAAAACAAATAATAGTTATTTACTAAAATAAATCTTTCAAGGCCAAATATTAAATAAATAATATGAGCTTTCATTTAAACAACTACCATTTAACAAGCTTTTATATTTACTATTGTTTTTTTTTGTTGCTGTGAAAAGCTTTTATGATTGATTTTGTATTATAAATCTGTTAAAGCTTTAAGAGTTCGTTAAATCCTCAATAAGCAGTAAAGCTTTTCCTAGCAAGAAAGGCTGCTTAGTTAAAAGCACTACAAATTAAATGTGCTTGTTTATTTCCTAGTTCTGTTTAGTGTACTGGATTCATGTAAGGTAATGATTCTCAAAAAGTAGCAGTTAGGTAAGTTATATATTGATTCTTAGGGGTCCACGTCGAACAAAAATCATGCAATATTTTAACCGACGTATTTGTTGATTAAATTTGTATTTAATTGTTCGTTAAGTTCTAACGTAAGATTTAGTAGTTGAATCTTGACATTCCACATAATTTTGATCATACGTTTTGTTTTTTTACTTTAAGTTTATATTTAAACCCTTTGGATTTTTTTTTTAATTGAAGAAAAACTTTCCAAATATTTAATATTATACAAGTATAAAGTCTTTTCGTTAAAACAACTTCTTAAGTTTAAACCCACACACACTTACCATGAGAAAAGAATTCAAATTCATTCTTCGCAAAACAGCATTCTCCATTTGTGAGACCTTTAGAAAGATACGCAACAATTCCTTTTCCTTTTCTAAATTTGCCAACAAAAGACTGGCACCAGCCTGACGAACACAATAACTTTCAAAAGCATGCAGCATTTGCGTAGAATCCAAGAATATTTTACCAATATTCACCGTAAGCAAATCATCATCACCCTGCTCCAAGGCTATGTCGAGAGCATCACGCATACGTTCGGCTAGAGTTTGATTATTCTCGAGCAATTCTTCGGTATTTAAGAAGATTGCAGAGAGTTGTTCTTGTGTCAATAGACCGGCTACCAACATGGGATGACAAAATTCTTCAAGTATTATCTGAAGATCACGACCATATTTCTCTTCGGTTTCTACAACCTCGGTAATGATTTCCTTGCGTTCCACACGCTTTTTGCCACATTTACGGCAAACCAAAGGTGCAAAGACATGACCATTCTCGGAATGTTGTGTTTCTACGGTACCATCACAATCTTCACATAAGTGAAGAGGAGATGAACGCGGTTGTTGCAGGGCAGTGCAGGAGGTGGAGGTAAGAGAGGATGAACTCGAATTTGAGCTTAATAAATATTTACTACGTGATGATTTACTGGTTTCGGAACCCACACCAGAATCATTACGTTCTATATCACTGGTAGCTTGTTGAGAACGCAACAACATGAAATTGTTGCTGGAGGGAGGCGACAAAGAACTCATTGAGCTTTGGTTGTCATCTGAAGAATCACTCATTATTGATGATCTAGAGCTAATGGTATCTATTCTTTTCAGTTTACTTAATTTACCCAAATCACTTAATGTATCCGATGATTCTTCTTCGATAATAATGGGATTGGAACAGCTAAGGGGATAGTCAAAAGGCTCCTCCTTCACCAACCCCCTTTCTTTGGCATCCACCAAATATGAGAGTATATCATATTTTGAAGCTCCTTCAAATATTGATCGAGCAGATTTCTTTTCTAATTCCGGATCATTTAGAGGTGGCGCAGTGAGGGGCAATGGAGGAGGTACATCGGAAATTTCTTCATATATGGGATCGATATTATGTCTTATCGATTCATATTCATGTTCTTCATTTTGACAATCTTCAATGCTAGTAGACAGCTTAATTTCCTGCAATGTGGCATCTACTAACATTTGGTAAAATTTGGATTTTGTTTCTGGCGAGGGCGAATCATCTTCCATTAGAGAATTAACCTCACTGGAGCAACTCTGATAGCAATCTGATTCATCGACGGCTGCTTCAAAATCAAACAATTCATAATTGTGGGCCGAAGCAAAACTATTAGCTGAACTTATACTGCCACGATTTGATAAACGTTCTTCTTCTTTGGTTAGGGGAACGGCCAATAAATTAGCATTAGATGCAGAGGTGTCTTTTGCAAAAGAAGAACTACGTTCTTCTTTAATTTTTAGCAATGATACATCTATCAAACGATTCATATCCTCATTATCTTTGGTACCCGACATATCTACAGCATTTCGTGATTCATGTAAACGTTTTAGAGAGTTTTCTATAAGTTCGGCTACAGTGTCAGTTTCTAAGCCTTCAGCTACTTGTTGTAACATAGGATCTTCTAAAAGTTTACCAATAAAGGTAGGAGATTCCATAGATTTATTTGAGTTGGTTAGAGGCGTTTCCATGATTTCTGAATGATTTTCATTCATTTTCTTAGATCTTTTAACATCTTTTTGAGCATCTGTTTCTCGTAATTTGCATATATGAGGTACCAAATTACGTTTAACCGCTTCAACGGGATTACGTAAAATTTTCAATAATTCCGTTTCATGGGGAAACCATTCTGTGTTATTATCGCCGTCATTATCATCGTTAGCTTCTTCAGTTAATTGTCCATTAATCAATGTAGAAGATATTCTATTTTCTGGAGCAGTTAACTTTTCTCTATCAAAGTCCAGCCGTATTAATGTTTTACCTCTTTTTGTAGAATTATTAGCAGCTGCTGATGAGGAAGATGTAGAAGAACAGGAACTAGTTAAAGAACTAGTTGAAGTGGAGGATGTGGAAGAAGCCGATCTTTGTAGGTTTATATCTATGCTACCTCTTATAGGTATTATAGCTCTGATACTTCCAGAATGTAAGGAAGATTTTGATTGTCTCTTTAATAGATTATTGAGTTGGTTATGCTGTAGGATCAACTCATCTTCGGAGCTGCGTGGAGAACTAACATTTATGGTTACTGTATTATAATTAGAGTTGGTTACTTTTAAACCATCCACTTCTGTGAGATGATGACAGGAACCATCTGTAACAACTACCGACGATTGATAGACAGGCATAGAAGAATCATTACAGCTTAAATTCATGGTACTATAACAATCATCACCATTGATCAATATGGATGTTTTCTTCTGACCATAATCATGTGAAGAGTCTAGGGTGGACAAGTCTGTAACACTATAGTGTGAGGAAGTTATAGAGGAGTTATTGGAACACGTGGAGCTAGGAGTATTGGGAGTGTTGGGCGCCATATGATCGTCCATGTGATTGTCTGTGTGGGAAATTTTTAAACGATGTACTTCAAAGGAATTTTTATTAAATGGAGCAACTCTAACAACAGTTCTTTGTTGTTGTTTATTACTAGGAGTTGTCAACGATGTTGTTTCTTTGTTTTCTTTGATATTATCCAGAGATAAAATATCTGACGTTGTGGTTTTTTCACCATTTGTCAATTGAGTGTTGGTTATGGATTTTGTACTAACAACCATTTGTTGCCTTTGAATCACTTCGGTATCTGTATTATAAGTGGCTCCATTGACTTCTTTAGAAAATATTGTATTATTCGTTAGTGGCTTTAGCTCATGACCAATTGTTAGCTGTAGTAGTTCATGTTGTTTGTTCTCTAAGCCTTTAACAACAGTTTGTTGCTGGTTTTTGTGATAACTTTCTATTGCATCTGTTGCCGTGGCAATGGATTTACTTGTGCCTTTTAAGTCCTTAGCCTTAAGCAATGAATTACTCAATGAAGGAGTTGCTGGGTTGGTTGATGATGATGATGATGATGCTGACGACGATGATGATGATGTGGATGTTGAGGGGGATATTGGTGGTGGTGGCGGTGGTTCCCTAGGTCTTCCCACAAGGGACATTGCAAATAAATCTCTGGTATCGTTGCGGTTATAACGATTGCGCAATGCCATTGTATCTTGAAAACTAACTAAAGTTTTGTTAGCATTAACACTACCTCCACTATCTCCACCACCACTACTACTGCTACTACTACTATCAATGCTACCAGTTAAATTTACATTTTGTATATTTGGTATATAGTCTATGTTCTTTAAGCAATTCCTGGTATTTGATATTATATTTTCGTTTACATTACTGCAACTGCTATCAGGACCACCATTATTATTGTCATTTTTCCTATTTTTGTGGCTAAAGCCATTGTTGTTACTGCTGCTGCTGCTGCTATTGTTATTGTTGTGATATGTCGTTGGCTGCCTTTCACTTTGTGAACGTCTGATGGGATTTCGTGATTGTGTCTCTTTATTATTCCTATCAGTTGCCGCAAGTGTTTGTATGTCCTTTTTGCCTTTCTTAGTAGTTTTTAACTGCTGCTGCTGCTGCTGATGTTGTTGCTGCTGCTGCTGTTGCTGCATTTTTTGTTGTTGTTTGATTTTTGCATCGTCATTATAATCGCTAGTTGTTGACTTTGTAGCTCCTGCAAATATAAATAGAAAAACATTCAATAAATTGTTTGATAGTGAAGTAAGGCTATGTTATATTTGAGGCAAAGTTGCAAATGAGTTGTTGATGGTGTTGATGTTATGAGTGTCATTAAAACAGGAAATACTTTTAATAAAACGTTAAATATTTAATCAGTTATGTTCTTTGCATTCGAAATTATAAAATCAGCTTTAATTTGAAGTTTATAAAAAAGTGGCATGAACTAATTTGATCTTACAAGGGTACTCTCCCAAGTAAGAATTCAGATTTTCCTAAAACTAGGACATGTACAAGATGAGATAAAATTAAAGTATCCGTCTTTTTTCATCTCATGTTTAAGGGGCAAAAAATGGTATGCGAAATCGTTTAAAAGGTTAAATATTTTCCTCTTCAAAAAATTTGTTTTAACTTTTTCTATTAGATATCTGCTTAAGTCAAGATTTAGATTGGTAACTTAAAGGGTCTGTACAGTTCATTAAAGGGAAACATTTGATTGATTTGTGAGTTAAATAGAGATATTTACAATTGGCATTTCGGCACTAAGAATGTTGATGAAAGTCGTAGCTGACCAGAAAATGCATTCCATTCGGCTAGTGTCTAATAACTTTTTTTGTGTTTTCTCCATGAATACTTAAATAAAAAAAATAAGAAAAAATTTTTCATTTGAAAAAACTTTTTATGATCTCGAACCAAATTAAAAATACTTTTTTCATACATATAGGGAAACATTTCCTTTAACTTTAGATACAAAATTAAACCTTTAGTGAATTAGTTTCAAAACTTTTGAGCCTTACCGCAAAAACCCCCAAAAATTCCTCTTAGTAAAATCAATGATGGAGGAGGTACGTATTGCCGGAGGAGCCACATTTTTAATTTCAAGTTTCTATCTCCAGCTGTTTGAGCTGTGTGATTAATGGTGGCTGCTTTTACCACATTATTATGGGATATACTAAACAGGATATTTTCAGTGACTTAGTCCATATGCCTTTGAATACATTTAAAATTTTAGATTTTAAGCTGAAGGAGTTATGGCAGGATGTCAAGGGGAGACTTTTATTATATCGCCACTTTCCGAAAATATTTAAAAACCCTGTCTTACCATGAGGTTATTTCATTAGGTTCCCTCTGTTCTAAATGAAATTCGCAGACACGTATAATATTTTAGAAGGCCAATCTTATGTTTAGAGATAAAAAAGTATGCCGATGTTAAAGTTGAAATATTTATTAACATACATTTATGATCATACATGAGCAAACATGGTCACAAATGTCCATGCATGATGTCATATATGACTATATATTGTCATATATGATCAAATATGAGCATACATGAATAATATATGAGCATATATGATCATGTATAACCATAAACGGCAATATACCCTAAAACTTTTGGATCTGAAGATATATGTTCATATGGGAGATCATGTATGGTCATATATTAAACCCAGCATGGATGTATATAACCATGTATGCCCATGCATCCCCATGTATGTTCATATATTTCGAGGCTATTGAAAAACTTACTTAAATCCTGATCATTTTTCTTTAGGAAAAATTAATTTTTTGTAGGGAAATGCCCTCAGGATCTGTGAGCATTTTTTAAGGAGAAATGTCTTCAAAAATCTGAGAGATTTTTAAAGGAAAAAGTCCTCGAATCTGTAGTTTTACTTTAGGAAAAAGTTCTTATAATATGAAGAATTTTAAGATTGTTTTTTTTATCAGAAAAACTTCTTAAATTTGAGGTTTTTCTACAGGAATAGTCTACAGAATCTGAGGGTAATTTTTTTAGGAAAAGGTTGGAGATTTTTTTTTTTGGAAAATAGTTCTAACAATTTGAGGGGGTTTCTACAGAAAGTTTTCAAGATTTGGGCTCAAAATCTGAAAATATTTTTTTTTGTCATAGGAAAGCCTACTCAGAATTTTTTTTCACAAGAAAAAGTCCTTATAAAATGAGGGTTTGTTCTGTCGTTGCACATTGTTCCATTTTCATTTCACGTTCTAATTGAAAATTTAAAAAAGAAAAAAAAATATCTCAAGCAATAAGCTCACAATCCGGGGAATATGGGTTTTAAATTTAAAATTTTTGCTGACATACGTTTTATTATGTGTTATGTAAGATTTTCTTCAAAATCCACTTTTTTAAAGTTAGTATGTTTTTTTTTTGATATTTTAAGTAACTCGGTTTTAAAAAACTTTGTAAAATGATTTCTGAAATTGGCAACAATAATTTGTCAATACTCTGTAAAAATTTTACAATTTGTAAATAACAAAAATATTTACTAAATAATATTTTTTACTAAGAATCAGTACAAAACGAGTAAAGTGGAACTGAAAACCGTTTACAAAATTTCCTCCCTTTTTATACCCTCCACCATATATGGTGAGGGTATATATCAGTTTGTCATTCCGTTTGTAATATGTCGAAATATAGGTTTAAGACCCCATAAAGTATATATATTCGTGATCCTTATGCAATTTTAAGTCGATTTAGCGATGTCCGTCTGTCTGTCCGTCTGTCTGTCCGTCTGTCTGTCTGTTGAAATGGCGATGACGTCGCGAAGACGCAAGCGGGGGTGCCTATTTTTACCCAGATTATTGAACATCCTCCCAAGCAGTTTGGTACTTAAAATGACCAAAATCGGTCAAGCGGTTCAAAAGTTATGAGTAAAAATGTGAAGGTACCTCTAAATTTTCCATACAAATTATTAAGTCTTCTTCTTGTTCGATTACATTTATTGTCTTACATACTATGAGAATAATAACATTTTAGAGCTATATAAGTGTTACTCTAATAAATAAGTTAACGTTAAAAGCAACAATGTTAAAGTCGCTAACAGAGCAGACCTCTGTAAATAACATTACTAAAACTAAATAAATAACATTACTAAAACTAAATAACAAAAGTTCTGTTACATAAATTGGCAAAACATATTCATATTAGAGTTCATGCAAAATTTAGTATATACGTATGTATATCATCTTCAGCCCTTATGATTGCCGGAGGCTGGGCTCATATAGAATGAGGTAAGGTCCAGAGGAGGTGGATCGTCGTTAATACGTCCATTAAGTATACCGACAGGAGAAAGATATGTAGATCCAACCCAGATGGTGTTTTTCTCGCTTTCGTATATTTGGCTGACAAGCATATTATCGTGTAGCGCAAGTTTCTCAACAAATCTGGCTTGCAACGACATGGAGTACCTACAGAAGGGTAGAACATCGGCATTTTCATAGACGTAACTATTTGAAAATAGTTTTATGAAATTTTCATAATTTCTTCCAATGCATTTTCTTAGTATTTTCAGTTCAAATATCTCCAATTCTTTGGCTACTATAGGAGATATAGTAAACCAGATTGGGTTTTTCTGTTAAGCTTTGTTGGTTTTTCGTTTCATTCCATAAAATGTATTTTTTGTTTTTGTAACCAAAGACATTTATTTCTAAAGAAGGCGCAAAATACATAATTGCTTTAGTGCCCCTACTTTTGAATAGGTGGCGCTGAATTAACTAAAACAATACCCTGCCCCATGGCTAGGTCCAAAGAAATTTATATATATAGAAAGAGCAAAATACATAATTGCTTTAGTGCCGCTACTTTTGAATAGGTGGCGCAGAATCACAGTAAAACTATACATTCAGATGTTGCTAGTAGACTTATTACATAATTTTAAAGTTAATTTTTTAAATGTTTGACGTAATAAAAGCATTTGTTTCACATTTTTATGTCAAAAAAGAAATTTTCATGGAGGAAAATAGTATTTTTTTATTCCATTTGTATTTTTGAGAATTGAGGGATTGGCAAATGTATATTTTTGTTATTTTTTTCTTTTATAAAAAAATACACATGAATAAAGAGCAATATTGTGCTCTTAAACATCTAAATGAATATTGATTTAAAAAATTAAGGTATAATATGCACATAAAACATATATTTTTTATAGTTTTTGGCAAATATTCATTTATGTTACGAAGAAAATAGAAAATCAATAATATTCTACTGCATATTGTAGCACAATATGGCTAATGGAGACTAGCTTTGCAGCAAAATATGCCTAATGGAGAATGCACCTTCTGACAAATAGTTACAACCCATGTTTCTTCTTTAATAAATTAATTTCTTTGCTGTATTCTCTCTATTAGACAAACACACTTCAATTTTTTAAAGAAAGAACATTCGTTGCAACTATTCATCAATACGTGGCGCATCAGAAAGTGCATTCTCTCCATTAGGCATATTCAGCTGCAGAGCTAGTTCCCATTAGCCGGAACAAAATCAAGTATTTGACAAAAACTATGCTTTAAAATGTGTTTTTTGTGCAGTCTATGTTTAAAAAAAACTAGTGAAAATGTAAAGGTGCCTCTAAATTGCCTATACAAATTTAGTAGAATTTCATAGTAGCGACTGGTACATAACATATTTTCTCACATTTTTTCACCAGTCGCTTATCAGTTAATATTTTGTATTCACCTCAAACATTTTTCCACCACTAAAATTGTTTTTCCACCAAAAAAGTTCTTTTCACATCTAAAAAAGTTTTTCACCTCAAAAAATTTTTTCTGCTGCATAATTTTACTTCAAAAGTTTTTTTTTATATTATTTGTATCAAAAACAGAAGAGAACATCTTTTTAGGATATTGGTGGAGGGTATTCAAAGATTCGGCACAGCCGAATTTAGCCCTTTTTTACTTGTTTTAGAGTGTAGTTGAAAAACCCCTGCAGAAAATACAATAGAAATCAACAAAATATTTTTGCTATATATTAATAGCTCTTTTCAAGCTGTGATCGTGTGCAGACGTATTCTGTGCCTGATATCAGAAATAAAAACAAAAAGATAAGTGCTTTATCAAAGGAGTAATAAACAACAACAAATTTGCATATACTAATATTTAGTGACAACAACAACATACACATAGTACGTACGTAAGTACGTGCATTGTAATATGACTACTGATAGCACTGATACAGCTGATACAGATGAAGATGATATGAACTGGCAAGTGATGACGTCAAGTAAACGTAAAAAACCAACAACTTTTGCAAAAAACGAAAAGAAAGTCAAACATGATGATAAACCAAGTACTCGAATAACAACAAATACTCAGCTCTAACAGTTGATGACGATGTTGAAAAAGAATCAGCAGAAGTAAGGGAAGTAACCCCTGCGCTCACCAAGAGATGGCACTGCTAGCCCCAAACATTTTTTTTCTCAAGTTGGTATAACTGTCCTGAGAACACATGCAAAGTTGCAAGTCATTCTGTCAATTCTTTCTTTGTTTACAAGAAATTTGAAGTTGACGTGTCATTGATTATTTTTAATATGAAAAAAGTTGAATATTGTGCAGTCTTTAGATTCTTTGTTTTAAAGGGTTTAAAAGCAAAGAAAATTTATGAACAATTGTTAGAAGTGTATAAGGAGTCCTCACCTTCAAAACGCACTGTTGAATTTTGGGCTGGTGAATTTAAACGTGGTCGTACCAGCCTTGAAGACGATCCACGCGAAGCACGACCAAAAACTGCAACCACAGCAGAAATCATTGAGCAGATACATAATATGGTTAGTGAAGATCAAAGTTTGACTAAGCGTGAAATTGCTAATGCCATAGGCATCTCAGATGAACGAGTACTCCATATTTTACATGAAGAATTACGTATGAAAAAACTGTTTGGAAAATTAGTGCCGCACACATTAACAATTCAACAAAAACTGGATCGAAAACAAATTTCTCAGTGTAATTTGGAGCGTTTTAAGACGAATAAAACCGACTTCTTGCGTCGTTTTATAACTGTGGATGAGACTTGGATCTACCACCATGATCCTAAATTGATACAAGAACGTTTACAGTGGACTGAAGGTGGTTGTTCACCTCCAAAGCAGGTGAAGTCACAACGATCAGCAAAGAAGGTTATGGCATCAGTTTTTTGGGATGCAAAAGGAATTTTGTTGATTGATTATCTTCAGAAAGGTAAAACAATCAACTCTGAATATTATTGCAGCCTTTTGGATCAGCTGGATGAAAAAATTCGTGAGAAAAGACCTGGTTTAAAGAAGACCAAAATCATTTTTCATCAAGACAATGCACCTGCTCACAAAAGTGTTTTGACGATGGATAAATTCAAAGAATTAAAGTACGAATTGCTTGAACATCCACCGTATTCATCAGATTTGGGTCCCAGTGACTACTATCTCTTCAGAAATCTCAAACAATTCCTTCGTGGAAAGCATTTTTCGTCGAATGAAGAGGCCATAGCAGCCGTAGACGGTTATTTTGCAGAGCTTCCGGAAAACCATTATAAGGATGGGATAAAATTGTTGGAAGATCATTGGAACAAGTGTATTGAGCTTCTAGGCGATTATATTGAATAAAAAAATATATTTCGTAACAAAAACAGTATTCTTTCATTTCTAGCGCAGGAACTTTTTAACCAACCTGTATCTACAGAGATTAAGCAAACATGTTAATCCTTTAGCTATAACTTTATTAGATGTAAGCGAAGAAGTCAGAAGATTAAAGAGACACCATGTGCTTGATCTACCATTCAGAAGTTGATTTTATTAAAATAAATATATTGTATCAACATGTACATACTGTAAATACTTAGACAATAATCTAATTATAGTAATATTAAGAAACTATGATTTCTATTGTTTATAGTGTTATTGATCTTATTGTAGATTAATAACTTATGTTAAGTTTTTTTATTTTTATCTCATTTGCTTAATATTGTAAAATAGATTGCAAATAAAGAATGGAAAAAAAATATTGAGACTTTTAATTAAACTATCAAATAATACTAATTGCACTCTGTTAAAGATTCATCTATATAGAATATTTCAGCATTCAAAGGACATTAAGATGTGGTTTTGGTTAAAATATTTTTGTTTAAAACTATTCTGTGTCATTCTAATAACGCAATTAAATTTTTCAATTAACATTTTTCATTATTGTTTTTGTAATAACCACAGATTTTAATTTCATATTATTCAATTAAATGAAATATTTTTCTTTCTTCCTCAAACTCAAAACAAAAACCACAAACAAGTGATATAAATCTTTTTATCTAATGTTCACAAATTTGCTAAGTGGAAGAATGCATTTGAAAAAAAAGGAAACGGTTTTCGAATATATATCAATTCTTTTAATTATTTTTATTTATTGATATGATATGGAAAGAAGGAGAATGAAAACTACTTTTTGTATTCTGTACACTACACATACAAATGTAATGAAAAATTATTTAAAATCAATTTCAATCAACACATACATTAACTATTATGCAAAGTCAAAAGATTTTATGCTTATTTAATATTAATAAAAAAATGTTTAATTATAAATAAAAATCACTTAAAATTTTCAATTAAATATTAGCTTCTGTCACTTCCAAATTAATGTCTTAATATGTCTATTAAATATTTGCTTTATTTTTATACCCTTCACCACCTATGGTGAGGGTATATATAAGTTTGTCATTCCATTTGTAACACGTCGAAATATAGGTCCGTATAGTATATATATTCGTGAAACTTTTACAATTTTAAGTCGATTTAGCAATGTCCGTTTGTTTTTCTGTCTGTCTGTTGAAATTTTTTGCTGGATGTCCCGAGCAGCTTGGTATCGAAAATGAGCAATATCGGTCCAGCGGTTAAAAAGTTATGAGTGAAAATTTGAAGATACCTCAAAATTTTCTACACAAATTGATTTTTAGTAGAATTTCATAGTAGTGACTGGCAGGTAAATTTTTTACACTTGTTTTTTTAACAATCGCTTAAAATTAAATTACATTCACCTCAAATATTTTCCATCTCAAAAAATTTTTTTCATCACAAAAAATTATTTTACCACAAAATATTTATTTCACCTCAAAATTTTTTTCCACCACAAAACTTGTTTCTAAAGGGTGCCCCAAGAAGAACGCAATTTTTAAATTTTAAATAAAACACAGATATTTAAAAAAAAATCGTGAAACTTTATTATATCGTAAAGTAGACAGAATGAGGTTATGTATGGAACAATATATCGTGCAGATGGCCGCCGCAGCTTTGCTGGCATGCACGCGATCTTTTAATGAAATTTTCAATGACCGTTTTGCATGAATGCTGCCGTATTTCATTAATGCAGCGTCCAATTTCCTCTTTTAAGGCTTGAGTCGTCGTCGGCTTATTCGCGTAAACCATCGACTTCAAAAAACCCCAAAGAAAAAAAATCTAATGGTGTTAAATCGCACGATCTAGGCGGCCAATTCTGATCTCCAAAACGCGAAATAACACGACCGGGAAATGACTGATGCAGCAATTGAATTGTTTCTCTGGCTGTATGACATGTGGCGCCGTCTTGTTGGAACCACATGCCCTCCACATTGACCTGCCTCATTTTCATAAAAAAAGGTTCCTCCAGCCCAAAAACCACACCACACAGTGACACGTTGAGGATGCATTTGCTTCTCGTGAATCACTCGAGGATTTTCCTCACCCCAAATGCGACAATTCTGCCTATTGACGAAGCCATCAAGATGAAAATGGGCCTCGTCACTGAAGATGATTTTATCGGCAAAATCAGCATTTTCATGTTGTCTCTTCAATACCCAATTAACGAACTCCCTTCGCTGTCCATGGTTAGCTGGCTTCAGTTCCTGAGTCAATTGAACTTTGTATGCATGAAGATGCAAATCTTTCGTCAAAATTCGCTGCAAACTGGATTTGGAGACACCAATTTGCTGAGCTCGGTGTCGAATTGAGGTGGATGGAGTTTGAGCGACATCATCACGTACAGCTGCGAAATTTTCGGTCGATCGACCTGGTCGATGGCGCGTTGTTGTCTTTACATCACTAACAGACCCAGTTTCGGCAAATTTATCCATTAATCTCTTTACAGTTGACTCTTTTGGAGCATTATTGTGACACCAAATTGATCGCAATTTGCGAATTGTAGCCGCAAAACTTTCACCATTTTGGTAAAACAATTTCACAATGAGAATGCGTTGTTCATTCGTGTAGCGCTCCATTTTTACTAACCTCGTACCTTCTACTAGCAAACAATAACAATTGTTCAAATGTCAAACAATGACACTTCGAATGTTGCCAGATTTAAAAATTGCGTTCGTCTTGGGACACCCTTTATATCCAAAAAAATTTTTCATCTCAAAAAATTCTTCTTTACCTCTATAATTGAAGCAGATCGGGGCTCTGTAACGCTGTAAGCAACTAAATTAAAATTGTCGAAAAAAAGTTTTAGAACTTGTAGGTGTATCCCACTGACTGACTTCTTTAGGTTGCATTTTGATAACAAACTCCTGCATAATTTTGCCTAATTTCATTTTTAAGAGAGAGTTATTAGTAAAAATTATCGCTCATAACGTTATTCGCGGCTCCGCTTCAATTTTACTTTTAAGGTTTTTTACATTATTTGTATTACAAACAGTAGGGATTATTTTTTTAGGATATTGGTGGAGGGTATTCAAAGATTCCGCACAATCGAATTTAAGCCTTTTTTACTTGGTATATTTTAAAACCGTTTTAGCTCTGTACAAATTTGCCCAATAATGTTTATGTGTGTGTCTGTTCAAATAAATATGTATTTTTTGTATTTATCGATGAAACATTAATTCTGAGAAAACACTACTTTTTTTGTGTAAAAAACACAAAAGATCTGAAATGATTTAAATATATTTTAGTGTTATTTAATTACCAAAATAACTTTACATTATTTAAATAACAAATGAAAAGAACGGGAAGGCGTATGATTTATATTTTGTTAAGCAATAAATATTGCTCATACGTATAGCAAATACTTATTTAGAATATGATAAAACCTGGCAAATTATTTAAAAATTTTTACTTTAATTAAAAATGTTCAAATATTTTTTTTTTTTATATTTATATTTGAAGTTTTAATAACAAATATATAAATATATTTTTTTTATTTATTTAAACCTTAGATCTTGCATAAAATTACACCCCACTTGTTATATTTGCTGGGTCAAATTGATCTAATTTTTAAGTCATTTAAAATCATACTATAATATAAATTTAATTGATTTTCAATTTCATATTTTTTAAATGAAGACACGTTTCCTGTTAGAACAGTAAAAATAAAAATATGTAGTTTATAAGGATTTTAAAAACTTGCCGCAGCATTATTTGGTTTGTTTTTATTAATGTATGTATATTCGAAATATTTGAAAGATCACTAGGATTCGAATGAAATTTTTATTAGCACAAATTTAAGTAAATTGAATCATAATTAAATGCTGGGATTTTATTCGACAGTTTATTTGCAAAAGTATTTTTTTTTATTTAAAACAAAAAGAAATGTATAACAAAAAAAAAAAAATGATTGGCTCCGTGTCTTATTGGCTGAATTCTGTACATTCTGCAAAGATTCTTGATCAAAGGGGTACTTTTCACAATATTTACCATACATTTAATTTGATATTTTCAAAAGTATTTATTTAATAAATAAACCCATTATTGTGGAAAAATTTATTTTGCCGTTGGCAGGATACAAATGAGGCGTTTTTTCCCCTTTTTGCCCCTTACAAAATACTACGCTAGAAGAGGAGCATACATGTCAAATTTTGAGTGCTCAAATCCAGCAGTTGGGCTGAGCTATTAAGCTGCACTTTCTTTCTTTTAATCTCCATTGTCGCAACGTTATTTTTGGATATCTCAAAAATCACGTTATCACTGAATTATCCCAGGGGAAAAATATATTTTAAATATAAGATTTCAAGCAAAAGCATTTTGGGCATGACGTTAAGGAGGTGTTTTTTCCTCTATTTTTTCCTCCGCGTACATATAAAAAGAATCCCCAGCTTAGTGGGTGTCTACCGAACAATATCAATTCACAAATTTCAAAAAACTAGCTTCGGCATTTTGCCTGAAAGAGCACATTTATAAACCCATATTTCCTCGTGTTTTTTTTACTGCATATCCCAAAATATATGTATCTCTGTTGTTACATACACCAAGAGCCTCATATTATATTGGGTATACAAGTTAATAATGTCGATTTTTTGCTTGAAAGATGCATTTATTATCAAAACAAAATGAATTGATACATTATTCAAAGTATTGTCCATCGTTAGCCACTACATTTTCCCATTTTCTGGACTCCGCGTGAAAAAAAAAAGCTCCAGTTTTGAGGTAAAGAATGAATCAAGCCAATTAATGATATGAAGCGTATTCTAGTAAGGGCGTTCTGCATCGATCGAAGTGGCAAGGTCTGGGCTATAAGACGGGTGAGGCAAAACTTCCCATCCACTGTTTTCCAAATAGTTTTTGACAGGTCTTGTAACATGTGGCCGAGCGTTGTCAAGATGGAAGATTATGGCCTCGTGTCTGGTCGAATACTCTGGTCTGTGTTCGGTACAGGTCCCATGTGATCATCTGATACGTTTTCAACAGCCTATAATACAAAAAACCCTTCTGATCCCACCAAATACAGAGCATTACCTTGGCGCCATGGATATTCGGCTACGGCGTTGATTTGGCTGGTTGGCCGGGCTTTACATATGACTTTTTCCGCACTTGGGGTTATCGTAATGTCTCCATTTTTCATCACCAGTAACAATTTGATGCAAATATTACTTCTTTTTGTAGCGTTCAAGCAGCATTTCTGACATGCAAAATTGCCTTTTAACGTTTTTCGGCTTCAATTCATATGGGACCCAATTTCATTGCTTTTGAAAAAATCTCAATACTTTTAAACTTTAAAGCCATTTCCCGGCTTCTTGTGTGACTCCCAATGATAATGCAAGTTCTTCTTGTGTTAGACAACAATCTTCGAAGATCAGGCCTCTTCTTGTCTTCTGTGTCGAAATCACCACTTTTGAATCGCACAAACCATCGTTCACAAATTTTTTAAGTTGGTGCATGTTGACCGTACACTCAGAAAAAAAAGTTAGTAGAAAAATTTGTAAACGGTTTTCAATCCCACTTTACTATTTTTGTACTGATTTTTAGTAAAAAAATTATTATGTTGCTATTTACATTTTACAAATTACAGAGTTTTTACAGAATATTTATAAATTTTTGTTGCTAATTTCAGAAATTATTTTACAAATTTTTGAAAACCGATTTGCTAAAATTAGCAAAAAAAAAATTACTAATTTTAAAAAAGTGGATATTGTAGGGAATATTTTTTCTAATTTAAACTTACACCTACAAACTTGTATTGCCTTAATATGTTACATAGATTAAAAAAGGGATCGGAAGTGAATATACCGACTCATGTCTGAAAATAGAATATCCACTTAAAATAGCACTAAAAAATTTTTTTAGTTCTAAAAATCAGCATTAAAAACAATAAACATTTGATCTTAAAAGTAAAAAAAAAATATTGACTAAAATTTTTTTCAAAACAGAATTTAATTAAGTATAAAATAAAATTTTGTATAATTTTGTATAAAATATTTTTTAAAAAAATAATCAAAATAAAAAAATTTGATGATCGATTAAAAAAAAATAAATTTAAAATTTAGTACTAATACTCACAATATTTAGTAAACTTTTTTGTTGATTTTAGCAAACCGGTTTTAGATTCCAAAAGTTTACTAAAATTTAGTAGCGGCTACTAATTTTTCTACTAATTTCACTGTACTACACATCAGCAGACATGTGTTGCTAAGATTAGCAAAAAAATACCGCTGGGCTCAAATTAGCAAAATTTCTCGTAATAACAACAAAATTTTCAGTTGCCATTACAGACTTTTTTTGGTGAGTGTAAGCTTCTACCAACAATCGATAACTTTCAACAGCCTTTTTCTTCAAATGAAAGAAGGTTATCAGAATTCCCCGCAAAACATCGTTTTAGGCACAAAATTCGATATTATTATAGCGATTGAAAAATAAATTTGTGTTTAAACTTTGGTATCTTTAAATACTGAATTAAAATCAAATTTTTTCTTGATTTAATCATACACAAAAATTCTTGTTCACTTTAAATAATTCAACAAAATTCACTGTAGAATAAAATCAGCATCATGTTACTGAACGCGTAATTGGAATCAGTGTGAATCATCTGTCGTTTGTGTTTTATGCAAATGTAATCACTCAACAAAAAGTCAGCGTTGAATATATCAGAAAAAAACAACAAACAACGCGTATGAGTTTATTCATAATTAAAACAAAATAGAAACACATTTTATAAGGGGGTGGTTTTGTAGAAAAACATTTTATAAATGGGTCTAAAATCCGCTTTTTTAGAATTTTTATTGGTAATAAAAATATTCTTATTTGTGAAATATAAATATTTTTTTGGAAAAAAAATTGAAGTCGATATCTCAGGCTTGCCTAATCCGGAAAAATTTAAATATTGTCTAATTTTTTTTTCATCTATTTTGATTGGAAAATTAGGCAATATTTAACTTTAACCGGATTGGGCGAGCCTGAGATGTCGACCTAAATTAAAAAAAAAAATTTTCACAAAGAACAATATTTTTGGTATTCCTAATGAAAATTATAAAAAAAAACATATTTTAGACCCACCCTAATATACATATAACATTTATGAACCATATAACCACCCCCTTTTTATAGATAAGAAAGTATTTTGTTTAAATTATGATTACACTCATACACGTTGTTTGTTGTTTTTTCTGATTTATTCTACATCAAAATAATTATTGTTGGCTCGAATGAACAGAATAAAATCAATGGTTTAACAACGACCGATGATTATAAATCAGTGACAAAACAATTTGCACGTCGTTTGATTGATTTAAAATCATCAACAAATATGTGTGTTGGAGTATATTCAGGGTTTGAACGAAACACATACTTATTCTTGTGTTGATTGCGTATGAACGTTTTGCAATCAGCAAATGCAGTTCTCTGATGCTTACCCTCCAAACTACTATATTTGTTACTATTGACACAAACCATATGTGATAGTTATGCCATCTGTTGTTCAAATCGACACTATTAACTTGTACATCCAATAAATCTATTATTTATAGACGAAGGGGGCACTTAATTCCTTTTTAACATAATTTTTGCATCGTTCTTTTTGGAAATTCCAGAAAGTGTATCTTCATACCAATCAACAGATGTTTTAAATTTCTGATTTCTAGCTGAAGCAATTTGTAGAGGCCTATAGAGAGGAGAATTATCGCTTTTGCAAACATATACAAATTTTATAACAATCGATTACGGAAAATTTTAGTAAAATGTAAGAAGTTGATTTAACCTAATTAATTTGATAGCCTCGATCGAATTTGACATTCAGTAGACACAACCGATTTTTTTTTAGAAATTTCAATCCATTATTTTTAAATTATTTATTAGTAATTATTAGAGTGTAAACAAATAAATAAATATTACAACAATTAACAAAAATACGAAAATTTAAATAAATCTATAAATTATTAAACAAAAAAAAAAAACAAAATCTCTTAAATTTTGAGAACCATTTGCTATAGAAAAACCAACAGACTAAGAATTTCTTTTTGTTTATAAAAATATCCTACAGAAAAATTTTCTGTATTTAAATTATATATAAAACCACAGATCCTGAAGACTTTTTCGTACAGAAAACTTTCAAATTATGAGGAATAAACCTATAGAAAACCCATCGGATAATAAGGACTGTTTCCTATTAAACAGCTCGCTGATTCTGAAATAGTACACTTACAAAAAAAAGTCTGTAATGGCAACTGAAAATTTTGCTGTTATTACGGGAAATTCTGCTAATTTGAGCCCAGCGGTATTTTTTGCTAATCTTAGCAACACGTGTCTGCTGACGTGTAGTACAATGAAATTAGTAGAAAAATTAGTAGCCGCTACTAAATTTTAGTAGACTTTTTGTAAAGTGGAATTTAAAATCTGTTTGCTAAAATCAGCAAAAAAATTACTAAATATTATTAATATTTGTAAAAAACTTTGAATTTATTTTTTTCTTATCGAGCATCAAAAATTTTAATTATATTTTTTAAAAAACGAATTAATCATTTTGTTTTAATTTGGTAATTTCTGTTTTGAAAAATATTTTGTTCAATTTTTTTTTATTTTTAAGGTTAAATTTTAATTGTTTTAAGGGCGAGTTTTTAGAACTAAAAAACCTTTTTAGTGCTATTTTAAGTGGATGTCCTCTTTTTAGACATTAGTCGGTATCTTCACTTCTCATCCCTTTTTTAATATATGTAACATTTTAGGGAAATTTAAGTTTGTAGGTGTAAGTTTTAATTAGAAATAACATTTCCTTCAATATCCACTTTTTTAAAATTACTAATATTTTTTGCTAATTTTAGCAAATCGGTTTTCAAAAATTTGTAAAATGATTTCTGAAATTAGCAACAAAAATTTGTAAATATTCTGTAAAAATTCTGTAATTTGTAAAATGTAAATTGCAAAAAGATTTGCTAAATAATAATTTTTTACTAAAAATCAGTACAAAAATAGTAGAGTGCGATTGAAAACCGTTTACAAATTTTTCTACTAACTTTATTTTCTGAGTGTACCCTCATCGCATTCTAAAGACCTTTTCTTACAGAGAGAAATTCCTAGTATTCTAAAGAAAGTTTCTTAGATTCTGATGACTTCTCCCAACAGAAAAGTCCCTGGTTGCTGAGGATGTTTTTCTCAATAGAAAACCCTTTGCATTCTGATGAATTTAACAAACAAAAAAAAAAAAACCCTCTGAATACAATTGTGTTGTTGCAATTACCTTGGCTACTTGTTACTTGGATATGCAGTACAATTGCATTTAAACCTTTGTTTATAGATGTTTTAATGAGTTCCAAGTGTGGCAATCTATAATGGAAGGTGAATTATAAATACTCGGCTTAGAGCTATTATAATTTGGGAGATAAAAAAGGAGGTGATTAGGTTGGGGTTGCTGGTTCTTTTGGCATCAACGGGCTTAACTTTTATTGAGCATTTCCTTTTCAAATAATAATTTAATTATGGATTTACTTCTGGTATAATTTAACTTTTATTTTAATAATTTTGGGCTGGATCAACTGATCGTTCTTGTGAGACTCGCTTGAAAATAAATTTGTTTGTTTTAAAAGCTACAGCAACGCATAAGTTTTAACTCGCTTTGACTTAACGAATTTTCAATAAGTCTTTGCGGCGAAAGCTAAGTTAAGTGCTGCACGTACAGCTTAAACTTCGTAAAATTTTCTTAAAAAGAATAAAAATTTAGTTCATTTTAGAAACTGATGAACTTTTTCTAGGGAAAATTGTCATGCAACCTAGTTCAAATAAATTTTAAATATTTTATTAAAATTTTATTTTTTTTTAGGTAAAAGTTTTCTAATTTATGAGAAATAATATACTTAGTTATAGGATTTTTTCCTAAAAATTTCTTCAAATAAATTAAATTAAATAAGTAAATTTTTCTTTAATCGAGGAAAAATTTAGTTTTTTTTTGGTTAACTTATTTGCAATATTTTTTCAAAAAAAAAAAAAATAATAATAATAATAAATTTAAAACAAACTATTTATTTTTCCTAAGCTTAAGTAAAAAAAAAAAATATTATTTTAGGGAACAAATTAAAGAATCCATGAAAAATATTGATTATGCATGATTGTAATTTTTGGTTTGTGAACGTGCGTGAGCGTGATTAAAAAATCGCCAATATCTTATCTTTGCAGTCTTAAATATTAAATTTAAAACAGTTTAAAATGTATTTTAAAATTTTGTTAGCATAAGTTAAAAAATTTCAAATTTTCTCTTTTATGTAATAACTATGTTTGTTGACTACAATACGAAATATCGCAAGCACATTTTATACTAAGCTAAAACTGCCATAAAATAAATTTATGACTTTTTCAATTTTCCAATAATAACAAGAAATGTAACTGTGATATTTTCTTAAATTAGTTAATTTAAGAAGACAAAGGACCCCCAGTGTTCCTTAGCCATAGATTTCGTGTGTCACGTAGTGCGTCCTTTTTTGTAGTTCTCTCAAGCATATACTGCAGTACATTTTTTTAATTTGTTTACCTTTTTGCTAATAAAATTTAATTTATATTTTAAATACATGAGTTTAGTATAATTCAATTTAATTTTAGACAAAAATGTGTAGCAAAATTCTTGTTCAAAGCAGTGTTTGGGAAGCGGAAAAGTGGGTCAATAATAAGTGTAAAGTAAATTAAATAACCTTTAACATAGAAATAGTTTCCTGTTTATTAGAAAATTTTTTATCAAATTTAAAGAAATTTTCACTTAAAAGAAGTTCTATTTGATTTGATGTTAGAAAATATTTTCTTATAAAATCCTAGTTTTTACGAAAAAAAAAATATCTAATAAACTTAATAAAATAAAGCTTTTCATAAAACCGAGCAAACATTTCCTTACTATGAAATATGAACTAACTAAGAGGAAATTTTGCTATGTTTTTTGAAAAAAATTTAGTTCTCAATAGTAAAATCTTTCAATAATTTATAAATTTTGACTAAATCTTAAGTAAAATTTGCTTTTTTGGCGCCGTTTGGATTTCAATTTGTCTAAATTCTAGTTTTTTTTTTGCAGTCACTTTGTTATGATTGTTTTCCAAAGATAAAACTTCTATTTTTATTTTGTTTTTCAAATTTCGATTGGTACAACTGACCATGTAATGTCTATTAAGTTAAAATCTAAAATTTTAAAGTACCTGTACTCAGGAAAAAAAAGTAGCAAAAGAAGAGAAAAAAAGCAGTGATGTTGATTCCGGTGTTGTAAAAATTTGTATCGAAAGAAATAATTTTTAAATAGGGGTGTCATAGGGTGGAAGTTTTCTTTTATGATCACGCAGAGAAAAAACATGATTAATGAATGGTCACTACGACCATATTTATTCATATTAGCCTAATTTGTTTACCCTAATAAATTTATTATAACCCTAGAATAAATTGAACAAAAATTTTTGTGTCTGTATGTGTGTATGTAAGTGTATGTTTATTACAAAAATTTATGTTTGCCTTTAAAGACATTCTCTAAATGAGCAAACATTTATTGTCAAAATAAACAGTGTGTGTTTATAAAAAAAAAAGATTTCTGCCGCGTCATTTTCCTTTCGCCAGCGAACGGAAAATGACGCGGCAAGGCCATGCTGCCTTGCAAATTTAATTATATAAATTATTATACGTTTATTGAAACAGGTAAGTGATTTATATACATATAATTAGAATAATACATACCTAAATTCATACATGTATAAATACGTATAAATTACATTGTCTTTCTTGCAGCTAAAAAAAAAAAATATACAACATTAAAAACGTCATTGAAATTTTGACGCAGAATTTTGTGATAAGCCCCAAATTTTTTCAATAACAGTTTAACAATATATTAATACAGTCGATTTCATAATTGAAATTAAAGGTACGTTTGTCTTTGACTTATTGTTACAAGTCTTAAGTGCGGGGCAAAAAATACTCGTATGTTTGCAATTATATTTTAATGTATATATGTATACCTATTTAATAAAAAAATAAATCTTTGAAATTACATTTTCTATTTGTTTTATTGTGAGAACCATATAACATGTTGACATGGACATTTTGCATGGTATAATAATATGTTTGAGATAATAATTAGATACAAATATTATATCTAAACATATATTGTTACTTAAAACATGTTTGACACAATCATAACCACAAACATTAATAATAGTTTGCGATTGTGATTGTATCAACCATGTTTTTTCTTTGCGTGATCCTTTTTTATTGCATCTAAAGCCCTTCTTATAGTTTAGTAAAAAATGAGATCTTTTGATGTTAACAAATATATTTTGAATTTTTTATTTAAATTTTAATGCACACAGAAACTGTTTCGTAGGGTCAATATAAAACTTTCTATATAAATTGTCATAAGTTGACAATTCGTAACAGACAACAAACTGACAAATTTAGTCAAGCATACTTAACAATTTTTCCATCTTATAAAAGTGATTTGGCATCTTTTTCTTAAGTAAAACTGTTTAATACCTAGTGGTTAGCAACTTATGACCATTGGGGTTCAACTGAATAACATATATTTATAGACAGATAAAGGTGCAAAGTACAAAAAAGTGCATTCATTGAATCACATTCAATAATCGAGCTTAATTTTTGAAATTATAACTTTATTCGAAATTTAAAGTTAAAAATTAATACAAATCACTTTAACCTGATAATTTGTTTCAAAATAACCAAAGTTTAGTACTTAATCATAATTATGAATATCAAATTTATATGAAAATATCTATTATTAACGTTTAACTTTTATTATTTTTAAAATAAGTTACCCGTCATAGAGCTAAATTTCATTAAAAATCACATTTAGAATGGGAAAATCAGACATAAATGATACTTTGGAATCAATGAAAAATTGATTCTTTATGAATCACTTCCATTTAGTGTTGCTGGGTAGTTAAGTAACATCTACAAAACAAAATTTTAAAATTTTATTTTTATTTAAATTGATTGGGAAAGCAGATTATTATTATGTTAAAGTTTAGAATATTTAATTGTTAAAGCCAATATTTTACTAATGCAACTGTTTTTGTGTAATTAAAATAAAAATGTTGTTGCAGAATTAAAACAATGCTAATGCTAGTCGAATTGCAACAGATTTACTTTGTGTGTGGATACATAAAGTTAAATCCATTTTCTGCAAATTGTTAACGTGGCGTATGAGCAATTTTTTTTTTATTTTATTAAATATCAATCATACGTTTTTTGAGTTAAGTATTATATATCATACTGCAATTATAAGTTTTGTAAATTTTTAATCAATTGGTATACCTTATTTTTACAATCGTATAATTACACTGTCCAACAAATTAAGACTTTTTGAATGGAACAGAATAGCGACCCCATAATTCTGAAAGGGTATGTTGAGTAGATCATTTTTGTAGAACAAACTTATGGTCCAGTACGTCTGAGTTTTTTTTACAGTGGGTCAAAGTTTTAATTTTTTGGTCGAATGGAGCATTATACTATATGAAAAAAATGCTGTAAGTTAATGTCTGAGAGAATTCTTACGGACAGAGTTGTATGAGGATTATTTTTGTGGAAGATCTTAACCCTCTAACTGGTCTCTTTATGGGTCAAATTGACCCTTTTTTTCGAGAAAATCAAAAAATATCCTTTAAAAAAGGACATTTAAGGATTAAAATATTCTACGAAAATGTTTGCCGGAAAATTTCAGTGGGGGTCACCAAAGACACCATTATTGTAAATAAAGCTCTTTACGCTTAATTAGTAAAATTATACACCAACATATACAAAACAGGTAAAAACGGCGTCAAGTTCGGCCGGGCCAAACACTGAATTCTCGCGTCTAGTCAGCTGTGACTTACAAATCGGGTGTGATATTTATTAAAATTAATAATAAAAAATAAAAGAAAAAAATTCAAGCATAATTGAGCTACTAAGCAGTACATATCGGGTGTGATTTTTACTAAAATTAATATAAAAAAGAAAAATTAAAGCTTAAATAAGCATGGCAAATTCTGTTTGCAAATTAAGAGATTGGTTTTGTTTTATGTGTGGACATTTTACGCACCATCAAAGCAGAAGAAGGATATTCCCAACAATTGAAGAACCATATTTTCTTTTCTTTGGAATACGATTTTTATCTGAAGTTTGGATACCAAAAACCGTATGTACTACTTGCGAAAGTGGGTTTTTGACCTGGTACAAAGGCAGTACTAAGGCGCTGCCATTTTCTGCGCGTATTACATGGATTGGACCTGAAGATCACAAATCAGATACATTCTATTTCTGCGTAAATTACAAATTTGGTAGAAGCCAAAGGCACTACGCGATAATGACATACGAAGCAACAAATAATGTCATTTTATCAGAAGTGCGCTATGAAGATGTTCCGGTGCCTCAACCGCCTACACATACATTTTCGGCCAATATGACAGTCGCCAATACAGAAATAACAGCGGCGGTTGAAAACATATCAGAGGGTCAATTCTCGTTCTGTGATAATGTGAAGTGAAAAAAAAACTTTTCATTTTCGTTTTCATAAGCACTTTTCACTCGAACTTTTCACAAATACATAAATTGCGATTCTCGTATGTATTATGAAAAAAATGTTTCATTCGCACTGTACCCATGAAAATTTTGTAACTGTGTTATCCAAAATTTAAAGCAAATGTCAAAACAGAGAAAAACGTAAACAAAAGTGAATTAAGTTCGTAAAATTTATTTTAAATAATTATATAAAAATATCTGGATTAATTGGTTTATTGGATATTATTCAAAGAATTCCGGATGAAAGATAAGACAATGATGTTACAAGCATTTCATTGCAGTAAATAATTTAATAATTTATAGGAATTTTTTGAGAGAGACGCATACTTCGTGCTGACCACAATCCATTCGAAATGACAACCGACAAGCACTTCATGGATTTATATCGGCTTACTTTAAGTGAACTATATTTGGTGCGCGTATAAAGTCTAATATTACGTAAAGAAAAAAAAATTCATAAAGAATATAAATAAACTATAAATAAATATGCCATACTGTTGCCATTTTTCACTATCCTTTTGGGTCCCACTAAAACTGTTAAGGCTCGCCGCTAATTCGTTACACTTTTCGTCTCTAAATTTGGCACCATTTGCAGTTACAAATCTGTAAATATGGGATTAATAAAAGTGTAATTATGGTTATTAAGCTACTTACTTATCGTTTGCAATGTCCACATGCTTTTCTTAATAATTAATTAAATACTCCTTTTGGCTTTCGCTGTCACGCTTTCCTCTTACAATCTTCTCCATGTTTATTTCACTTATAAATAGTCTGTGTAAACAATTTTTTCATATGAAAATATTTTGACAGTTGTTTGCACTGTTACACAAAACAAAAATCGCCAGTGCTGTGCAATCGTGAAAAAATCTTGTTTCGTTCCACTTTTTTTTCATATGAAAACGTTTTGATATTTCTTTACATTTTTTCGCAGAACGCGAATCAAAAGTACTATGAAAACGTGAAAAAACTTTTCATTTCATCTTTTCACAGAACGAGAATTGACCCTCAGATATAAGTTACTTGCCTCTTGATGGTTTAAACATATGTCCTAATTTGATAGACCAAGCTTATTTTAAAGATATTGTAAGAGATTTAGGACTAACAAAAGAGAAAGCTGAAATATTATGTTCCAGATTGAAAAACAGGAATTTGATAAAAGCCGATGTAAAAGTTACATTTCCAAGAAAAAGACACGCCGATCTGGAAAGTTATTTTAAAAAATCAGAAGAACTTGTATACTGTTGCAGTATTGAAGAGGTTCTAAAATATCTAAAGCTTCCACTGGACTCTTCCGCTTGGCGACTATTTATAGATAGTTCAAAACACAGCTTAAAAGCAGTTTTACTGCACAATGGAAATCAGCATTCATCAATACCGGTTGCGTATTCCACAAAAAAGGAGGAAACATACGCAAATATTTCAAATCTATTAAATAAAATTGAATACTATAAATATAAATGGGAAGTATGCGCAGACTTCAAAATGATTGCAATATTGACTGGAATGCAAACAGGATACACAAAATATATGTGCTTTCTTTGTAAATGGGATTCACGTGCTACCAGCAGCCATTATCATATTAAATATTTCGAAGAACGTAAAGAAAATATTATTGGTGACTTAAATGTAATCCATGAATCCCTTGTCCCAAAAGATAAGGTCATACTTCCACCGCTGCATATTAAGTTGGGCGTGGTGAAAAATTTTATTAAAAGCTTAAATACACAAGGAAATGCTTTCAAACGCATTCAAACAATTTTCTCCAGATTATCTGCAGCAAAATTAAAAGAAGGTAAAATACGGTTTTAAGAAATAATTTATTTCATTTAATGTAAATTACCTTTTCTAGGAATGCACGTTGGACCCAATATAAGAAAATTATTACAAGATGAAGAATTTAATGGTCATCTGTCGGATATGCAAAAGACAGCATTTGAATTTATGCAGCTGGTTATATCAGAATTCCTTGGAAACTCAAAAGCACAAAACTATGCAGAAAATATTGAAAGCATTCTACAATATTGGCGTTAAGATGTCACTAATTTCTGTCACTAATGTGCTGTATTTTCTGCACTCTCATCTCAATTTTTTTTAAAGAAAACCTTGGAGCGGTTTCAGATGAACACGGTGAAAGGTTTCATCAAGATATAAAGGTATTGGAAGAAAGATTCAAAGGGAAATCCCAAAGTGTAATGCTTGCTGAATACGTATGGGGCTTGTACAGAAACCTTGACCCATCGGAACATTCACGTCAAGCTAAATACAGGAAAGCATATTAAGTTTAATCTTTTATCCATTGCCATACTACTGCTATTTCCCAATTCCCTTTTACTCGAAAATTTGAAGCAAAAAAATAAATATGTACATACTATAATAAACCACTATTAAAACAAAATTATAATTTTTTTAAAGAAGTTGGCGTGTCATTTTGCCAATTAATCGTAAAGAGCTTTATTTACAACAATGGTTGTAAAAATTTTCCGGCAAACATTTTCGTAGAATATTTTAATCCTTAAATGTCATTTTTTAAAGGATATTTTTTGATTTTCTCGGAAAAAGGGTCAAATTGACCCATAAAGAGACCAGTTAGAGGTTTAAGATTTTCCAAAAAAATAATCCTCATACAATTCCACAATACAACTCTGACCATAAGAATTCTCTCAGACATTAACTTACAGCATTTTTTTCATATAGTTTAATGCTCCCTTCGACCAAAAAATGAAAATTTTGACCCACTGTAAAAAAATACTCAGACGTGCTGGACCATAAGTTTGTTCTACAAAAATGATCTACTCAACATACCCTTTCAGAATTATAGGGTCGCTATTCTGTTCCAAAAATGCTGTTGGACAGTGTTATCATACAAATCCATGGAATTTATTCATCAATTTATTAATCTGTGTTCTTGTAAGAATTCAATAATGATTTCAATAAATTCAAATCATTACTGCACGGGTAAACTTCATTTTGTTTTCGTAATCTGCTGTTTCTTTGTAAAAATTGGAACAACAGAATACCTGTAATGATGTTTTGCTTTTGTTTCTCACATTGTATTGTTCTCAATATTCAGATAATTTAAGGATAAAAAAAATCCCTTATTATGTTTATATGTTAACAAACAAATATGCAAAGAGTGTAAAAAACACGATTATTTTCTATTTAAATTACATTAAAATGTAAAAAAAGTAAAAAGCAATTTATCCTGCTTTTCTTGTGCACCCAAAAGACGTTACTAAAATTGTAAGAAGAAGCCATAACAATTTAATTCGAAATTTTCGTTAAGGTCTAATAAAAAATTGAATATTTAAATGAAAATGCAAAGATTCTATATATATATATTATATAAACACACTCAGAATATTATGTAGTTTACTGTTTGTAGTTTAATAAAAAAGCTTTCCATTCCATTTAAAAATAAAGGTACATACATTTATTTTTCAAAGAAATATCTATATTAACTTTTTTATACATTTATTCGAAAAATTTTTTTATCATTTACCGATTTATTTCTAGTTTTATTTATTTTGTTCATTTGTTTGAAAATGAATACAAATTTACCCACAAAATTAAAATTTGTGGTTTATTTGTGTCCGTAACAGTTATTACAAATTTAAATTTTGTTTGCTGTCTGTTTCAAAAAAAAAAAAAAAAAAAAAAAAATATTTAAAAAATTTCAATTTATTTTTTATATAAATTGGTTGTTATATAATTGGTTGTATATTCAAAATAATTTCAATTCAAATTATAAGAACTTCATAGACACACATACATACACAAACACATTCACGCGAAAAGTGTCTATACAGGTTGGTTGAAAAGTTCCTGCGCTCACCAAGAGATGGCACTGCTAGCTCCAAACTTTTTTTTTCTCAAATTGGTATAACTTTCCTGAGAACACATGCAAAGTTGCAAGTCATTCTGTCAATTCTTTCTTTGTTTACAAGCCATTTGAAAGTTGACGTGTCATTGATTTTTTTTAATATGGAAAAAATTGAATATCGTGCAGTCATTAGATTCTTTGTTTTGAAGGGTTTAAAAGCAAAGGAAATTTATGAACAATTGTTAGAAGTGTATAAGGAGTCCTCACCTTCAAAATGCACCGTTGAATTTTGAGCTGGTGAATTTTAACGTGGTCGTACCAGCCTTGAAGACGATCCACGCGAAGCACGACCAAAAACTGCAACCACAGCAGAAATCATTGAGCAGGTACATAATATGGTTAGTGAAGATCCAAGTTTGACTAAGCGTGAAATTGCTAATGCCATGGGCATCTCAGATGAACGAGTACTCCATATTTTACATGAAGAATTACGTATAAAAAACTATTTGGAAAGTTAGTGCCGCACACATTAACAATTCAACAAAAACTGAATTGAAAACAAATTTCTCAGCGTAATTTGGAGCGTTTTAAGCCGAATAAAACCGACTTCTTGCATCGTTTTATAACTTGGATCTACCACCATGATCCGAAATTGAAACAAGAACATTTACAGTGGACTGAAGCTGGTTGTTCAGCTCCAAAACAGGTGAAGTCACGACGATCAGCAAAGAAGGTTATGGCATCAGTTTTTTGGGATGCAAAAGGAATTTTGTTGATTGATTATCTTCAGAAAGGTAAAACAATCAACTCTGAATATTATTGCAGCCTTTTGGATCAGCTGGATGAAAAAATTCGTGAGAAAAGACCTGGTTTAAAGAAGAAAAAAATCATTTTTCATCAAGACAATGCACCTGCTCACAAAAGTGTTTTGACGATGGCTAAATTCAAAGAATTAAAGTACGAATTGCTTGAACATCCACCGTATTCATCAGATTTGGCTCCCAGTGACTACAATCTCTTTAGAAATCTCAAACAATTCCTTCGTGGAAAGCATTTTTTGTCGAATGAGAAGGCCATAGCAGCCGTAGACGGTTATTTTGCAGAGCTTCAGGAAAACCATTATAAGGATGGGATAAAATAATTGGAAGATCATTGGACCAAGTGTATTGAGCTTCTAGAAGATTATATTGAATAAAAAAATATATTTCGTAACAAAAACAGTATTCTTTCATTTCGAGCGCAGGAACTTTTCAACCAACCTGTAGCTATGCATACATACATTTTGTAGATTAAAAAAAAAAAAATACAAAAAGGGAAACAATTTTAAATAAATGATAAAATCGTTTATTTTTTAAGGAATGGGTAGGTAAAATTTTAACATTTATCTTAACTGATTATATCATTTGTTTCTTACGGATGTGTCAGTTGTTTTTTCAACATTGAAAAATAAATAACAAAAGGCATTTAATTTAAATGAAAATTAAGTAGACCGGTTTTTTAATAAAATATCATTTCTTGTAAATTACATTTTCTGTTATTTTAACTTACAAACTATTTTAAGTGTATATTTTTTTTTTTGGAAAACAATTTTCTTTGCTAGTGCAACTTAGGTCTTTTTTAGTCCTGTGGTCTTATGAAAAGTTTGTATTGTTGTAAATTTGTTGAAAATTTACAGAAATTAATAATTTTTTTTTTTTGGTATTATTATTTTATGTTTTGTTAAAAATTGAAAATTGTAGCTTTAAGCCTCTTATGGGAGCTCATACCATAAGCTAGTCTCTACATGGTAGGCAGTAATTTTCTATTTTCTCCTTTGTTTCTGTATATGAAGTCATAAAATGCATTTTTAATAGTTACTGCTGGTAAAACAAATTGAGAGCTTATTTTTTAATTTTGTCCCAATTGCATTAACAAGGGAATCTTCTTACCACTTACACTACGATTTGAATAAAACTCGGATGTTTAATAGAAACTATAAATCCCTGTATTTGTTTAGTGCCATCTCGATGTTTAGGGAGTTAAAGCAGGTTTAGAAAAATTTAAATTTGTTGGTACTTTTTTGACGAAACCTTTAAAATTAAAAAAAAAGAAAAAAACAAAACATTGGTTTTGACAAAATGGGTATAAAATTTTTTTAATATCCAAAAATCACGAATATCGGCAAAAAAACGTGTCTGTTAAATAAATTAAATGGGGAATATTATGTGAGAATTTCGCAGTTCTTGGCATATACATCTCCATATCAAGTATCAAGAATTTTGCATATATTTAACAACAACTAAACTACAACAATACTTGAAATGCTAGTGTATTGAATGATCCTTTCAAATCTCTGCATTAATAACATACCTTCTTTTTTATACACTTAAAATAGCATGTAAGTTAAAACACACCATGTCGATGTCGCTCACGTACACTCAGAAAAAAAAGTTAGTAGAAAAATTTGTAAACGGTTTTCAATAGCACTCTACTATTTTTGAACTGATTTTTAGTAAAAAATTATTATTTAGCAAATCTTTTTGCTATTTACATTTTACAAATTACAGAATTTTTACAGAATATTAACAAATGTTTGTTGCTAATTTTAGAAATCATTTTACAAATTTTAGAAAACCGATTTGCTAAAATTAGCAAAAAATATTACTAATTTTAAAAAAGTGGATATTGAAGGAAATGTTATTTCTAATTAAAACTTACACCTACAAACTTAAATTTCCTGAAAATGTTACATATATTAAAAAAGGGATCGGAAGTGAAGATACCGACTCATGTCTAAAAAGAGGGGACATCCACTTAAAATAGCACTAAAAAGGTTTTTTAGTTCTAAAAATCCGCCCTAAAAACAATTAAAATTTAACCTTAAAAGTAAAAAAAAAATGACCAAAATATTTTTCAAAACAAAAATTACCAAATTAAAACAAAATGATTAATTCGTTTTTTATAAAATATAATCAAAATTTTTGATGCTCGATAAGAAAAATAAATTTAAAGCTTTTTACTAATATTAATAATATTTAGTAATTTTTTTTTGCTGATTTTAGCAAACAAATTTTAAATTCCACTTTACAAAAAGTCTACTAAAATTTAGTAGCGGCTACTAATTTTTCTACTAATTTCATTGTACTACACGTCAGCAGACATGTGCTGCTAAGATTAGCAAAAAATACCGCTGGGCTCAAATTAGCAGAATTTCCCGTAATAACAGTAAAATTTTCAGTTGCCATTACAGACTTTTTTTGGTGAGTGTAGTAAAAAACGTTCTCTTGGTTTTATATGTCAAATTACAAAGGTTCGGCATCTTTTCAAATTGTTTTTTTTTTTTGCGATTCTAATTGATTTTTTTTTTTTGCAAATCCAATAAGTTTTTAGCAGATTTCCCAATAGAATTTGAAAAAAGGTTTAAAAACAGGGAAATTTACTAAAGTTTTTGCAGAAATCAGGGAAATTTGCTCAATTTTCCTTTGTTTTCTCTCAGTTTCCGAACCTTTGTATTCTGTATAAAATTTTATTTGTCCGCTGCGGGCGTTGCAATCTCTATACTTATTCTTCCTCTATGGTTAAAATAATAGAAAATGACATTTACAAGAAATGATATTTTATTTAAAACCCGGTCTACTTTATTATCAATTAAAACAAATGGCTTTTGTTTTTTATTTTTAAATATTGTTTAAACAACTGACAAATCCGTAAAAAAGAAATGCTTAATCAGTTAAAACAAATGTTTAAATTTTACCTATCAATTTCATAAAAAATAAATGATTTTATCATTTATTTGAAATTGTTTCCGTTTTTTTTTAATCTACAAAATGTATGTATGCATGGCTATAGACACTTTTTGTGTAAATGTGTACGATGTGTGTTTATGAAGTTCTTGTAATTTGAATTGAAATTATTTTGTATACGAGCAAATAAAATACAAATTGGATTTTTTTAAAATTTTTGAATATTTTGTTTTTTTTTTTTGAAACACTCAGCAAACAAAATTTAAATTTGTAGTAACTGTAAGGAACACAATTAAACCGCAATTTTGCGTTTTGTAGGCAAATTTATATGAAATTTAAAACAAATGAAAAAAAAAAAACTGAAAAGAATTGGTAAATGATAGTAAATCATTTCGAATAAATGTATAAAAAGATAATATAGAAATTTCTTTGAAAAATAAATGTATGTTCTCTTTATTTTTAAATGGAATGGAGAACTTTTTTTTTTTTAACTACAAACAACAAACTATATTATATTCTAAGTGTACGGTTGGCTGTGAAAAAAATTTCAGAATAATTAAAATAAAAAAAAAAAAAATGGAAATAGTCCAATTTTGGCCACCATTTTGTCTTCTTATAATGGGATTTTGTAATCGGAGGTGTGTTTTCCCCCCTCACATATGGATTGAAACCACATTCGCGCATACATGTTGGGCGGGTTCCCTTTGTAAGCAATGATTTTTGTTGAGACTAGTAGCAAAATAATAAAAGTACTTATAATATAAACATTATTTTTGGAATTTTCTTGTGCTCTTCTTGTTCTTTATGTTATTTAGAAAAATAAAAATGTTTGTAAACAAATGTATTGGTTGTGGTAAAAAGAATTTTCGGCTATTAGAACGCCATTCAATTGAGACAACAGTAATTCTTTGTCAGCAGAATTTTAGTTGCCACAACAATTAAAAAAATAATATTATTGCAATTAGTAAATTATCAATTTTCAATTTTGCTCTATACACAGAGGACTGATTCGTGGTGTCAACCGTATTTGTTGTCACCCTAATTTTGGTAGCTATGTTTATTATCACATTATTGTTAATAAAGGGTGTCCCAAGAAGAACGCAATTTTTAAATTTTAAATAAAACACAGATATTTAAAAAAAAAAATCGTGAAACTTTATTATATCGTAAAGTAGACAGAATGAGGTTATGTATGGAACAATATATCGTGCAGATGGCCGCCGCGGCTTTGCTGGCATGCACGCGATCTTTTAATGAAATTTTCAATGACCGTTTTGCATGAATGCTGCGGTATTTCATTAATGCAGCGTCCAATTTCCTCTTTTAAGGTTTGAGTCGTCGTCGGCTTATTCGCGTAAACCATCGACTTCAAAAAACCCCAAAGAAAAAAATCTAATGGTGTTAAATCGCACGATCTAGGCGGCCAATTCTGATCTCCAAAACGCGAAATAACACGACCGGGAAATGACTGATGCAGCAATTGAATTGTTTCTCTGGCTGTATGACATGTGGCGCCGTCTTGTTGGAACCACATGCCCTCCACATTCATTTCTTCAATTCTAGGCAAGAAAAAATTGGTTATCATTTCACGATACTGAACACCATTGACTGTTTGCGCTTGACCTGCCTCATTTTCATAAAAAAAGGTCCAATGATTCCTCCAGCCCAAAAACCACACCACACAGTGACACGTTGGGGATGCATTTGCTTCTTGTAAATCACTCGAGGATTTTCCTCACCCCAAATGCGACAATTCTGCCTATTGACGAAGCCATCAAGATGAAAATGGGCCTCGTCACTGAAGATGATTTTATCGGCAAAATCAGCATTTTCATGTTGTCTCTCCAATACCCAATTAACGAACTCCCTTCGCTGTCCATGGTCAGCTGGCTTCAGTTCCTGAGTCAATTGAACTTTGTATGCATGAAGATGCAAATCTTTCGTCAAAATTCGCTGCAAAGTGGATTTGGAGACACCAATTTGCTGAGCTCGGTGTCGAATTGAGGTGGATGGAGTTTGAACGACATCATCACGTACAGCTGCGACATTTTCGGTCGATCGACCTGGTCCATGGCGCGTTGTTGTCTTTACATCACTAACAGACCCAGTTTCGGCAAATTTATCCATTAATCTCTTTACAGTTGACTCTTTTGGAGCATTATTGTGACCCCAAATTGATCGCAATTTGCGAACTGTAGCCGCAAAACTTTCACCATTTTGGTAAAACAATTTCACAATGAGAATGCGTTGTTCATTCGTGTAGCGCTCCATTTTTACTAACCTCGTACCTTCTACAAGCAAACAATAACAATTGTTCAAATGTCAAACAATGACACTTCGAATGTTGCCAGATTTAAAAACTGCGTTCTTCTTGGGACACCCATATAAAAATTACTCCAACCGAATTAATTTGGTTTTTCCGACCATTTTTTTTTACAAAGTACCTTCAAATTAAACACAGCACTGTTTTCAATAATGTTTTTGTTTAACTTCTTTATTAAAGAGTGGAAATCAAAACTGAATACATTTGACAAAAATACTAAAAATTAATAATAAATCAACAACATAATGAGGATATATACTTTTGAAAATATTTAATAGAAAGTTTTTCCCCAAAAAAAAGTACTCAGTATCTGTAAGTTTTTTTTATTGTAAAAAGTTTTCGGAATCTGATTGTGTTTTTGTAGTAAGAAGTCATCAAAATTTGAAAAATTTTTGGAGAGAGTTCTTAGAAACTCTCGGAGGGTTTAAAATTCTCTCTTATTTTGATAGTTTCTATACAAAAAGTAATTTAAATCGAAGGGTTTTTCGAAAATATCTTTTTTTTATCATCTTTATAACGAAAAAGTTTTCTGTATAAAAATTATTTTTTCAGGTATGCAGACTCTGATGGTTTTTCCTTTGACTTTATTCGACATGAGCAATTTTTTAAAAATATTTCTTACAGAAAAACAATCCAGATTTTGAGGACTTTTCCCTACACCCAGAAAACAGATTCGTGCTAACAACCGAATTTTTTGCCAATCGAATGGTTCAGTTGTAAATACCATCTCAATTAATTTTCTGTTGTCACTAACGAAAAATTCAGTTACCACAATCGAACCATGCGATTGGCTAGCTTCTATTTATGTCAGCACGAATCTTTTTTCTCTGTGTACAGGAAAGCGTTCTATCTTGAGGTGTTTTTCGGTAGGAAACCTTTCATAATCTGAGGAATTTTTAAAAAAATTCCTCAGTACCTGAGAGGTTTTGTATTAAAATTATTTAAAATCTGATGGTTTTTCTATGGGAAAATGTCTTTGCAATTTGAGGAGTTTTCTTGTCAGTTTTTCTATAGGAGAATTAAATTGAAAATATTTTCAAAATTTGCTGGCTTTGCTACAGAAAAATATTCTCAGAATTTGTTGGTTTTTCTTAAGGCAAAATTATTCAGAATCTGAGGGTTTTTCTGAAGATAAAGACCTCAACATCTAAATGCCTTTCATGTTAAAAGTTCTTAGAATATAGTATTTTTTACAGGAAAAAGTCCAAAGGATCTTATCGATTTTCAAATAAAAAATTCCATGATAGAAAACTATAGGTTTTCTATTGAAACAATTTTGCAGAATCTGTGGGTGTAACAAAATGGTGGAAAACTTGACTAATTTTACTCAAGGAAATTATCTGACATTCTCAATTTTTATTCCCATAACTCTCAGGTACGAAGTACTTACAAATGTTTCGACAACTTTTTCTTGTAGACAATAATTTAAATGCAAGTGATTATTCATGAAACAAAATCTTAGCCTCCGATTAAGCTTTTAATAAAAGGAAGATACAGCAATTAAAACTGAATGATTTCTTTTCCTTGCAGCTTTTCAACTTAACTGATATCCACTTAATATACTGCTTACAATTTATGCCAATATAAATCTTTTTTTAAAATGAAAAATGGTAAAAAACATATGTAAAAGTTAAATTCGTAAGAAAGTTATTATTGTAGTTTAACTTATTTACAATCAATTTTTTTTTAGAAAATGTGAACAATTTGTGGGACAAAAATTTTATTTTTCATACGTTTTAAACACAAGTTATTTGATAATTTTTACATTTATAAATATAATTGATAATTTTTATAATCAAATTAGTTTAATTCGGTTATGATGGCCAAATAATTTATAAAAAATAAAATGTTTTTGTTTTTTACACTTGGTATAGCAACTGAAAATATATATATTTTTTAATTCGGTGAACGCTACTATTATTCAATAGAAAATATTTAGTGTGATATAATTAAAGGGTGGTTAAATTTTAAGGGCCGATGTTGATTTTGAATAAAACACAAATTATTTAGGAAATGGTTCAATTATGCCGCGACCTCGGCGGCACACCTCCATCCGATGGTCCAAATTTTCGATAAGTTTGTTATCATCTCCCGATAGCGAACACCATTCGCGGTAAATAATTGGCCGACCTCATGACACACTATCGCGAACAACAGCAATGTTTTCCGCAGAACGAACTGGCCGAGCATGCACACGTGTTTTTACAGACCCGGTTTGCCGAAATTTGCCCACAATTCTACCAATTGTGGACACATTTGGTCGATTTTGCTGACAAAAAAAAAAATCATGAAGTGCACGAAATGCATTTTGATTTGAACGCCCATTTTCATAATAAGCCTGAATAACTTGAACGCGTTGCTCGATTGTGTATCTTTCCATGGTTCAAATTAAGTTAGTCTGAAATTGAGAAATGTCAAATGAAATGAAGAAAAAAACTTGAGGTTTAGGTGTGGTTCACATTCAACATCGGCCCTTAAAATTTAACCACCCTTTATAAAATAATTGAGAGTATTCCATTGTAACAATTGGCTGGTAATTGATATTGCTAATTCTTGGGATAAATTTTTAAGAAAAAGTATTTTTGACCAAACAATTTGGGATATACGTTTACTTTTACAAAAAAACATGAATTCAATTAAAATTTAAAATTTGCAGCCCATGTCAGAAGCAGTTAACTACACTCAAAATATAATGTAGTTTACTGTTTTTATTTTAATAAAAAAAATTTCCGTTCCATATAAATATAAAGGAACATACATTTATGTATTTTTTTCAGTTTCAGTTATTTTTTTCATTTGTTTGAAATTGAATACAACTTTATCTACAAAACGGAAATTTGTGGTTTATTTGTGTCCGTTACAGTTGTTTCAAATTTAAATTTTGTTTGATGGCTGTTTTAAAAAACATGTTATATCCAAAATTATTTCAATTTAAATTAGAAAAATTTATAAACACACATATATACACAAACACAGTCACACAAAAAGTGTCTAAGCCATGCATGCATACCATGCATACATACATTTTGAAGATTAAAAAAAAAACCAAAATATACAAAAACGGAAACAATTTAAAATAAATGATAATATAATTTTTTTAAGGAATTGGTAGGTAACATTTTAACATTTATTTTAACTGATTAATCATTTATTTCTTATGCATGTATCAGTTGTTTCAATAACATTTAAAAATAAATAATAAAAGCCATTTGATTTAGATGAAAAGTAAGTAGACCCGTTTTTAAATGAAATATAATTTCTTGTAAATGGCATTTTCTGTTATTTTAACTTACAAACTATTTTGAGTGTAATATAATTGATATTGCATTAATTTGTCCAATATAGAGCTGTAGTTATAAAATCATAGTAAATGCAAAAAAATTTTCCAACTGATCTTTTTTCATAAATTTCACATAAATTCGGAGTTTTTGAACTTTTCGAATTAAACCAGAGTTGAGCTGCTCTATTAGTGGAATTTCAGGAAGTTTATAAACTAATTTATAGGTACGGAGTATCAAAAGTTTTTTTTATCCATTTTGCTTTATCCCTTTTAGGTTCTGAGATATTGTGTATGCAATTTGCGCCATCTATATGAGATCATATATGAGACTGATATCAGATACACATGCAAAATAATGTCAAAATAATTTTGAATTCCAATTGTGGTCATAAAACATTATTTGAAGTACAACTGATATCTATTTTTGTGGCTAAGCTAAAAAACTGATTTAAACGAAAACCAAAGAGAAAAATACTTCAGTTAAGTTAGACTACATTCAAGAGACTTTTGTACTACCTGTTTTTATAAGTGTTATCTAGTATTTTCTTTATAACACCTTTTGAACTACGCACCTTTTAGTACAAAAACTTGCTTTTATTAGAAGAAGTAGCTTTTATTTGAAGAAGTAGCTTTTAGTTCAAATAGTAACTTTTATTTCAAAAAGTACCTTTTATTTTAAAAAGTACCTTTTAATTCAGAATGTACCTTTTATTTCAAAAAGTTCCTTTAATTTCAAAAAGTACCTTTTATTTAAAAAAGTACCTTTTATTTAAAAAAGTACCTTTTATTTCAAAAAGTACTTTTTATTTAAAAAAATACCTTTTATTTCAAAAACTACCTTTTATTTCAAAAAGTGCCTTTTATTTCAAAAAGTAGCTTTTATTTCAAAAAGTACCTTTTATTTCAAAAAGTACCTTTTATTTCAAAAAGTACCTTTTATTTCAAAAAGTACCTTTTATTTCAAAAAGTACCTTTTATTTCAAAAAGTACCTTTTATTTCGAAAAGTACCTTTTATTTCAAAAAGTACCTTTTATTTCAAAAAGTACCTTTTATTTCAAAAAGTACCTTTTATTTAAAAAAGTACCTTTTTTTTAAAAAGTACCTTTTATTTCAAAAAGTACCTTTTATTTCAAAAAATACCTTTTATTTCAAAAAGTACCTTTTATTTCAAAAAGGACCTTTTATTTCAAAAAGTACCTTTTATTTCAAAAAGTAACTTTTATTTCAAAAAGTACCTTTTGTGTCAAAAAGTACCTTTTATTTCAAAAAGAACTTTTTATTTCAAAAAGTACCTTTTATTTCTAAAAGTACTTTTTATTTCAAAAAATACCTTTTATTTCAAAAACTACCTTTTATTTCAAAAAGTGCCTTTTATTTCAAAAAGTAACTTTTATTTCAAAAAGTATCTTTTATTTCAAAAAGTATCTTTTATTTCACAAAGTACCTTTTATTTCACAAAGTAACTTTTATTTCAAAAAGTACCTTTTGTTTCAAAAAGTACCTTTTATTTAAAAAAGTACTTTTTATTTCAAAAAGTACCTTTTATTTCTAAAAGTACTTTTTATTTCAAAAAGTACCTTTTATTTCAAAAAGTACCTTTTTTTTCAAAAAGTACCTTTTATTTTAAAAAGTAACTTTTATTTCAAAAATTACCTTTTATTTTAAAAAGTGCCTTTTATTTCAAAAAGTAATTTTTATTTCAAAAAGTACCTTTTATTTCAAAAAGTATCTTTTATTTCACAAAGTACATTTAATTTCACAAAGTACCATTAATTTCAAAAAGTACCTTTTCTTTCTAAAAGTATCTTTTATTTCAACAAGTACCTTTTATTTCAATAAGTACCTTTTATATCAAAAAGTACCTTTCACTTCAAAAGGTACTTTTTATTTCAAAAAGAACCTTTTAATTCAAAAGGTACCTTTCACTTCAAAAGGTACATAACCATTGGTGTTGCCGTCACTGGGAATCTAACCTGAATGATTTTATTCAAATTCGGATGCGTGATTTTAATATTAATTTAATAATTAATTTCCAGATATATACGGTTTTGTGTCTAAATTTCATTTAATCCCAATTCAAAAATGACCTTTCTATGGGAGTTAGGTCTGAAGTTTTTCTGAGTCCATTGTTGTACTATTTAAGCTAAGTTTCAAATCGATATTTTTAGTAGTTACAAATATCAGCATAAACTCAGTATACCTGACCCTAATGGACCAAATCTATCGAGATATGTGCTTAGCGGGTCAAAAAGTATCTTCAGTGGATTTTAATAATTGTGTAAGGGTATTAAAAGATTCGACCATGTCTTATTAAATTTATTTGTTTCCCTATTGTTCTATTTACAGTTGTTTCTTGAATTTGAAATCTCTTGCTTGTAGTAGTCACGTGTTCAATCATAAAATTTTTTATTATAGCTTGAAAAATTTTAAACAGAAACGAAATATTTAGTCATAAAATATGAAACATATTTAAAGGATTTGTGTGTAAATTTTAGAAAAAAAAAAAAATAATGTGGGAAGTTTGTCTTAAGGATTTTAAAAATTAAATTTTAATTTACTTTAATTTTAAGGGCCGATTATTGAATGTTTAGTTAAAATTTATCTAACAGTTAAAATCAAAATTTACATGGGAAACAACAACAAATATGACAGAAATATGCCATTTATTATCTATGAGACAAACAAAATTAAATTTTAAATAAAAATGTTAGTTTTCTGACACATAATTTTATTTTAAATGATTTACTCCTATTACTGTAATTAATATACAAACACGCTAAAATTTATTAAATTCGACTATTTTTTTTCATTTAAATAACTATACATTAAAAGTTGTTAATATTAATGGTCATATGTTGACAAATCGATGCTGACGCTTTAATAACATCTTGAGTTATGTGTACCAAATAACTTCTGTATAACAGAGAAATCTCATTTGACTTGTTTATCTCAAACTGCACTCAAAAATAAAAATGAACTAGAATTTAGAAAAATTAAAGGAAAAATTTAAATGAAAACGGCGCCAAGGACACTTTTTTACCAATATTTAATAAAATTTTTCTTGAAATTAAGAAAAAAAATTTCACTTAAAATTTGGTCAAAATTTCTAAATTATAGAAAAGCTTTACTACTGAGAAGTAAATTTTTATTAGAAAACAGTAAAATTTCCTCCTAATTAGTTCATACATCATCTTAAATTGTGCTTTTAGTTAGGAAATATTTTCTTGGTTTTAAGCAAAATTTTATTTTATTTAAGTTCATTAGATAATTTTTTATTGACTTAAACTAAATTGAATTATAGTAATTTCATGTATTTAAAATATAAATAAAATTTCATTTGCAAAAAGGTAAACAAATTAAATAAAATGTACTGCAGGATATCCTGGAACGTAATTAATTGTGACAAAGTCAGATCCTTTTCGTAGTTAATCAACGGTTCTGCTTGAGAGAACTACAAAAAGGGACGGCATCTATGGCTAAGGAATACTGGGGGTCCTTTTTCTTCTTAAATTAACTAATTTAAGGAAATTGTTGCAAAAATACAAAATATCACAATTACATTTGTTGTTATTATTGGAAAACGGAAAAGTCATAAGTTTATTATATGGGATTTTTAGCTTAAACTTTATTTGAAATATACAAATTTAAACTTTTTTATTATTAAGTAAAAAAAAAAAATAGTTCGATAAATATCAAGTTTAATAAGCGTTACGTCAATTATAGGAAAGCCATTATGCCTGCGATATTTTGTATTGTAGTCAACAAACAAATTTATTACATAAAAGCACAAATTCGAAATTTTTTACCCTTTGCTAACAAAATTTTAAAATATATTTTAAGCTACTTAAAGTTCAATATTTAAGACGTGAGACATTTTTGACTCACGCAACATCACGAACCAAAAATTGCAATCATGCTCGATAGGTTTTAAAATGGTTACCTTAATTTCTTTTATTTAATAACATTTTGTCTTGAAAATGAGGAAAACTAACTGGTTTGTTTTTAATTGGGTGTTTTTTTAGAATAGAATATTAAAATAATTTAAACGTTTTCCAACAAAAAAAAAAATCCTATACCAAATATTATTATTTTTTAAAAATTAGAAAACTTTTACTTGAAAAATAGAATATTTTATTAAAATTTATCTGAACTAAGTTGCATGAAAATTTTCTTTAGAAATAATTCATCAGTTTCTAAAATCAAGTAAATTTATTACTTTTTGTTTTTAATTGTCTGAACTAATTTTTAGAAAACAATTCTTCAAAATTAGAAAGTAATTGACTTAAAAACTGAATTTGGAAATGACTTTCTAAAATTTAGTTAATTTTACTACTCGCGGACAAAAAATGAATACACATTAAGTTCAAGTACTTTCTCGATTTAAGTTAGACACATTTTTTGAACTAAATGGAAGTAAATTATGTCCTAAATTTTTGTTTGAACTAAACTTAATTTTATTACATTTGAGTATGCAATTTTCTTAAAACTAAGATGTTTTTTCTAGTAATTAATTAATTTTTATTTAGTTGATTTGTTTTTCCCTAAAATCAAGAAATATTACTTAAGAAAAATATAAACTATTTCTGAGTATATAAACTATTTCGTTTTTCCTCAAACTTAGGAATTTTTATTCTTTTTAAGAAAAATTTTCTAAGTTTTAATAAAATTTTACTTAAATTGACAACAATTTATAAACTATTTTGAAGCAAAGTTTTGATTACATTTTAGTTCATGCCTTTTTTTTAGTGTGTTGTTTAATTTTTTAGATACGAAGTAGCAACTTATGGCCATCGATATGTAAATACATTTATACTTTTTGAAATATTTTTTTTCTTGTTTTTACACATAAAAACTATAGTTTTGTTTAAAATGTACACAAATTAGTTTATATATTTATTTATTTTTTTTTTGCTTATAAAATTTATTCACATCGCATGAATGCATGTAAATTTAATTTTGTTTATTTTTAGTTTTTTTGTTTTGTTAAATAAAATTTAGGGATTTTTTTATGGTCTATTCTCTGCCTGAATGGTTGGTCAAGTTTTTCCTTAAATTTTGTTTCATTCATTTCTTGCTTAAAATGCAATTTTTTTGTATCACGTTTAAGTTTTACAAAATAAGTTTGAAAAAAAAACTAACAACATTTTTAAAACTTTTTTCCTCTCTCTCTCTCTCTCTTTCAAAAATTGCTTAACATGTTTTAATTTTGTGTTTTTTGTAGTTAGTTTTTATTTTTATTATATTACAACAAAATTTTGCATATTTGCCAAATTGTATTTCAAAATTGTGGTAAAGTTTTTCTTTTATGTTGTACACCTACAAAAAAAGTTAAAGGGAGATCTGTTAAAAATTAGAAATAAAAAATTTATTTCTAAAAAACGGTATCGAAATTAATACTAAAATGGGTACCTTTCTATCGACAAGCATGCCGGTACAAAGGTTTTACGCAAAGAGAAGAGTTGAGAGAATAAAAAAATATATTGGGCGGTCAATATCTTTCCGGACCTGCTTACTTCTTAGGAGTAAAGACAATTCTTTATTTACGAAGTAAAAAAAAAAAATAAAAATAAAGTAGTTAAATGATGGGCAAGGAGGGGGTCCATAAAGCCATGTTTTGTAGTACAACTATTATTTAGCGTAATGAGGAGTGTAGGGAGCCAATTTTTGAAATAAATATTACTAAGACAGAGGCCACAAAAAAGGTACTTTTTCAAAAAGGGTACTTTTCTAATAAAAGGTACTGTTTTAATAAAAATTACTTTTCTTGTTATTTTTAAAAAGGGTAATGAAGAGTGTAGGGAGCCAATTTTTGAAATAAATATAACTAATAAACATAATGCAAAAATGCACAGATTGTGTCGTCAAAAAAATATTTAAGGCTGAAAAAATGCACATGACAGGCCATCTAGTTTCAATTAAAGGTTAAAAAAATCAGTTTTTCTTGATATTTTAAAACTTTTATAAAAATTGCAAAACTGCATAAATTCTAACCCTCATGAAATTTTAAACTAAAATATAAAAAATGATTCAATAAAAAAATTAAAAAATTTCATCAGAACTATTCTTTCAATTTGAATAAATGCTTAAGAGTCAAAAAAAAAAAAATATATACGATATACCATAACTTATGCTTTAGAAGCAATGAAAATAGTGATTTTTAAGATATGCATCGAGTTTATATCAAGATCACTGCATTTGAAATATGAACACATGAATTCTTTTGGAAGTGCCTTAGAATAACACCAAAAAATCATAAAAGAATGTCAACAGAAGTTAAGGAAACAATGAAAGAAGTTATAGTCACAGAATGACTACCATTTTTTTGTTGGGTTTTTAATAAAAGGTGCGGTTTAAATAAAAACTACTTTTTTAATAAAATGTGTGATTCGATGATAATACAATACAATTGTACAATCTAAGTACAATATAAAAACAAATCATTAAGGCCGAGTTTTTGGGATGTGAGTTAAACTTGGTTTAGTTAAACCGAAAATGAATTTTGTCTGCCATTTTCATGTTTATTAACATATATTTGTCGGAACAACTTTTTGTTACATAAAATTTTGGTCTTCATTGAAATCAAATAAATCAAAACAAATTTTAAATTCAGTATTCAAGATACAAACTGCGATAAACTGAGTTTAAAGATAATCTACATCGTAAAAACTCGGCCTAATTATATTTTACGACGTTTATCTTGTAATTATCTTATTAATTATCATCACAAGAATGAAAATTCAGTATGGAGCTGGTAACAATTAAAAAAAAAACAAGTAAAAAGGGCTAAATTCGGCTGTGCCGAATCTTTGAATACCCTCCACCAATATCCTAAAAAGATGTTCTCTTCTGTTTTTGATACAAATAATATAAATAAACTTTTGAAGTAAAATTATACAGGAGAACAAATTTTTTGAGGTGAAAAACTTTTTTAGATGTGAAAAGAACTTTTTTGTTGGAAAAAAATTTAGAGGTGAAAAAAAAATTTTAAGCTGAAAAATTTTTTTGTGGTGAAAAAAAATTTTAGTGGTTAAAAAAGGTTTGAGGTGAATACTAGATATTTACTGCTAAGCGACTGGTGAAAAAATGTGTTATGTCGCTACTATGAAATTGTACTAAATTTGTATGGGCAATTTAGAGGCACCTTTACATTTTCACTAGTTTTTTTTAAACATGGACTGCACAAAAAACACATTTTAAAGCATATTTTTTGTCAAATACTCAATTTTGTTCCGGCTAATGGGAACTAGCTCTGCAGCTGAATATGCCTAATGGAGAGAATGCACTTTCTGATGCGCCACGTATTGATAAATAGTTGCAACGAATGTTCTTTCTTTAAAAAATTAAAGTGTGTTTGTCTAATAGAGAGAATACAGGAAAGAAATTAATTTATTAAAGAAATAACATGAGTTGTAACTATTTGTCAATAGATGGCCCATCAGAAGGTGCATTCTCTCCATTAGGCATATTTTGCTGTAGAGCTGGTCTCCATTAGCCATATTGTGCTACAATATGCAGTAGAGTATTATTGATTTTCTTCGTAACATAAATTAATATTTGCCAAAAACTATATGTTTTATGTGCATATTATAGCTTAATTTTTTAAATCAATATTCATTTAGATGTTTAAGAACACAATTTTGCACTTTATTCATGTGTATTTTTTTATAAAAGAAAAAATTAACATATACATACATTTGGCAATCCCTCAATTCTTCAAAATACAAATGGAATAAAAAATAAAATACTATTTTCCTCTATAAAAATTTATTTTTTGACATAAAAATGTGAAACAATTGCTTTTATTACGTCAAACATTTGAAAAATTGACTTTAAAATTATGTAATAAGTCTACTAGCAACATCTGAATGCATTATAATTTAAAGTATGTAGTTAATTTAATATTTTTGGTAAATAAATTAATTGATAGCCTAATCCAAGGCTATATCGCCATGGGACAGGATATAGTTTTAATGTGATTCTGCGCCACCTATTCAAAAGTAGCGGCACTTAAGCAATTATGTATTTTGCTCTTTCTTTATATATAAATTTCTTTGGACCTAGCTATGGCGCAGGGTATTGTTTTAGTTAATTCAGCGCCACCTATTCAAAAGTAGGGGCACTAAAGCAATTATGTATTTTGCTCTTTCTTTAGATATAAATGTCTTTGGTTACAAAAACAAAAAAATACATTTTATGGAATGAAACGAAAAACCAACAAAGCTTAACAGAAAAACCCAATCTGGCTTACTATATCTCCTATAGTAGCCAAAGAATTGGAGATATTTGAACTGAAAATCCTAAGAAAATGCATTGGAAGAAATTATGAAAATTTCATAAAACTATTTTCAAATAGTTACGTCTATGAAAATGCCGATGCTCTACGCTTCTGTAGGTACTCCATGTCGTTGCAAGCCAGATTTGTTGAGAAACTTGCGCTACAGGATAATATGCTTGTCAGCCAAATATACGAAAGCGAGAAAAACACCATCTGGGCTGGATCTACATATCTTTCTTCTGTCGGTATACTTAATGGACGTATTAACGACGATCCAGCTCCTCTGGACCTTACCTCATTCTATATGAGCCCAGCCTCCGGCAATCATAAGGGCTGAAGATGATATACATACGTATATACTAAATTTGGCATGAACTCTAATATGAATATGTTTTGCCAATTTATTTAACAGAACTTTTGTTATTTAGTTTTAGTAATGTTATTTATTTAGTCTTAGTAATGTTATTTACAGAGGTCTGCTCTGTTAGCGACTTTAACAATGTTGCTTTTTACAGTAACACACATATAGCTCTAAGAATGTTATTATTCTCATAGTATGTAATACAATAAATGTAATCGAACAAGAAGAAGACTTAATAACATTTTTACTTACTTAACAGAAAATTAAAATAGATACGGAAAAATTGTACAAATTTGTATGGAAAATTTATAGGTACCTTCACATTTTCACTCATAACTTTTGAGCCGCTAAACCGATTTTGCTCATTTCAAATACCAAACTGCTCGGGGGGATGTTCAATAATCTGGGTAAAAATAGGCACCACCGCTTGCGTCTTCGCGTCGTGATCGCCATTTCAACAGACAGACAGACAGACATCGCTAAATCGACTTAAAATTGCATAAGGATCACGAATATATATACTTTATGGGGTCTTAAATTTCGACATATTACAAACGGAATGACAAACTGATATATAGGGTATATATCAGTTATATATACCTATATATATGGTGGAGGGTATAAAAACATATTAAGAGAGAGAGAGAGAGAGAGAGAAACAGCATCAATTTTTAATCAGTTATGTAACAAATTGCTTAATTACTTTAATGTATAAATTTACTTAGCTTTATACATTAGAAGAAAGTTAAACTTAATAAATTTTTTAACTTGCATGTGCTTAATTAATTTTAATTTTCAAAAGTCATTTTCGCCAATAAAGTTGTCACTATAAAATTTTCGAAGGAGTTGTTAGTTATAGCAAAAATTTTTATTTAATTCCTCAAAAAACAAAATACATTTTCTACATGGAAAAAGTTTGTAATTCAATTAAATTGTGACAATAAAATCTAAGAAAATTCTGTAGTTGATGGTGTTAAAATACTAAACATCGTAACATACTCATTGTGTTCAGCCATTGTTTAAAGGCGTTAAATGGAAATGAAAATTTATGTTTGTAATGAAATTGTGACAAAAATGTGTTGTCAACACTTAATATAAATTTGAATACAAAAACTTTACAAAATAATAATAATAACTTAAGTTGTTAACACAGTTGCTCATGGGGGTTACACAAACACTTTTTTTAAACTATAACGGATTTTTAAAGGTACTTTTTAATAAAAAGTGCATTTTAAATAAAATGTACTTTTTGAGTAAAAGGTATTTTTTTAAAAAATGTACTTTTTGTTCAAAAGGTACTTTTTTGAAAAAGGTACGTTTTTATAAAAAGGTACTTTTTTTACTTAAAGGTACCTTTCTAATAAAATGTACTGTTTTGATAAAAAATACTTTTTTTAATAGAAATTACTTTTTTAATAAAAGGTTCTTTGTTAAAAAATGTACTGTTTTTTAGTAAAGGATACTTTTTTATATAAGGAATATTTTTAATAAAAGGTGCGGTTTTAATAAAAATTACTTTTCTTATAAAAGGTACTTTTTAATGAAATGTACCTTTCTAATAAAATGTACTGTTTTGATAAAAATTACTTTTTTAATAAAAATTACTTTTTTAATAAAAGGTTCTTTGTTAAAAAATGTACTGTTTTTTAGTAAAGGATACTTTTTTATATAAGGAATATTTTTAATAAAAGGTGCGGTTTTAATAAAAATTACTTTTTTTATAAAAGGTACTTTTTAATGAAATGTACCTTTCTAATAAAATGTAATTTTTAAGAAAATTAACATTTTGAAAATGGTGGTTTTTTATTAAAGGTACTTCTTGACAAAACAAACTTTTTGAATAAATGTGTTTTGAACAAAATGTTCTTTTATAAAAATGTACTTTTTAATAAAAGGGAGATTTGTAATTAAGAGGTACTTTTTAATAAAAAGGCCTTTTTTGAAATAAAAGGTACTTTCTGCAATAAAGGTATTGTACTTATTTATATATAAAAGGTATTTATAGAAATAGTTAAAAGATAATTTTTCAAAACAATGGTACTTTTTGAAACAAAAGCTACTTTTTGAAATACGTTTTCAAATAAAACTTTTTAAAATAAAAAAGTACTTTTTGAAATAAAAATGTATTTTTTTGAAATAAAAGGAACATTTTGAAATCAAAAGTAAGTTAAGTGTAAAGCTGAATAAAATCCAGAATTCACAGTAAAAATTCTCTATAAAATCCAAAATAAATTCCTTTTCTTTGGAGCAATATAAAAATGTGATTATATTTTAAAGCATTTAACTACTTCAGTTATAAACATGTCACAGCATGTTAGCTTTGTTTTATTCCTAAAAGTCATAACTAACGTCATTTCCTATAAAATGACTTTAAACGCATCGTATGCAAATTGTGTTAGTATTTATTTGAATTTTTCTTTAACTTTATAACTTTTAGCACGAATATTTACTACGTCAAAATAGTTTTGCACCCACAGCGCGCGTGGTATGCTGCACTCTTGATTATATGTTATTGTGGCCTCCTTTTGTCTGTTCGCTGATTGTGATTTTAAGACAATTACTTGGAATGTATACCAACACACACGCACAGATATAATGCCATACTCTAAAGTCAGTGCGCAAAAGTTGTTCCTTGTGTTGGTTAAAATTTGTTGCACACTAAACATTTCTATGGCAGTGAAGTGAATTAGTTTATATGACAGACAATTGCTTGGCTGTGTGTCTGTCCCTGTACTTAGTAGTTAAAGTAATTCATTTTTCCTTTAACTTTTCCCAATCTTCCACCTTACCTTAAACATTGTTAAATGAAACTTAAGAAATACTTTCTTGCATACATATTTATGAATATTTGTTTAAAAAAGTTTTGACCAAATTTTTAAAGGAAATATGCCAGCCACTTTCAACCGCTTTTTAAAACAATATGGCAAACATTACCAAGAAAGTCAGAAGCTAAAAAAAAAAACATTTAAAATGTTTAGTTTGTAAGAAATTTTTATGTTCTCCATTACACTTTTGATTTATGACGCACGTGTTGCATTTCGTAGGTGTTTATTGCTTTTGTCTACTTAAGATTAACTCTTATTGTGGAAAGTTTTTGAAAATAGTTTTGTAAAAAATAACTAAAAAAAACTTGTTGTTTTTAATTATAAAAAATTTGCCAAGTGAAAATAATAGTTAAACAAATGCAGATGTTCGAAATGAGACGAAGATATTGAATTTTCAAATCTTATTGTATTCCCTAAAACATGATAAAAATGTTTATGCAGAAGGGTCCTTCCTATTATATTTGTAGCACTCTTCTAATATAAAAACTTTTAAGAACCCCATGTCTGGATAATCATATAATTATTGCGATAATTAAATAATGTCTGCGATAATCAAATAACTCTAATTCTTCAACCACACTATTCAGCTGTTCCAACACATAATATATGTATATAATAATTCATTAGAAATTTAGACGTAATTTTTAAAAGCTATTTATTCAGAAATTAATATTGAATTGAATTACATTTCACTTAAAGTTTTTTGTTTTTACTGTATAACAGAGTTGTTCGTTTAAAATGAATACAATTAAATGCTTGAAATCATTTCTTAGAAATTTTATTATGATCTACTTCATGACTCATTGACTAACATTAAATTTACCTTGTACTGGTAATTCGCTAAAATTAATATTTTCCTTATTTTCATAGTTGTCAGTAGCAACTGGAAACATAATCATGTTTATGAAAGTTTATGACCATAATTAAATGTTAACAAAGTCGAATGTGATACAAGGTGGCACAAAATCATCAAGGCAATGACCCAACAAGAGCGTGGATACTGAGTAGGGCTGTGTTGCGGCAATCGAAAGTATTAACTATTCTATCCTGTTGGCTCTGTGAAATTATTTTCAATTTTTATTCTCCATAATTAACTAATTTTCATGTTTCTTTGAAATAAAATACAATTTATAAAAAAAAGAATATGATAATATGATCTAAACTCATATAATCTACAATCCTTTTAATTTATAATGCAAATCTCATGGATTGTCAATTAATGTACACTTTAAATAGTTTGTAAGTTAAAATAATAGAAAATAAATTTTACAAAAAATGATATTTCATTTAGAAACCGGTCTACTTACTTTCCATTTCAATCAAATGGCTTTTGTTATATATTTTTAAATGTTGTGTAAACAACTGACACATCCATAAGAAACAAATGATTTAATCAGTTAAAATGTCTGTCTGTTGAAATGGCGATTATTGTACATCCTGCCGAGCAATTTGCTATTAAAAATGAGCAAAAACGGTTCAGCGGTTAAAAAGTTATTAGTCAAAATGTGAAGGTACCTCTAAATGTTCCATAAAAATTGGTGTATTTTAGTGCAATTTCATAGTAGCGATCGGCAAGTAAAATAATTCGTCTTGGTTTTTTACCAGTCGCTTAGAAATGAATAATATTTTGTATTCATAATTTGTAATGCAGAACCTTTTTTTTTTGGATATTGGTAGAGATTCGGCACATCCGAATTTAAGCCTTTTTTTACTTGTATGAAATTGTTTCCATTTTTGTATTTTTTGTTTATTTTCTAATTTACAAAATATATGTATGCCTATAGACAATATTTGTGTGAATGTGTTTGTGTGTGTAATTATAAAGTTCTTGTAATTTGAATTAAAATAATTTTGTATATAAAAAAACAACTTATATAAAACCCCATTCAAACTGAACACCAAAATACGTATTAGCGTTATTTTTAAGTTTTCGATTTCAAATTTGTATGGAATTTAAAAGTTGAAAGCTTTAAAAAAACGAAATACGTATTTTGAGGTTCAGTCTGAATAGGGTAAAAAAAACAAATTGGAATTTTTAAATTTTTTTTTTTTTCAAACATAAATTTAAACTTGTAATAACTGTAACGGACACAAATAAATCACAAATTTCCGTTTTATGGGTAAATTTTTATTAAATTTGAAACAAATGAAAAAAAAAATGAAACTGAAAATATTCCGCAAATGACAGTAAATTATTTCGAACAATTGTATTATATAAAAAAGTTAATATAGATAAAGGGTGGTTAATTAATGTGAACCACACCTTAACGTCAAGTTTTTTTGTGCATTTCATTTGACATTTCTCAATTTCAGACTAACTCAATTTAAACCATGGAAAGATACACAATCGAGCAACGCGTTCAAGTTATTCAGGCTTATAATGAAAATGGGCGTTTAAATCAAATGCATTTCGAGCACCTTGTGATTTGTCCACAATCGGGCGAATTGTCGGCAAATTTTAGCAAACCGGGTCTGTAGGAGATGTAAAAATACCAGTGCCTGCTCGTACAGCTCGTACTGCAGAAAATATTGCTGCTGTTCGCGATAGTGTGACTGAAGAGCCGTCCACCTCAACTCGTCGTCGTGCCCAACAATTGCACCTCTTACACTCGTCGTTGATGAACATTATGCCTAAAGACTTGCATCTACACGCTTACAAGGTGCAATTGACTCAAAAACTAAAGCCTCTTGACCATTGCAAACTTCGTCAATGGTCAGAATGCTGGCAAGAAATGGCAACAGTGGATGATAAATTTTCGAAGAAAATCATCTTCAGTGATGAGGCACATTTTCACCTTTGTGGATTCGTCAATAAGCAGGGTTGCCGCATTTGGGCGAATGATAATCCAATAGTGATTGTTGAAAAACCATTGTACACACAAAGAGTGACTGTTTGGTGGCCCAGCAAAAATAAATGGAAGTGATTCTTAAGGAATTAATTTTTCATTAATTCTAAAGTATCTTTTAGTTCTGATTTTTCTCTTCTAAGGAAGTTCTTTTTCACAACTTATAAAAATGTGATTTTTGATGAAATTAAACACTTTTCAAATCTATGACGCTACAAAAAGTAAAAAAAATGTATTGTAGTAAAAGCTGCAAGCATTTCGAATAGAGATAAATAAGGCCCGATTGCTGAATTTCCGCTAAAATTTAACGAACAGTAAAACTCAAACTTTGTATAGGAAACAACAACAAATGTGTCTGTTAAATTCCCAGGTAGAAGCTAACGGAAGATTGTGAAACTGAGGCTAAGTTTCGATTACTGATGTCCTGTAGAAATCTAAATTACAAATTCAAAATTTATTTGGGAAGAACAAAAGATTTAATTTTTCACTAAACCATAAGAAGGGCTTTAGATGCAATGAAAAAGGATCATAAAAGAAAACTTCCACCCTATGACACCCCTATGTAAAAATCATTGGTTCCGATCCAAATTTTCACAACACCGGAATCAAAATCACTGCTTCTTTTTCTCTTCTTTTGCTACTTTTTTTTTGCTGGGAGGGTTTATGGGCTCGCGGTAACATCGGGCCGTTTTTTTTTCCAAAATAAGGCCGGTCAGGCAGTTACTATGAATGGTGTTCGCTATCGTGAGATGATAACGAACTTTTTATGGCCCGAATAGGAAAATATGGATGTGCACGATATGTGGTTTCAACAAGACGGTGCCACTTACGTGGTGGCGATGTCAATTGGCCGCCTAGATCATGTGATTCGAAACCGTTGGACTTCTTTCTTTGGGGTTATTTGAAAGAGAAGGTGTACATCGATAAGCCAGCAACAATTCAATAGCTAAAGGATGAGATAATTCGAAAATTTGGACCATCGGATGGAGTCGAGCCGCCGAGATTGCGGCGGCCATTTGGCCGATATTTTGTTCCATACATCATTGAACCATACCATATTATCATAATAAAAAGAAATGACAATAATATCTTAAAAAATTCGTGTTTTATTCAAAATCAACATCGGCTCTTAAAATTTAACCACCCTTTATTTCTTTGAAAAATTAATGTATGTTCCTTTATTTTAAATGGAACGGAAAATGTTTTTAATAAACTGCTAACAGTTCTTGTAATCGAAATATTTTTACCCTTTACAATTGTCATTCATACTCCCAAAAATCTTTATGTACACTCTAAAAAATTATTGTAACCTGACTGATGTAAATTTTTAAACGTGTAAAATAAAACAACCAATGTGTAAAACTTATTTGTACCTTAAGCATATTTTATTTATAAATACGCATTTTGTGTTTACAATTAGTATTTTGTGAAGTGTGTAAATGTACCAACATTTAGTAGTAATTGTAAAACTGTCTGTAAAAAATATTAGAGTTCGTTTTAAATTTTTTTGTTTTTGATTTCTGTATATCATCACTTTTTAGAAGTTTTTTGCATCAATAAAAATTATGGCGTATATTTTTTTTTTGAAAATTCTAACTCCTTCCCGTGCCTTTAGGCAACTCAAATCGCAGATTTTGGGTCCCTTATTCCATATAAAAACAAGTAAAAAAGGGCTATATTCGGCTGTGCCGAATCTTTGAATAACCTCCACCATAGGGGCTGAAGATTATATACGTATATACTAAATTTTGCATGAACTGTAATATGAATATGTTTTGTCAATTTATGTAACAGAACTTTTGTTATTTAGTTTTAGTAATGTTATTTATTTAGTTTTAGCAATGTTATTTATAGACGTCTGCTCTGTTAGCGACTTTAACATTGTTGATTTTTACTTTAACTTAGTTATTAGAGTAACACACATATAGCTCTAAGAATGTTATTATTCTCATAGTATGTAAGACAATAAATGTAATCGAACAATAAGAAGTCTTAATAACATTTTTACTTACTTAACAGAAAAAAAAAATAGATACAGAAAAATTGTACAAATTTGTATGGAAAATTTAGAGGCACCTTCACATTTTCACTCATAATTTTTGAACCGCTAAACCGATTTTGCTCATTTTAAATACCAAACTGCTCGGGAGGATGTTCAATAATATGGGTAAAAATAGTCACCCCCGCTTGCGTCTTCGCGTCGTGATCGCCATTTCAACAGACAGACAGACAGACAGACGGACATCGCCAAATCGACTTAAAATTGCATAAGGATCACGAATATATATACTTTATGGGGTCTTAAACCTATATTTCGACATGTTACAAACGGAATGACAAACTGATATATACCCTCACCATATATGGTGGAGGGTATAAAAAACGGCAAAATTATGTCAAATCTGACTTTCAATTCTACAGAAAAACATAGGCCCATAAGCTTTTTGTTTTAAATTTTCGGAATGCACCAGAATGCATCTTTAGAGTGGTCCAAAAAAAGTAATTTAAAAAAAATTAAAAAAATACTCTCATGTGAGAAAAAAAGTTATTAAGTTTAAAAAATTTAATTTTTTAGTGAATACAAAATAATTTATTGGTATTGTAATTTTTATTTAACAACAAAAAATAATATTTAATAATAAATAAATTATAAAAATTAAATATTAGCCAATTTTATTCCTTTCCATAGCAGATAAAGCTAAACAATTTCTTTCAAATTTTTATTTTTAACCAAACACGAATTGTTCAGGCGCGAAATTTTACCAACAAATTTTTAATTGTAAATACTTGTTGATTGTATATTTTAGCTGATTGGATTGCATTACAAAAAGAGAATACAAAAAAAATATACACATTTACCTGATTCTGATTCTTTTTTCAGTTAATAATAGAAGAACACACAAAATTGTTATTAAAATTATAAATTGTTGTAACTCAAAATCAAATACAATAAAAATTAAAATAATATTAGATAAATCCAAGTAAAATTTTTAACCTTCACAACTTTTGAACAGTGTTGCTATAAAATAAAAATATTTGAACATTTTTGTCAGCTGAGAGTACTTTTTCATTGTGTATTTAAAAAACAAAATCTCTTAATTTAAAAAAAAAATACTTTTTTGGACCACTCTAATAGTGCATTCTGGTGCATTCTGAAAACTAAAAAAGCTTATGGACCATAGTTTTCCTTTAGAATCGAATTGTGATGTCAGATTTGACATAAATAAATCCGCGATTTGAGTCGCTTAAACGCACTGGGAGAAGTTAGAATTTTCCAAAAAAATACGCCATTATTTTTATTGTTGCAAAATACAGGTTGGTTGAAAAGTTCCTGCGCTCGAAATGAAAGAATACTGTTTTTGTTACGAAATATTTTTTTTTATTCAATATAATCTCTTAGAAGCTCAATACACTTGTTCCAATGATCTTCCAAAAATTTTATCCCATCCTTATAATGGTTTTCCGGAAGTTCTGCAAAATAATTGTCTACGACTGCTATGGCCTCTTCATTCGACGAAAAATGCTTTCCACGAAGAAATTGTTTGAGATTTCTTAAGAGATAGTAGTCACTGGGAGCCAAATCTGGTGAATACGGTGGATGTTCAAGCAATTCGTACTTTAATTCTTTGAATTTAGCCATCGTCAAAACACTTTTGTGAGCAGGTGCATTGTCTTGATGAAAAATGATTTTTTTCTTCTTTAAACCAGGTTTTCTCCCGAATTTTTTCATCCAGCTGATCCAAAAGGCTGCAATAATATTCAGAGTGGATTGTTTTACCTTTCTAAAGATAATCAATCAACAAAATTCCTTTTGGATCACAAAAAACTGATGCCATAACCTTCTTTGCTGATCGTTGTGACTTCATCTGCTTTGGAGCTGAACAACCTGCCTCAGTCCACTGTACACGTTCTTGTTTCAATTTAGGATCATGGTGGTAGATCCATAGTTATAAAACGACGCCAGAAGTCGGTTTTATTAGGCTTAAAACGCTCCAAATTACGCTGAGAAATTTGTTTTCGATCCAGTTTTTGTTGAATTGTTAATGTGTGCGGTACTAATTTGCCAAACAGTTCTTTCATACGTAATTCTTCATGTAAAATATGGAGTACTCGTTCGTCTGAGATGCCTATGGCATTAGCAAATTCACGCTTAGTCAAACTTGGATCTTCACTAACCATATTATGTACCTGCTGATTGATTTCTGCTGTGGTTGCAGTTTTTGGTCGTCCTTCGCGTGGATCGTCTTGAAGGCTGGTACGACCACGTTAAAATTCACCAGCCCAAAATTCAACGGTGCATTTTGAAGGCGAGGACTTCTTATACACTTCTAACAAATGTTCATAAATTTCCTTTGTTTTTAAACCCTTCAAAACAAAGAATCTAATGACTGCACGATATTAAATTTTTTCCATATTAAAAAAAATCAATGACCCGTCAACTTCAAATGGCTTGTAAACAAAGAAAGAATTGACAGAATGACTTGCAACTTTGCATGTGTTCTCAGGACAGTTATACCAACTTGAGGAAAAAAGTTTGGAGCTAGCAGTGCCATCTCTTGATGAGCGCAGTAACTTTTCAACCAACCTGTAAATATTGTAGGTATTTGTGCAAAAATAAAATATAAAAATTATAAAAAAATTAAACTTATTAAAAAAATAACGTTACATCATCAAATTTAAATGTAATCATGGCAGTGTTGTCATGGTATGTTATATTGTCTAATTCTTAAATATTACTTCCAATTTATTTATTTTTGCAGCCTGTAAAAGTTTTAATTAGGATAAAAATTCGTGGCAATTGCGTGCAAAAGCAATATTAACAGGTAACTCTATTTATTTTTAAAAGATTTTCATTTGAAGCATTTCTTTCTTGTTCCACCAGGCTTATAGAATTTGACGCCGGTGTAGCGGAAAGCTGCCCAATTATAATCGATTAAGTGCTACCACCAACTTCATATTAATTTTAGTTTCATTAAAGAAAGTTATAGATTTTCAAATTTATTTTCCATGTAGGCTTTCTTTAGAGAAGATCTTTAAATCTAATACTTTTGATAATAATCTGTAATTTCATTTTCATTTACTAAATTTTTTTTTTAGATTTCTTTATTAATAATATTATTTTTATTCAAAATTATTTTCATTTATTTTATTTTATAAACAAGTGCTTAAATATTGATTGCTTTTATTATATTATATAACTCATTAATAAAACACATAGTAAAAATAAATTTATTAATTTTATTTAAAAAATAAATATACGCCTTTTAGGCAATTTTTACACATTTACAATGAATTTTTACTCATGTTATGTGTACATTTACACATAAAACGTGTTTCTTTATGCACAAATTTGACAAATTTACTCTTTAATTTAAAAATTTCATTTAATTTTTACGCACTTTCAATGTCATTTTACTCATTTTGTGTTCACCAACTTACGCATTTATAGTACGCACACATAGAAAATTTACCCAACTTATAGTAGGAGTACAGTTTCCTACTATAAGTTAGGTAAATTTCAACAGAAATTAATTAGAGTGTAACTCAAAAACTGCGTGTTTTTATTTTCAAATGAAAGAAGTGTATTCTTACATTATATAAATCATTATTAATAATACACATACTAAAAATATATTATCGTTTTTATTACAAACAAATTTTGGAGGATTTTAACATATTTACAATGGATTTTTACGAAACATGTAAAACATGTTTCGGTATGCACGCATTTGGTAAATTGACTCTTTTCATTTTTACACACTTGCAATGTAATTTTACTAATTTTGTGTTTACCAACTTACGCAAAACTTGTGTATTTTTTTTTTTATTTACGCACATAAAGTAAATTTACCCAACTTAAAGTAGGAGTACAGTTTCCTAATATAAGTTGGGTAAATTTCAATAGAAATTAATTAGAGTGTATAATAGAGAAAAGAAAAAACTCGTTGAGAAAACGGGTGTGTGCATGATGGTCTAAATTGTGGGGATATTTTGGGTAAACTGGAAAACTATCCTTTTTCTATAAAAAGCAATTATAATATCAAAAAAACGGTTCATAGGTAATTCGGAAACGGGTCTTTATAGCTCTAACAAAGTGTTAAACAAGTTCAATTACTATTTGAGGACTATTAAATGTCAGATTACCTTCGAAAAATTCGTATCAATATCCCAAATCTTTAAATGTAAAAGCATTATTTTTATACCCTTTACCACAGGTGGAAGGGTATATACAAGTTTGTCATTCCGTTTGTAATTTCTACAATATTGATCTTAGACCCTATAAAGTATATATATTCTGGGTCCCTATGAAGAGCGAAGTTGATTTAACGATGTCCGTCTGTCTGTCTGTGTGTTGAAACGGGTTTTTCGAAGAACCCAGACATGATGAGAACTTGATTGTTATTTATTTCTGTTACATGTGATCCATTTCTGTTTGCTATTGAAAATCAGACAGATCGGTTGATAAATGGCTGACTACCTCTAATTTTTTCCGTAAAATTCCTTTGTTTTTATATGTATGTTGAATATTACGCATAACAAACACATCAATTTCTTTTCTTTCATCTCTTCACCTTTTATACACAAACAACAAACACATACAAAGATTTATCATTTAAATAAAAACCAAACAAATCCCTATTGAACGAAAACTGTTCATTTAACTCTATAAACGATGATTCCATATGGCCTTCATAGCCGAGTCGTCTAAACGCTATGTCACAAATACTTTTTTTCTCTAAGAACGCGAATTCAAATCCTACTGAAGACACAATTCAACTTTTTTTTTGACATTTTTTTTATTTTTTTAAGACTTTTTTTATTTTTTTGTTTTTGTTTTTAACATTAAATTATTAATTTAAATAAAATTTTATAATAATAATTAAATAATCCATAAATAGTCTAAAAACATCAAAATTTGTATAAAAAAAAACACATGCAGTTCTAGTAATTTCTTTTAACGATTTGTAAAAAAATATTTTTTGGTCGAAAAAAGCTTTTTTTAGAACTAAAAAGATTTTTGAAAAAAAAAAAATATCACAACACTGATTGGCATTATGATCGTGATTGTTGTTGTTTTTATTTTATTTGTTGAACTTTTTATCTTTCACCCCCTCACCTTTTACCCACAAACAACAAATCCATACAAAGGTTTGTCATTTAAGTAAAACCCAAACAAATCTGTTTTAAACGAAAACTCTTTATTTACTTCTATTAACGACGTTTGCTTATGTCCTTCAATGGCTCAGTGGTCTAAGCGCTTTGTCACAAATACTTATTTTCTTTTAGTTGCGCGATCGAGCCCCGTCTATTCAACTTTTTTTATTTTTATATTTTTTTAACACTTTTTTAATTTTCTTAAGACTTTTTGTTATTTTTTTATTTTTTTTTTAACAAAACAAATGCGTCCAGCACAGTTGTCTTAACGATGTTGGTCAGCTTTTCTGTATAATTGGAGAACGGAAAGAGGAAAAGTTTCCAAATAAGGTACAAGCTTCTTGGTTATCAATACACAACATCTGACCAAATGTGGGCGGGATCCTTGAATTGGGCGTGGCACAAAATAGATTAATTTATATCTTAAGAACGGTAAGACCGTAATTAAATACTCCATAAATGGGCTAAAAACATCAAAATTTTTATAAAAACTAAAATGTAATATGACCTATGGATACGTCTTATATATCCAAAGATCGAAAATCTTTAGTAGAACATATTTGCTGAAAATAGTTATGACCAAAACCTAAAAAATACCTATTTTCGGGAACCATAAATCTTTCAGAGTCCAAGTTTTATCACTAAACTAAATGGTAAATTTCCACTTAAAGATGTCCGTATATAAATCTGTCCATTCCATATATGTCCATATATAAACTTCCCTATTTTCCCAACCATGGTGAAGAGTATATAAGATTCGGCATAGCCGAATTTAGCCGCTCTTACTTGTAGGTATTGTTATAGTTTGCATAAGTTAAAAAATTTAATAATTCTTATGCATTTTAAGAGATTGATCCGGAAATGTGTTTCAAAGTACAATATGGCGTGTAGCTTAAAACTCGTAGAAAATAAAGGGAATTTGGCAACAGTATAAAAACTAAGTATGAGTTTTCTATCCTTCGTACATATTGCAACGTCCTCCTTTGGTGTTCCCCTAGCACTTAACCCGGTCGAAATAAAATAATATAACATGTCTATGAAGTTAAAAGCTTCAACAATGTCGTCAAATCTCCATTCAAATGCAGACAACAACTGTTTAAAGATTTGTCATCTCGCGCAATTACAGTGTTGCCATATTTTATGTCCTTCATCTTTCACCAGCTGTCATCTTTTTTCAATTGCCTTTCCAAAGAAAGCAACTCATTAATAAGGAAGAATTTCTTAAGTGTTGCATGTCATAACAAAAAAATTAATAAATCCAAAAAGCTTAATTATGTAATGGAGCTTCAATTGATAATCATGTATTGAAATTGGTTGGAGATATAGAAATATTTCAAAAGTTCTCAAAGTATTAAACTTTAGATGGATTTAAACCTAGAACTTGAAATTTCTTGACTATTTTTAAAAATTAGTTAAAATTTTGTTTCAAAAATTTACTTATATTGTTCCTAGAAACACGCCCACAATTTTAGGGTGTAATATACAATTTAATCCTTGTGTGTCTTAAAATGATCATTACGCCAAAGGAAAAATAAATTGACTATAAAGCAAGGATTATGTAACATCGAGCTGTACATCCTGAAAGTTTCATAGCCCTTGCTAAAATCAACGTATTAGTAGTTTCAAAATTCTTGGTGTCTGAAGTTCGCTGGTTGGCTTGGCGGCTGGATGATTTCAACACATAGGGAAAAACACTAAGTTCCTAGGTACATGCGTCCCAATATACATATAATTTCCCTACAAAAAATTAAACTAGTGATTTTGAAATTTTAAAATTAAATTTTAACCATAAAATTGGGAATGAATGGGTTAAGTACTAAAAGGATTCATTTGATATATTTTTGATTAAGTATCTAAATGTTTTGATACGAATGTGGTTTTTACGCCACCCTGTAGAAAGTAAATGAAATTAACTTGCCAGAGAGTATATATGTAGATAGTAAAACATGTATCCTAAGTAAGTAGTACATAATAACTATGAAAATGACTAACAAACAACTTACCATTCTGTTGAGCTTTCGACGACGACGATGATGACATAGATGACACATTAACATTGTCATCATTGAGATTTTTATCATTGTGGTGATGGTCATTGTTATAATGTTGGCTAAATCCAATGTCCGCATATGATTTGATGGAGACAATGTCACCACCGTCAACATCAGCATTATTGCTGTCATTATTATTACCAGCGTCATAGTCATCATTTTCGTCATCTTTATCATCACCACATGCTTTTAAATCGGTAAAGAAGATTTTTTCTTTAGATGGCAAACACTCATTGACGATTTCATAATTTTTACCACTCATATCTGTGACATGATGTGTTGTCGTTAGTGATGTTGGTGAAGAAGAACACAACGACAATGGTGTAGCTGGGGTTATGGTGGCCAAGCTGGAGGTTACAGTTAGTAATGAGGTTGCTGTTGTTTCAGTTGTTGTTAAAGCTGACGATGACGACGAGGATGTTATTGATATTGTTTGTTTATCATCATTTGAGTTTTCATTTATTTTAAGTTCACAATTTTCTTGTTGTTGGAAAACATGAAATTTACTTTGGCTGTTGTAGGGTAATACATCTACATTGTCAGTTTTATTGGAAGTTAATACTACTTCCATTAGATGTTTCATTTTGTTACCATCTTCCTTAGTTTTATTATCATGATGTTGATCATTATAACGCCTGGTAACCATTTCAGAATCTAATTGCAATTTTTCCAAGAGCATAGCTTGTATAAATTTCTCATCATAGGTTACTATTTCTGGTTCAGAATCTTCTGGATTATGTGGAATTGTCGGACCATCATTAGGTTGTAATAGTTTCTTTTCATTTATCTTTTTATTATAATATTCATAATTGGCTTTAATATCACCCGTTAAAGATGCAGGAGAGGGTGAGGAGGCTAAGTTATACAAAGAGTCTTGCTCATCCTCATCATCATCTTCTTCCTCCTCCTCCTCCTCCTCCTCATCGTGTTCTTCTTGTTCATCTGGTAATTGCTGCTGTTGATCTTCAACTAAAAATTGTACCTTTTTACGGGTCTGTGGCAAAGGTATATAAAATTGTGAATTTGCTGTGGGAGAGCTTAAAGAAACTTGTTGACGCCTAGTATTGGTGGGAGTGTCACTTTTTGAGGATGACGTTGATATCTCTCCAGATTTGGAAGTAGAGGATGTTGAAGATTTGGTAGCAGAATCTGTTTGTGTTTGTTCTCCATTTTCTGAAGATTTTGATGTTGGTCTTTTTAATATCGATTTAATATTATATGTTGGTGTTACAGTAACTGTAACTAATACCTCCTCAACTTCTGCTATCTCTTTATGAGCTGAATCTTTTGTTTCTAATTCATTTTGTTGTTTATTCGCTCTGGGCGGTCTTTTAGGTTCTGTGCTGTTGACCTGCAAAGAATCTGGTCTAGGTTTTGCGGATTTTTCTGATTCTTTGGATGTTTGATTGTCGGCTTCAATAGCAAAACTTTCATAGGTGGCAGTACCGTCGGCTGATTGTTGTAATAAAGATTTGGGCGATTGTTGTTCTTCGCCCAAACTTATACGTTGTCCGGCTATAGCTTGGACATTGACATAATTCGAATCCTGTTTACTTGATTCTCCCTTCAATTTGGCAGATTTTTGTATAAATGGAGGATCATCTTCGGTTAAGGCAGCATCTTGAACATTAAAATCATCATTGGGTGGCATAAATTCATTTTGTGAAAATTGTAATTTTTGTTTTCTACCCTTTTTGGTAACTTCCATACCTAATGCTTCGGGAGATTTTATATTGCTAGAGGAAGTGGAGTTTTGTTGATTAATTGAGATCAGATCATAAGGATTAACATTACAACGTAATATAGATCTTCGGGATGATGTAGAGGCAGTATTGGCTAAATCTTCACTTTCGGTTAGCCAAGAATCATTTAAATTTTCCAAAGCTTTAGTTGAACTTTCTGATGTTTTGGTGTTAGAAGCTAAAGCTTTATAATGATGACGTGTGCGAGAACGTCCTCTTATCGGGCTAGCACTTCTACCACGATGTCGCGAATTATCTTTACTACTACCTAAAGCTACTCCAGATTTACTACTATTTCCCGGTTCTGGTGACAGCAAACGCGTCCTTCTCATTAAATCATACGGATCTTTTTGTGGATCTAAAATGGTGGGTCTTTGTTTTTTCGCAGAACTTACTACTCTAACCGTTGAAGCAGCCCCTGCAGGTCGTAATTTTGAACTTGGTATATTGCTAGTCAATCTAACGGTGCCACCTATATTGGCCAAAGGTAAACGAGTACCTTTACATTTTTTACATAAACTAGGTTTCTTTAAAGTGCGACCTTTAGTGCCGCTCAGGTACTCGGGACATGAACATAAAACCACAGCCATGGCGGCAGTTCCTACAGGTAATTCATTATTTGGGGCAGCAAATATTGCGGCAGCATGAGGATGTGCGGCATAGGCATGGCCATAAGCTGGATGATACAGTGGTGGTCTAGTGGGTATACCTCGTACTGTACCATATAGCCAGGGTTCGGCATATTTCATAGAACGTCCCAAATGATTTGGCATATAGTCATAACCAACAGAATGAGAACTACTACCACCACCACCACCTCCACCACCTCCACCGCCATTGTGATGTTGATGTTGATGCTGATGATGATAATCACTCAAAGTGGGTAAATGCATTATAGCTGTGGGTGCTATTTGATATTGTGGCATAGACGATCTAATAATATTAACATTATGTGCAACATTTAATGTTGCTTCTATATTCTGAGGTGTTGTCGTTGTGTTTGCTGCTGCAGCCGTAGCTGTAGTTGCAGCTATCGTTGCGTTATTTCCAACTGTTGCTTGTGATTTTTCGCTTTTATGTATTTTGAGCCTTTGACTCCAGGTTTTCTTTGATTTGTCGTACATGGGAATAACCTAGAATGCAGAAATTGTAGTTAGTCTTTGTTGCTTTTAAAATATAATTTAATTTCATCTTTATTACCTTATTTTACTTTTTGCATACATAATCCCTTTTGAGATTTGTTTAAGTGCTTTTGTATTTTATAGACAGATTTCTGCATTGATAAGTTATTGATACTGAAAAGATGTAATAAAAAAAAAAGAAGAAATATTATATTAAGTGCTACACATAGTATTTCTAAAATAAAATTTAATTATTCGGTATAGTATTTCAAAAATATCAATTTATATTTAAGGTATTATTTTTATAAGTGCCTTAAGTTTAATTTAAATATAGTTTTTAGAAGAAAATAACATTTATGATTTGGTATAAGCAAAATGTATCAATGGAGTATTTATAAAGTATTTTCCTTTTTTAAATATTTCCAGCAAATTTCACATAAAGTTTTTAAGACTATTTATTATAACTAAATTGTTTGAATTATATAATATTATAATTGGTTTTGAATTTATAATAAAATAAAAAAACATTATTTTCATCAACTTTTACTTGCTTTGATGCGTTATGTTATTTATAACTAAATAGAAAATTCGGAGAATCTAAGAAGTATTTGCATTTTTCCTAGCGATTAACGGGGTCATACTATTCAGATTTTATTTTTTGAAATTTTTCGTATGCATTTTTTAAATTCATCACCTTTGAGTGCAACCAAGAATGGTCACTAAAACGAATAACGGTTACCGTTTTGGGGATACTAACCGTTATTCGTTGCAGAGGTTTTAAACACACTGAAAACAGATTCGTATTGACAACCGAATTTGTAGCCAATCGAATGGTTCGGTTGTCGTAACCGAATTTTTCGGTTGTGGCAACAGAAAATTAATTGAGATAAGATTAATTTGTGTGTGACAACAGTATTTTGGTTGCCTTAATAACAATTCGGTAGTCACGATCGAAAAATTCGGTTGCTGCTACTGAACCATTCGATTGGCAACAAATTCGGTTGTCAATACGAACCTGTTTTCTGGCTGTACGACTTTTGTAAAAGGTTATTCAATTGTTATGCAGATCATTGACAGTAATTGTTTGTGATATATTAATTTTTTATTTTTTGCAGCCATGGAGCGATTGTCAGATATCCAAACGGTTAATGAAAATTGTTGATACACTCAAAAAAAAAAAAAGGAAGACATGAACTAAAATGTAATCAAAAATTTTCTTCAAGATAGTTTACAAATTGTCCTCAAATTAAGTAAAATTTTATTAAAACTTAGAAAAATTCCTAAGTTTGAGAAAAAACGAAATAGTTTATATACTCAGAAATAGTTCATATTTTTCCTAAGTAATATTTCTTGATTTTAGGAAAAAAAAAACAAGTCAATTAAATAAAAATTTATTAATTTTAAGAAAAAACATTTACTCCCATTTAGTTCAAAAAATGTGTCTAACTTAACTCGAGAAAGTACTTGAACTTAGTGTGTATTCATTTTTTGTTCGCGAGTAGTAAAATTAACTAAATTTTAGAAAGCCATTTCCAAATTCAGTTTTAAAGTACACCAATTTCTAATTTTGCAGAATTTTTTTCTAAAAATTAGTTCAGACAATTAAAAACAAAAAGTAATAAATTTTTTCCTATAAAATAATAAAAAATTTACTTGATTTTAGAAACTGCTGAACTATTTATAAGGAAAATTTTCATTCAACTAAGTTCAGATAAATTTTAAAAATTTTAATAAAATATTCTATTTTTCAAGAAAAAGTTTTCTAATTTTTTTGTTGGAAAACGATTAAATTATTTTTAATTTATATTAGTTTTCCTTATTTTCAAGAAAAAAGATTATTAAATAAAGTAAATTAAAGTAGCCATTAAAAAAAAAAACAATCGTGCATGATTGTAATTTTTGTTTCGTTATCGTGTGTGAGCGTGAGTCAAAAATCTTCTATGTCTTAAATATTGAACTTAAAGTAGCTTAAAATTTATTTTAAAATTTTATTAGCAAAGGGTAAAATTTTCGAATTTGCGCTTTTATGTAATAAATTTGTTTGTTGACTACAATACAAAATATCGCAGGCACATTTTATACATTACAGCATGATGGCTCTCCTATAATTGACGTAGTGCTTATTAAACTTTATATTTATTGAACGATTTTTTTCACTTAATAATAAAAAAGTTTAAATTTGTATATGTCTAAGAAAGTTTAAGCTAAAAATACCATAAATAAACTTATGACCTTTCCGTTTTCCAATAATAACAAGAAATTGTGATATTTTGTATTTTTCCAACAAGTTCCTTGAAGAAGTTTATTTAAGAAGACAAAGGACCCCCAGTGTTCCTTAGCCATAGATGCAGTGTGTCACGTAGGGCCTCCCTTTTTGTAGTTCTCTCAAGCAGAACAGTTAATTAACTACGAAATGGATCTCACTTTGTCACAATTTATTACGTTTCAGGATATCCTGCAGTACATTTTTTTAATTTGTTTACCTTTTTGCTAATCAAATTTAATTTTTATTTTTATTTTTATTTTAAATACATGAATTTTGTATAACTCAATTTAGTTTTAAGATAAAATTGTATAGCAAAAGGCTTGTTAAGAGCAGTGTCCTCACAAAGCGGAAGTCCTCCAAAGTGGGAAAATACCTACTCAATGAGTGTAAAGTACATTAAAATATGTGGTTAAATATATTACCTTTACCATTGAAGCAGGATAAGGATGATTTTAACTTAAAAGAAGTGATATTTAACTTGTTGTTAGAATATATTTTCTTATTTTTATTGAGTTAAGTCCTAGTTTTTAGTAAAAAAAAATTATCTAATGAACTTAATAAAATAAAATTTTTCTTAAAACCAAGGAAACATTTCCTAACTAACAGTTGTAAGGTATTATTAGATTTTTCCTTGGTGTTGACAATCAGAATTAATGTTGGTTCAAAAAGTCGAATGATGTAATTTTATTTTGTAAGTTAGAATTTCGAAAATTACATTAAGAGGGTAAACAGCTTTTATTCGTTTTTTTATTGGTAAATATTTGGCAATTTGGGTTGTTTCATGCAAGTTGCTGGTGTTTGTTGCCCAGCACTGTAAACACCATACATCCCACTTTTGGTTTGTGTCCTGGATATATACTTTTAACTTATGATCTCAACAACTTTCAAGTGTAATTTGATGCTCATTTACTTATCAAAACTACTTGTTTCATAGATAAAAGCTTGGGTTTTTTCCATAACTGCAGAAAAATAGAAACAAGGAAACAAGTATATATTTTTTTTGTCTTCATGTTATACAAGATTGCGTTTCAAAATTCTTTTGGTTTTTGACTTTCAAGTGATCGAACACAAATTCTTTAACAACTGTACATAACCGAGGAAAGAAAATATAAAAAAAAAATGTACAGTATCCCTAAAAGTGTTTAATTCCGGGATTTGGTCGTCCACTTAACCTTTATTAATCATTAAATTATAACGAAAACATCTTTTCAAGATCCATTAACAAGGTAAATTTAAAATATTTTTTAAAGGATTGCTGAAAGACTTAGCATATTTCTGTCCGCTTTAGGTTATAACCATAATTAGAATTGTTGCGCAGGGGAGTTGCATTCCATCTATTCGTTCTGGAAACGTCTCGGAACTGGTTTTCCCCATACCCGGGAATCGTGAGAACCACTTTTATATTGAACTCGTTTCGTGAGTGTCGTCATTCTCGGTAATGACCTGTGCCGCCGGGAATGACATAATTTTTTTAAGAGTTGCTGTCAAATATTTATATGCTGTAGATGAACCTGTGGGATATCCAACTACTTACTCAGCCACAGTCCGTTTGAACGCGATAATTAAAGGGTAAATTTACCTACGGCAATATTTCTAAGGCTCCAATAAAGCCCGGAGCTCATTGTGAACGTCCAACAACTTATTGTGATCGTCCAACAACAAATATCAAGTTTGGGATAAGTATTGTGGAATAGAATTTGCATTTTTGAGAGATCTTCGATCCAGACGACCGAGTCCATCTAAAATCAAGAGCATCTCGCGTTAAAAGTGAAAAGTTTTCTAAGCCTCGAAAAATGTTAATAAATTAAGAATCCATTTCCTTTTTTCTCGGGAATTTTTCGGAATCTGGAGTTCCATATATAAATTAAATTCAATATCGTTTGCGACTATGTTTTTTTAAATTAAAATTGTCTAAATTTAGCTTAGTTTCTAATGTATTTAAGACACAGAAGTTAAGTGCCAATAATGGATTTTTTATTATAAATATTTCTTTTAAGATTCGCGTTAGTTCCTAAAAGTATTGAGTTTTAAATTTTGTTAATTCATTTATAATAACGTAAACTTACATAATTATTAGGTAATTTTTAATTTTGTAGAGTACATATTAAAGTCGTGGTATACCAACCTAAAATCGTAAAACATTAGTTGTTTGAAACAGCCATTGCAACATCTCTCATATGCATAGAGACAACATTTGCTAATAATCCACAACCTTTTCTTTAGCTCAAACCTGCAACATGTTCATCGAAGCTTCCATGATCATCGCAACATTGTTTCTAACATTTGGTGAGTGTAAATTATAAAGAAATCATATTATTGTGGTTGTTTGATATATAAATATATATATTTTTTTGTTGTAACATGCATTTGAAACCAAGCATGTAAAAACAATGATATTCTTACGTTAGCAACATTTCGTATTCGTTAGATATTAAATGTAAAACAGAATTATTTTCTTTATAAAATGTTGCTGGCTTTATATATCCAATGTTTCATTGTTTCTGCATAGCCAGTGTTTCCGAAACATAATTGCGAGGTATTGATTCGTTTAGATTTTTTTTTAGATTTATATATTTATTTTTTTTTTATACCACGCGATTATTTAATAGATATAGAATAATATTATCAGCAAAGAATATTTTTCTGAATTTACTAAACCCATTTGAATTTAGTAAACCATTTGAAAGTATTTTTGTATAGATGCAATCTTTATGTTCACTTTTGGGTATAAAATGCAATTTTAGGTTTTAAGTAATAAAAATAGATTTATTGAAATCGATTGCAACTAATATTTTTATGGAATTTGAATATGTTCAATTTAAGAATTTTTCTGAATAAATTTGTATTTTAAAAATGAATTCGTAAATTAAATAAGTTTTCTTACTGGTGTTGTGAACTAAGGGTAGTATAATCGGTTTACTTGGGGTTTTAGTTAAATGTGCCACTAAAACCATGGTAGGGATAGGGTGAAGAGGCAGAGACTCTAATAACATCTGGAGATCTCTCAATGGTAACTTAATGACTTCAGTTTTTGCTTTTCATTTCTACAACAATCTATTCATCACAGGGGCATTTATTTTGCTGGTGTCTAGACCTTGGCCTTTTAAATTAGTTTTTTGTTCATGTAAGTTTAACCCGGGAGTCTATAATAATTTTTATGTATCATGGTTGTGAAAAGTTTTAACGAGTGAGAAGAGGACACGAACCCCCCACCCGGCTGCTTGCTAGCATTGTTAATGGCTCCCATATCGTCCTACTTTACTCTCGAAGAAAATCATATGTTCTTTTTTCTTGTGCTAACCAACCTGGCATGCTACAAAGTTAGATAAAATATTTTTTTTTGTTTTATTTTTGGCGTGTTCTTTACATAAATGGCGCCCAACGTGGGGCACGAAGAATGTACAACAACTTTTCTTCTGCTCTGATTTTTTTTTGGTTAATTTTTTTTTATTATTAAATTTCAATTTCGCAGAGAGTGTTTAAAGGTTTCCAAATGGTGTGATCTAATACTGTGGATAATTATAAAGCCTTTTCCAGGATAATAGATATCTGATTGTTTCGGATAATCTATCTGTTAAGCTCCTTTATGATCCTTTCATGGATTGACTTACATTTTTTGGAGTCTTTAAAATTTTCTTTATTTCTTATATTGGTCAACAAATTTTATTTGCTGTGTTATCAGCATCCTGAATTCTATAGGATAATTATTTAATATGCTGGTTGCAATTTCTTAACCTATGTCTTCAGTTACAGTGCAGATCCCTTTGTTTTTTTTTTGTATGCTGGTTTGCTGAAATTTGTTGCATAATGTTTGGATTCAATAGCCCGGTTTTGTTACCACACTGGTCATTAAATGTTATCACTTTTTGTACTGCCCTTATATCATTCACACACCTATAGTAAGAAACACTGGAATATATTTTTTACAACTTTTACGAAATTTACTTTACAAATTGTTAATAAGAATTTGGAGAGACCCGAACTGAGACGAAAATAATTTATAATAATACGTATTTTTTCGGTTCTTTCTAATATGAACAGATCTTAATATCCTTTCTATTACCAATATATTTTTCTTTCACGATTTGATTTTTTTCTGCCAATTGGCTTTGATGCATTGTTGGACTTCTCCTCAGGGGAAATTGATAGGTTTAAGTTTCTTATCCATTTATTTAGGATTAGAAATTTGTTTGTCAATATGGCACAACTTTCGACTGGTGCTACGTCTAAAACCACTACTGGGGCCTCAAGTGTCCTGGAAAATTTATGCGGGGTATGTAATGAGGCAATGATTTTTGATTCCCAAGAGTGTCTTATTATTTACACGTGCAACCATATTTACCATCGTAATTGCCTTGAACCATTGTTGTCCAATTCCACAAAATGTCCGCGTTGCAGAAAGCCTTGCGACTTGTCAGAGATCCGGAAATATTCGGTTGCAACCACAGTTCTGAATGTTGTTGATAATACTGACCCTACTACGCAAGAAAATGCTCACATGGGGGTAGATAGGAATATTGCTTCTCAGATTGATAATATTCAAACAATGCAAACTAAGGCGAATACAAAAAAAAGGGCAAATCGTTTTAAGAATAAGGGTTCATCGGCCAAACTGCACAACACTCGAGGTAGGGGAAAAAGTTTATACAGGGATCTCCAGGAAGCTTCTCCGTTAGCTGGTGCAGATTTAAATTTTCCTATGCATGACCTTGGTGCAGTCACTCCCAATCAAAATTTAGGAAATAACCCGGAAACTCAGGCAAATGTGCCAGTTTTGGAAAAACGTGATTCTTTTCGCCAGGGTAAAGGTGTGCCTGTAGATTATGAAAAGATCCAGGAAATGATTGAAAATAGTTTATCTAAGATACTAGGAGGTTTAGGCCTATCTGCGGGAATCAATCATCAGAATGTTAGTACACCTCAACCACGCCTTTCTGGGGACTTCGCACGTCGGGTGCAGGAGATTCCCCCGTTTTCAAATACTACTTCACAAACGTATAGGCCACAATCTTTAGAAACCTCAATTTCATTTAACGGTGTACAGCCACCGCGGATACGACCTTCGTTTTCGCAGTCTACATCTAATTTACAACCTAATTTTTCCCTAAATACGAGTAACAATCAAGGTGGTGGAAGGCATCAACCTCCTGCAAGCGTGGCATCTGGCGCTGCGTCACAGGGACAGCAGCTTCCACCGCGGGCTTCGAGCCTTAACGGCAGAGAATTTCAATAATGACTTTTCGATTATTTGTAACCATATTCATCTTCTTCTTGTAGAACCAGTGGACAATTGGTTCTGGGCCCTCCACAAACGGGTGGTGGAAATAGAAAAACGTAATCTAACATGGGATAGGTTTTGCGAAGAGCTACGTTACCAATATAAGGATTTTCGCTCCAGTTTCGATATTAGGGAAGAAGTACGTAGCAGGAAAATGAGGGTAGGTGAATCTTTTGAATCTTTCTATGAGGCTATCAATAGTCTTTTAAATAGATTAGATACTCCCATGTCTGAGGGTGAGATCGTTCAGATTGTATTAAAGAATCTTTTACCAGACATACGTCGCGAGCTCTTATATGTGCCAATATATACCCTGGCACACTTACGCAAACTTGTCCAAATGCGGGAGCATCTCTTAGGAGAGGAGCCCTTTCGTCGCAGTGTTACTGAGAAGCAATCTCAAAATTATGCTGCACGCCGTGTTGCTGAAATTGAATTTTCTGATGAGATTCCAGTTGCGGATGAAATTTCGGTTGCCGCGATTCGACAGAATCCTATTCTCAGTAAATGTTGGAATTGTGATGAAGCGGGTCACACTTGGGAATATTGTCTTAAAGATCGCGCTATATTTTGTTATGGCTGCGGTGCCAAAAAGGTTTATAAACCTAACTGCACTTATTGTATGGAGAAGAAACAGTCGGTTTCAAAAAACTCGATAAAACCACCACCGAATCGCCCTCAAATGTAACATTACAAGTGTTGCCATCAGATACCAATTATTCTCAAGATACTAAAAAAATTCAAATTTTAAAACGTGCAATTTTGGCATATCAACCAGCAAATAACATAATTTTTCCAATTCGCCCTTATCACCAGAGGTGGGAAGAGTATGTTGCGAAACGTAACCAAATATTTGTGACATCCTCGATTGCTGTAAGAAAACCAAAGAGATCAACCGTTCGCCTTAGGGAATATTGTAGAAAAAGGAAACTTTTTTCTAATTATGTAATTTCGTCGATTGTATCCAATTCACAGGATAGGCGATATTATGCCAGGGTTCAGTTTCTACAATCTACAGAACTCGGTTTATTGGATACAGGGGCTAACGTTTCTTGCATTGGCAGTGATCTTGCCAAATCTGATTTTTCAAATTTTTCTGATTTTCATGTTTTTAAGACTAGCGTAAAAACCACAGATGGCACGTCACAGAAAACTACCGGCTATCTCTGTGTTGACGTCCATTTTCGTGACCAAATTCGACGTTTGAAAATTTTAATAGTTCCTTCTATTGCACAGCGTTTGATATTAGGCCTCGACTTTTGGAAGGCATTCAACCTGGCGGCAGATGTTTTTGAGTCTGCAATTGTGTCTAATCCATCCGATAATTTAAAATTATCTGAATGTCCGTCTGACTTGTCCGCTTTAGAAACGTCTAATGTCCTGTCTGATAATATGTATAAGTCTAAATTAATAGACAATATAAACTATCCCTTAACTCCAAGTCAACTTCAGCAATTAACGGCTATTATAGATATTTTTCCAAATTTTGAAAAACAAGGGTTAGGGAAAACCAGTCTAATTAGACATGAAATTGACGTGGGTAACGCCAAGCCGATAAAACAAAGGTTCTACCCAGTTTCTCCCGCAGTTGAGAAACTGATGTTCGACGAAATTGACAGAATGTTGAATTTAGGGGTGATTGAGCCATCATCTTCTGCTTGGAGTTCTCCTATGCGTTTGGTCGTAAAGCCAAACAAGGTCCGCCTGTGCTTGGATGCCAGAAAGGTCAATTTGGTGACCACCAAGGATGCTTATCCTCTTCCAAGTATTGAGGGAATTTTTGCTAGGCTTCCAAAAGCCAACCTAATATCAAAACTCGACCTTAAGGATGCTTATTGGCAAATCGGCTTAGCCGATGAAGCAAAACCTTTAACTGCGTTTACGGTTCCGGGACGGCCATTGTATCAATTTACCGTGATGCCATTCGGCTTGTGTAATGCGCCTTCCACAATGTGTCGTCTCATGGACCAATTAATTCCAGCTGATTTAAGGTATTCTGTATTTGGTTATCTCGATGATTTGGTTATCGTCTCGGAAGACTTTCCCACTCATCTATCGGTTTTGGTCCGGATTGCCGAACAATTCCGAAGAGCGAATTTGACACTTAATGTCTCCAAAAGTAAATTTTGTGTGACCGAGGTAAATTATCTCGGTTATGTAATAGGGAACGGCGGAATTAAAACTGATCCCGAGAAAATAGCCGCTATACTGAATTGGCCGGTACCAAGGACACTTAAACAGGTCCGTGGGTTTCTGGGTATAGCAGGATGGTACCGCCGATTCATTGAAAATTTTTCGTCAGTTGTTTTTCCCATAACGGAGGTACTTTCCACCAAATGCAAATTCACTTGGACGCCGGAGGCACAGGGGGCTTTTGACACCTTAAAGAAATTATTAACTTCAGCCCCAGTCCTCTCCAACCCTGACTTTTCGAGAAAATTTTATCTACATTGCGACGCATCTGATTATGGTATTGGTGCGGTTTTGGTCCAACTGGACAAAAATGGCGAAAAGAAATTACAGCGTGACGGAACGCGAGTGCTTAGCTGCGATCGAGGCCATCAAACGCTTCCGATGTTATTTGGAGATGCAAGAATTCGAAGTCGTCACCGACCACTCTTCATTGTTGTGGTTGATGAAACAAACGGATTTAACCGGTAGACTCGCACGCTGGGTTTTTAAATTGCAAGCTTTTAAATTTTCTATAAGCCACCGTAGGGGAAAGGATCACATAGTACCTGATGCTTTATCCAGAATTGAACACGAAGAAATTGGCGAAATATCATCCGTTGAATTACCCGAACCAGAAATCGATTTAAATTCTGACCACTTTTTAGATGATGACTACGAGGACCTGAAAAAGAGAATTTCTGAAAACGAGAAAAAATATCCTGACATAAAAATCGTTGACAAGTTTGTTTATATCCGAACCGAACATTTCACAGGAGACGAGGAACAACAACAGCAGTGCTGGAAATTGTGGGTACCTAATGGGTTGAGAATAGGCGTTATAGCTCGTGCTCACAATTCCACAATATCGGCTCACGGAGGAATGGCTAAAACCCTGGAACTCATACGCCGAAACTTCTTTTGGCCTGGCATTGTTAGAGACGTAAGAAAGTATGTCAGTGAATGTGAAACCTGCAAGAGTACCAAATCCCCAAATATGATTTTACGACCCGAAATGGGGAGACCAACGGTTTCGATTCGACCATTTCAACGTCTATTTATCGATTTACTTGGTCCCTATCCGCGGAGTAAAAACGGTTATATTGGGTTGTTGATAGTTCTGGACCATTTGACTAAATTTCATTGGTTATGTCCTATGAAAAAGTTCACGTCGCCAGTGATACAGGACTTTCTGTTGAAGAACATTTTTCACACCTATGGTGTAAGCGACATTGTAAGCGACAATGGATCGCAGTTTAAATCCAATGAATTTAATGCATTTTTGACCAAACTTGGAATTAAACACATATACACTGCGGTATATTCACCACAGTCCAATGCCTCGGAGCGGGTGAATAGATCGTTGATCGCTGGTATTAGGGCATTTCTCAAGGATGATCATAGGATGTGGGATGAACACATTAGTTCAATCAGTTGTGCTTTAAGGAATTCTCATCATCAGGCCATAAAGTGTTCTCCTTTCTATGCAATGTTTGGCTTCAACATGATTACTCACGGCACCTCATATGGTCTTCTTTCAAACCTTCAGCTTTTGAATGAACCATTCGTGGAATTGCCCCGGGAAGATGGACTTTCCTTATTGCGAAGGGAACTGCGGAAAAATATTTTGAATGCTCATAAAACGACTAGGGAACAATATAACTTGCGCAGTAGGCATATTTTGTACAAAGTGGGCCAAATTGTGTTCCGAAGAAATTTTGCGCAGAGCAATTCTGGGAAGAAGTTCAACGCGAAATTGTCGCCAGTGTTTTTAAAGTCAAAAATACACGAGAAAGTTGGTAATCATTATTATGTTCTGCACGATTTGGATGGAAAACTTTTGGGCACCTATCACGCAAAGGATCTTCTCCCTTAACGTACATTGGGAGAGTTTTCTTCCTGATAATGGGGTATTGTTCGTTAGGTCGGGGAATCAATGACCTCTATGAGTAATTGTTGTTCATAAAGTTAATGCATCAAGCGTTTCATAGATGAAAGTTTTCATAGATTCAATGAAAACATTTCAATATGGATCAAGTCTGGTACAAATGTGAAATTTTCATTATTTTTATAGATTTTCATGGATTTTGTAAGGTTTAAGGTGAAATTTTCGATAAAATTTTCAGTGGGTACTTTGAAATTTAAGTTTCCTCTTGTTGCTTACAGTGTACGGGGTAATCTTTTGCGGTGTAAACTTTGTGAAACTATTTTTACAATTTTAAAATTTGGCAATTTTTTCCCTATCTAATTTTCTTCATTAAGTTGACAAAATTTTTAAAACCATAATAACGTGTAGTGGAAAATTGATATTGATTTTTAAATTTACACTGAAACAACCCCGTTCGTATACTAAGTGACTTTACTATTTTTATTTTTTTTTTGAGTAAACTGCCGTATATAGGTAATATTGTTATGAAGAATATCTTTGCTGCCAAGGGAGAGACCATTAAAATTTCTTTTCTGCGGATATATACAATTTGTTTCTGTATATACTGAAAAAGTCTTCTAGAATCAGAATTTCAAGTAATTTGAATGACTCATTTGGAGCTGGTTTGGTGTTTTTATGTAGCAAAATATTGGAATGCTATTGTTACTAACTTCAGTGGCTGATTGTTACGGAACCATTTTCAATATTTTGATCAAATTTTTTTTTTTTGAAATCGTCGAATACTCAAATTGTAACTTCTTGTTAGATAAAGAGTACATTTTCACGGATTAATTCATAAACGTTGGGGTGTGTAAAGCACTTGCCAGGGAAAAGGAAACAGGTATACTGGTGTTCATAAGTCTATTTTTATTTGTAGATTAGAATTGGTTTGCTCAGATTTAGTTACCCTGGTAAATTGTATGTACTATTTTTTTAATAGTGTTGTTGCCTTTTCCGTCTAATACTGTCATTCATGGAATAAGTATTATGCGGTTTTGTAAGGTATTATTAGATTTTTCCTTGGTGTTGACAATCAGAATTAATGTTGGTTCAAAAAGTCGAATGATGTAATTTTATTTTGTAAGTTAGAATTTCGAAAATTACATTAAGAGGGTAAACAGCTTTTATTCGTTTTTTTATTGGTAAATATTTGGCAATTTGGGTTGTTTCATGCAAGTTGCTGGTGTTTGTTGCCCAGCACTGTAAACACCATACATCCCACTTTTGGTTTGTGTCCTGGATATATACTTTTAACTTATGATCTCAACAACTTTCAAGTGCAATTTGATGCTCATTTACTTATCAAAACTACTTGTTTCATAGATAAAAGCTTGGGTTTTTTCCATAACTGCAGAAAAATAGAAAGAAGGAAACAAGTATATATTTTTTTTGTCTTCATGTTATACAAGATTGCGTTTCAAAATTCTTTTGGTTTTTGACTTTCAAGTGATCGAACACAAATTCTTTAACAACTGTACATAACCGAGGAAAGAAAATATAAAAAAAAAATGTACAGTATCCCTAAAAGTGTTTAATTCCGGGATTTGGTCGTCCACTTAACCTTTATTAATCATTAAATTATAACGAAAACATCTTTTCAAGATCCATTAACAAGGTAAATTTAAAATATTTTTTAAAGGATTGCTGAAAGACTTAGCATATTTCTGTCCGCTTTAGGTTATAACCATAATTAGAATTGTTGCGCAGGGGAGTTGCATTCCATCTATTCGTTCTGGAAACGTCTCGGAACTGGTTTTTCCCATACCCGGGAATCGTGAGAACCACTTTTATATTGAACTCGTTTCGTGAGTGTCGTCATTCTCGGTAATGACCTGTGCCGCCGGGAATGACATAATTTTTTTAAGAGTTGCTGTCAAATATTTATATGCTGTAGATGAACCTGTGGGATATCCAACTACTTACTCAGCCACAGTCCGTTTGAACGCGATAATTAAAGGGTAAATTTACCTACGGCAATATTTCTAAGGCTCCAATAAAGCCCGGAGCTCATTGTGAACGTCCAACAACTTATTGTGATCGTCCAACAACAAATATCAAGTTTGGGATAAGTATTGTGGAATAGAATTTGCATTTTTGAGAGATCTTCGATCCAGACGACCGAGTCCATCTAAAATCAAGAGCATCTCGCGTTAAAAGTGAAAAGTTTTCTAAGCCTCGAAAAATGTTAATAAATTAAGAATCCATTTCCTTTTTTCTCGGGAATTTTTCGGAATCTGGAGTTCCATATATAAATTAAATTCAATATCGTTTGCGACTATGTTTTTTTAAATTAAAATTGTCTAAATTTAGCTTAGTTTCTAATGTATTTAAGACACAGAAGTTAAGTGCCAATAATGGATTTTTTATTATAAATATTTCTTTTAAGATTCGCGTTAGTTCCTAAAAGTATTGAGTTTTAAATTTTGTTAATTCATTTATAATAACGTAAACTTACATAATTATTAGGTAATTTTTAATTTTGTAGAGTACATATTAAAGTCGTGGTATACCAACCTAAAATCGTAAAACATTAGTTGTTTGAAACAGCCATTGCAACATCTCTCATATGCATAGAGACAACATTTGCTAATAATCCACAACCTTTTCTTTAGCTCAAATCTGCAACATGTTCATCGAAGCTTCCATGATCATCGCAACATTGTTTCTAACATTTGGTGAGTGTAAATTATAAAGAAATCATATTATTGTGGTTGTTTGATATATAAATATATATATTTTTTTGTTGTAACATGCATTTGAAACCAAGCATGTAAAAACAATGATATTCTTACGTTAGCAACATTTCGTATTCGTTAGATATTAAATGTAAAACAGAATTATTTTCTTTATAAAATGTTGCTGGCTTTATATATCCAATGTTTCATTGTTTCTGCATAGCCAGTGTTTCCGAAACATAATTGCGAGGTATTGATTCGTTTAGATTTTTTTTTAGATTTATATATTTATTTTTTTTTTATACCACGCGATTATTTAATAGATATAGAATAATATTATCAGCAAAGAATATTTTTCTGAATTTACTAAACCCATTTGAATTTAGTAAACCATTTGAAAGTATTTTTGTATAGATGCAATCTTTATGTTCACTTTTGGGTATAAAATGCAATTTTAGGTTTTAAGTAATAAAAATAGATTTATTGAAATCGATTGCAACTAATATTTTTATGGAATTTGAATATGTTCAATTTAAGAATTTTTCTGAATAAATTTGTATTTTAAAAATGAATTCGTAAATTAAATAAGTTTTCTTACTGGTGTTGTGAACTAAGGGTAGTATAATCGGTTTACTTGGGGTTTTAGTTAAATGTGCCACTAAAACCATGGTAGGGATAGGGTGAAGAGGCAGAGACTCTAATAACATCTGGAGATCTCTCAATGGTAACTTAATGACTTCAGTTTTTGCTTTTCATTTCTACAACAATCTATTCATCACAGGGGCATTTATTTTGCTGGTGTCTAGACCTTGGCCTTTTAAATTAGTTTTTTGTTCATGTAAGTTTAACCCGGGAGTCTATAATAATTTTTATGTATCATGGTTGTGAAAAGTTTTAACGAGTGAGAAGAGGACACGAACCCCCCACCCGGCTGCTTGCTAGCATTGTTAATGGCTCCCATATCGTCCTACTTTACTCTCGAAGAAAATCATATGTTCTTTTTTCTTGTGCTAACCAACCTGGCATGCTACAAAGTTAGATAAAATATTTTTTTTTGTTTTATTTTTGGCGTGTTCTTTACACAGTACAATTTTAGATGAACTAATAAGGAGGAAATTTTACTGTTTTCTAATAAAAATTTACTTCTCAGTAGTAAAATTTTTCTATTATGTAGAAATTTGACCAAATTTTAAGTAAAATTTGTGAATTTAATTTCAAGGAAAATTTTATTAAATATTGGTAAAAAGTGTCTTTGGCGCCGTTTTCATTTTAATTTTTCCTCTAAATAATTTAAGTTTTCTAAATTCTAGTTAATTTTTTTTTGAGTGCATTTCGCTTATTGCGAAAACTTCCGAAAATATTGCAGCTGTGAAACAAAGTATGGACCAGGCCGTGACAACCACAATTCGTGGTTGTGCACAGCAATTGAACCCTTTCTACTGCACCGTTCAGCAAAAAGACCTATTTTTACACACCTGCAAAATTCAATCGATACAGGAACTAAACGTTTTACCAATTGAATGCTTGAACATAAGCAATTGCAGCCGATTTTTCAAAAAAAGGGGTATTGGTTAATAAGTAGCTCACCGAATTCCATTGAAGTTGTACAGGCGCAAAAATTAATCGATCGGAGGATAAAAGTTCATGAGGTGGCAAAAGCTGTAGACATTTTAAAAAAAGATTTTGGCTGATTCGTCACATATTGGCTAAATATTTTCACATCAAAAATTTATCAGCGCGATGGGCGAAGCGATTGCTGACACTTGACTAAAAGAGCAACCGTAGTACCACTTTAATTGGGCTACGAACTGCAACCCCATCCCGCATATTCTCCAAATTCAGCACCCAAGTTTCCAAACATGAAGAAATAACACGGCGGTAAGAGATTTGTATCGAATGAAAATGTCGTCACTGAAATAAAAGCCTACAGGGTGGCGCAAAAATAACCTTCCGATGTTTTTTGGCTGTAATTTAAAAAAAATGAAAAACTGATTCTTCTTGTGGATTATTTTTATTTGGTCTTTTAATTTTTTTTACATCAAGTCGAGAATATGATGTCATGTAAATGGCCGCCGCCACAGTTGATTGTCATTTGAACCCTTTTTATGGCATTTTCCATCACTTTGGCCAAAACTTCCGGCGATAGGTCCTCACATTCTTGACGGATGTTGTCTTCAAGAGCTGCAAGAGTCTGAGGCTTGACATAAACCCGCGACTTCAAAAAGCCCCACAAAAAGAAGTCTGGAGCGGTCAAATCAGGCGATCTTGCTGGCCAGTGCAAATCGCCAAAACGGGAGATTAGGCGCCCGGGAAATGCATCCTTCAGCATATCGATTGTGGCACGTGCAGTGTGTGGCGTTGCACCGTCCTGTTGGAACCACATGCTTTCCAATCCCAATTCATTAAGTTGCGGCAAAAAGAACTCGTTGATCATTGCTCTGTAGCGTTCACCATTCACAGTAACCGTTTGGCCCGCGACGTCTTCGAAGAAAAAAGGTCCGATGACTCCTCCAGCGAAAATAGCACACCATACAGTGACTTTGAGCGGGTGTAATGGCTCTTCAAGGGTTACACGCGGATTTTCAGTGCCCCAGAAACGTAAATTTTGCTTATTTACGTACCCGCTAAGATGGAAATGGGCCTCATCACTCATGATTATTTTTGATGAAAAATCATTTTCATTATTGCTCAAATAAATAGTCACCAATATTCCGCGTTCTGGAGCAGTGTAGCGTAACATTGTTTATTAACGTGTATTTCGCATGTGTTTACTACACAAATGTCTAAACAGAACTGACATTAGGGGCCAATCGCAAAATTTATAGCATTTTCTGATAGGAGGATTACTTTTGCGCCACCTTGTATTTTGAGAACATTCAATAAACCTATTATTTGGAAGGGATAAAAAAAATTGGAAAAACGTTTTTATACCGTTATAATTGTGTTGTTTATTTCGGCAACAGTTAAGGCATTTACATAAAATGAAAACTGTTACGGTATGTAAATCAGTTACTGGTTTCAAATTTAAATCGATAATTTAACGGGTATAGTGGTTAAGGTAGCAATTAAAAACACTATGAGTTACGGTTTTGGTTCCTGTATAATTATGCCCTTTGTGGCGGTTACGGTAACGGTTAAAATCAATCGGTTATAATTTTTAATTTACTGTATGAATTCTTTGTTGCAAATATTGCAAATCGAAAAAGAAATCAATGTGATAGATACCAACCTAATTTGTAGCTAAATAAAATGTAAGGAAACGGAATGAAACATTTTTTCAAATGGGAACGATGGTAGCAAGCGAAATCGGATTATAAACCGCTTTATTCACCATTAAAGTATTTTCTTCATCATTATTATCTCAGACCCTAACAATGACTTTCAACCAGATTGGTGTAGGATTTTTATAGGTGGCATGCCCCAATTTCATTTTTCTCCCATAGTACTTTATAACCCTAGTTAAAATTAGGTTAAAGTGGTACACTAAACAATTTAGGTGGTAGAATCAATTAACTGCAGTTGAAAATTTATATTTTAAATCTCATAATATTGAATTCAAAAGATATCTAAACATTTATTTACTTTTTTTTACCGAAAATTCATTAATATTGCTTCATAAATTTGGTAGCAACAACTTTTTAAACCTCCAATCAAATCTAAGACCAACAAAAGATAAAGAAAAAGTATAAGAAAACTCCAAAAAAAAGGACAATAAATTTAATATCACACAATGTTCTTCTATTATGCTTAACGTTTTTCTTATTCAACCAAAAAACTAAGGAAAGCAAAAAGCTACCAACTTTTGGAAGAGACACAAACAACAAAAGACACAGAACAAATAAAAAATCAACACTATGATGAGAATCAGGAGTTTTCTTTGAATTTACAATTTCTTAAAAATTGATTTTGTTATATTAAGGGTGGGTAAAGTCTTAACTAATTTCAGGGTTCCAATTTTGTATGAATATTGAAAATGTTTTTAAAAAATATTTTTTACTACAAATTTAAAATCGAAAACTTGAAAATAACGAAAATACGAATTCTGGCGTTCAGCATGAAAGAGGTATAGGAGGAATTTTTAATCCTTTTGTCAATTTGTATTTAGTTTAGAATTTGTTTAGCCGCTTCGAACAGGGCCTAAGCATTCTAAATTCTATGCTGAGAGTAAATTTTAGATAGGTAAATGTGTAGAACTTTGTACAAAAAGTATAAGATGTAATCGTAGATCTTGGTACAAAAATTTCCCAGAAAATTGCTGTATTAACATTTTGATTGCCGATGTATTCTGAATTATGCAAGTTTTTGCTGGGTTATTAAGTAGTGGTATATAGTAGAATGATTGTATATTTTTGTTAGCATTTGTATGGGATATTAATCAAATGGCACAGTTGCATTAGAATCAGACCTTGAAAAAGATAAATCTTTTTTGAATTAATTTGCGAAAAAAAAAATGATTTTTGTAAATCAGCATGTGGAATCAATATTTTGTAAATTTATTTATAAAATTAGATTTAAAATAATAATTAATTAAAACATTTTATTTGAATCTTTTTTAATTCAATTAAAATTCGCAATTTTGTAGTATGGTAATTTTTTAAAATGTCCGGTATCTCGAAAGCTAAGCGAGTTTGGTCAAAATGGGCAAAATTTTTGTTTAACAGAGTATTTTTATACTACGAACATAAAAATAGGCCAGCTCCGGAAGACATCCAGAGGAATTGTGTTATATAAACCAGCCACAGGGTGACCCATTTCAATATAAATAAAATGGAACGAGAAATGAAATTTATATAAAATAGTCTGTTTTATAAAAATTCCATGAAATCCTTCGGGTTTAAAATGAAATTAATCGTGAATTTAAAAAAAAAATTAATTCAATTCGCTAAACAAATCATAGTCCAGAATCAAAATAATTTTTTTTTTTTGATTCGCTATTCCAAAATCAAATCTATTTTAAAATTGAATTATTCAAGTTGAATTATTTTGTTTGATTTATAAAAAGAATTATTTAAATCAACTTGATTCATTGTAGTGAATAATTCAATCAGAAAAATTAATTCGCGAATTAATTCGTCAAAATTTAAATCCGATTTGAAAATTGATTTAAGGAATTGTGTTTTTAAAGGTCTGATTATAATGCAGTATCATATATAGTGTTTTTGTTGTACTTCATTTTTATTCCAAAAATAGTAGAATTGTGTTGTTGATCTAAATTTACAGTGGACCCAGTTGCGAAAATAAGACAAACAAGTACAAAAATTTATAATCTCAATAAGTACGATATGGTTGTTATTATTGAAGAAGCCTGATTTCTATTACATAGGCAAAAAAATGCTGAAAAAGTTAATTTAAGCTAATACCAGGAAAGTGGGTTTGTACTAGGTCTAAATGTGGTCCAATTTCGTTTTAGTTTAGAGACATGATTTTTAGTTCTATATAAAAAACACATGTGTATCGTATATACGGTTTTGTGTAAAAATATATAAAAATCATTGAGTTTTTTTTTAGTATTTTTACAAAAAAGAATAATTGTTTACTTTTAGTTAATTTTTTATGGTTTAATATTTAAAGATCATGTTATTTTACAACGATTGCACCTAAGTGATTAAACTGGGAATTCCTTCAATATAAAACTTTTAGATAATGTTATCCGATTAATTAATTTAAATATTTATATAAATTTTATTTAATATCTTTTGGCCCACTATTCGCTTGAAAAATGTAGAGCATACGATTAAGTAGGGTTGCTGGATTTAATTGGTTAGATGGTAGTGTTGCTTTAAACGGTTTTAAGACCTAAGATATTTAGAATTGTCATAATATTGTCAATAGCTTTTTAATTTGAACTAAACTAAAGTAATTTTAAAATTCAAGCACTTGTTAGTTTAACTAAAAATCTTAGTCTTAAGGTATGCTATTAAAATAAATTTTTTGTCCGTAATTTAAAGGAAAATAAATTAGGGCCATAAAAATGCATTCGAGTCTTAAAACTGGAAAACATTGCTGGAATTTAACTTGAATTTCAGCAAAATGCTATATTATTTTACTTGAATTAAAGATCAAGGAAATAGTAAAAATATTATATAAAGTATTATAGAAATATTTACAACTTCGCAATTCTTCAAGCTTAAAGTTGTTTTTTTCCTAATTTTTTTTTTTTTCATAAAAGAGATCAAAGGGGCCTTAATAAATATTGAGTAGTATTTTAACAAAAGCTACGTTTTCAAAAAAAGGTACTTACTGAAGTATGTATTGTTGATCAGTAAAGTTTACATTTTCAGTTATAATTTTTAAGGTTCAAGATTATTAGTTTTATATAATATTTTTTTTTATAAAAAATGAACTTTTCAGTATATGGTACTTTTTTATAAAAAATACTTTTTTGAGAAAAGGTACTTTTTTTTTATTAAAAGACACTTTTTCAATAAATGATACTTTTTTAATAAAAGGTACTTTTTTAATTAAAGGTACTTATTTAATAAAAGGTACTTTTTTTATAAAAGGTACATTTTCAATAAAAGGAAATTTGTTAATAAAAGGTACTTTTTCAATAAAAGGTACTTTTTCAATAAAAGGTACTTTTTCTATAAAAGGTACTTTTTTGATAAAATGTACTTTTTTTATTAAAGATACTTTTTTAATAAAAGGTACTTTTTCAATAAAAGGTACTTTTTTTGATAAAATCTACTTTTTTAATAAAAGGTAATTTTTTAATAAAAGGTACTTTTTAAATAAAAGGAACTTTTTAAATAAAAGGTACTTTTTTGATAAAATGTACTTTTTTAATAAAAGGTACTTTTTTAATAAAAGGTACTTTTTCAATAAAAGATACTTTTTTTTGATAAAATGTACTTTTTTAATAAAAGGTAATTTTTTAATAAAAGGCACTTTTTTAATAAATGGTACTTTTTTAATAAAAGGTACTTATTTAATAAAAGGTACTTTTTTTTATAAAAGGAACATTTTTAATAAAAGGTAATTATTTAATAAAAGGTACTTTTTCAATAAAAGGTAATTTTTCAATAAAAGGTACTTTTTCAATAAAAGGTAATTTTTTAATAAAAGGTACTTTTTAAATAAAAGGTACTTTTTCAATAAAAGGTACTTTTTTGATAAAATGTACTTTTTTTATTAAAGGTACTTTTTTAATAAAAGGTACTTTTTCAATAAAAGGTACTTTTTTTGATAAATTGTACTTTTTTAATAAAAGGTAATTTTTTAATAAAAGGCACTTTTTTAATAAATGGTACTTTTTTAATAAATGTTACTTTTTTAATAAATGGTACTTAAATAAGAAAAAATCTTGTACCATCAGGACAATTCATCTGCTTTAGCTTCAGAAAAATTGAAGCTTCCCCAGCCGTAGTATTCTCCAGACCTGGACCCCAGCGATGATTATTTGTTCCCAAACTTGAAAAAATTACTCCAGGGAAAGAGATTTTCTTTCCACAAATGAAGAAGTCATATCAGAGACGAAGCCCAATTTTGAAGAGTTTGACAAATCATATTTTTTTTTCAGGGTACTAAGATGTTCGAGGATCGTTGGAAGAAGTGCATTTCACTTGAAGGAGGTTACGTTCAAGAATAAAATTTATTTTAAATCGAAAAAACTGGTTTTTCATTGTTAGGCCATGGAGTACTTTAAAACACGTTCGGTGGTAGGCTCTTGTTTAATACTCTCTTTATATTTTTGATTACTAGCATTTTTTTTTGTTTGTATGTGCGATAATTTTGTTTGGTTAGAAATTTTCTTTTGTGCAATATTTTTCTTAAGGTGTTTGTATTTCATTGGTTGTTATAGTGTTTGTGTTTGGTTTCCTCTTTTTATTTTGAGGAGAGGCAATTGTAGCACTTTTTTGTTGCCTCCAATTGTTTGGTATTGTTATTTGAACTTTTGGTTTATTTACTTGTGTTGTTGTTCATGTTTTGGAAAAAACTTCTAAACAATTTTTGATAAATGTTGACACTTTTTTCCGCCAACCACGCCTGATAAATAAAATACTACAAAAGTGACAAAAAATGTGTAAAATGACCCTAGAAAAATAACACACAACAAACAAACACTCAAAAACTCTTGTAATTTATTAAAGTTTTATAAAAGTTTATTTTAGTTTTGATTGTAGTTGTATGTGTGTGTGTTTTTTTTTGTTTGTAAAAAAGGTTTTTTTTTTTTTAATAATGTCATAAAATTAAAATTAATAATTTAGATAATTTAATTTAATTATTTTAAAATATTAGTTAATATAAGAACACTCGTATTCATTTGTACGTAATTTTGTTAATAGGCTGATATTAATTTCAAACTTTTACGTTAATAGTTTGCTTATTTAAGCAGCTTTTTGTGATCATAAAATTAATAAAATAAACAATAAATTTTTATTATTTTACTTTAAAATCCACAAGTACAGGCAACTAACTGGTAAATATAGAATTTAAAGTCAGTAATAAAACAAAACTCTTGAATGAAATCAGTTCATAGCCAAGCAAAATAAGATTTTTTTAATGGGGCCGGAAATTTTGTAACTTTATTACAAATGCATATAATAATTGAGATTGAAACGTTGAAGTCTTTGCTTTAACAACTTTAAGTGACAAACAAAATTTTACTTAAAATTCTTAATTAGCTAATTAAGTTTCCATTAAATCCAACTAAACAAATCATGTCTATCCTTAATTAAATTTTAAAAGAAAACTGTCCAGTTTTATTAGCGAAAAATTTAATTTAACTAAATATTTGTTCATAAACACACACACTCACACATACGTTGTCTAATCTTTAATCACTTTGAAAAATGTTTTTTTTTTGTGTTGTACGTATTTTTAGCCTTTAGCAACATTGTTGCTAATGACCAGCACCACAATTACCCTCAAAAACAAACAACTAGCATTGCTGAGGCATGTACTTACTGTTCTACAACACAAAGAGCAAACAAAAAAAAAAAAAAAAAAAAAAAAACTGTATTGCCTTAAGTTTGCATCTTCCAGGGTTACACGCATAACAAAATGCAACAATAGCAGCAGCAACAAGAACAATAATAAAGAAAAGTGTAAACAATTTTTACATTTTATACGATTTTACAATGCCATTTTATCAGATACATATAACTTGCAGCTATGTATACTTAATACATACAAACAGTATTCCTTTAAGCACAATTCTCCCCCAATTTTGGAAAACTTAACCCCTTTACCCCCTACGCTTCCATGACACATACTTACTTATGTATAAAACATTATGTAGTTCGGATATTTGGACAAATGAACAGTCATAGCATACACTGTTTTTTACAGAACTTTAAAAGATTGATTATATTTTATTGCAGTCAAAAAAAAAAAAAAAAAAAAAAAAAAAAAACTCAAAATTTAATGGCAAATTTTTTATAAAATAGTTTAAAATGAATAAAAATTCCTATGTTTGGGTAAAAACGAAATAGTTTATATACTCAGAAATAGTTCATATCTTTTCTTAGTAATATTTCTTGATTATAGGAAAAAATCAAAAATTTATCAACTTAAAAAAAAAACTACTTTGTTTTAAGAAATTTGCAGACAAAAATGTAATAAACCTAAGTTTAGTTAAAAAACAAAAAATAGAACATAATTTACTCCCATTTGAGCGCCCTGGTAGGATAGTTGGTAGCGTGCTAGCTTATCAGTGCGGGGGTCGTGGGTTCAATTCCCACCAGAGGCTCTGGTCTGTATTCGCTACAACGAGCCGAAGGCCTTTGTTGCCAGTGCTCGGTTAGGGTATTAACATATAATTTGTAATTTTATGATTAATAAATAAATACTTCCATTTAGTTCAAAAATGTGTGGCCAACATAAAATGAGAAAGTACTTGAACTAAATGTGTGTTAATTTTTTCCGAGTAGTAAAATTAACTAAATTTTAGAAAGCCATTTTTTAATTAAATTTTAACTAAGTCTACCACTTTCTAATTTTTAAGAGCTGTTTTCTTTAAGTTAGTAGTTCTGGCGATTAAAAACGAAATGTAATACATTTTTTCCTATAATTTATTTGGTTTTAAAAACTATTTCTAGGTAAAGATTTCATGCAACTTAGTTCAGATAAATTTTAAAAATTTTATTAATATATTATTTTTTTTTTTAAGTAAAAGTTTTCTAGTTTTTTTTAGAAATAATAACCTTAGGTATAGGATTTTTTTCCTAAAAATTTCTTCAGATAAATTAAAACAAAAACTTTAGTAAATTTTTCTTAAATCGAGGAAAAATTTAGTTTTTAACTTATTTACAATATTTTTTCCAAAAAAAAAAAAAAAAAAAGAAATTAATTAATTAATTAAAAACAAACTAGTTAATTTTCCTTATTTTAAAGAAATAATACTATTAAAGGAAATAATTTAAAGTAACCAAAATGATCGTGCATAATTGTAATTTTTGATCCATCTCTTATATTAATAGTCTTAAATATTGAACTTAAAATAGTTTTAAATATATATTGAAATTTTGTTAGAAAAAAGTAAAAAAATTTCGAATTTTGCTGACTACAATACAAAATATCGCAAACACATTTTATACATTACGGCCTCTAATTAACGTTGCGACAATTAAACTTTATATTTATCGAAGCCACTAAAATTATTTTTTTTTCACTTAATAATAAAAAAAATTAAAATTTGTACATGTCAATTAAAGTTTAAGTTAAAATTGCCATTCAATAAACTTATGACTTTTTTCCATTTTCCAATAATAATAAAAAATATAACTTTTATATTTTATAGTTTTGCAACAGTTTCGTTAAATTAGTTAATTTAGGAAGACAAAGGACTCGCAGTGTTCCTTATCCATAGATGTCGTGCGTCACTGAGGGAGTACTTTTTTGTAGTTCTCTTAAGGAGAACCATTAATTAACTACGAAAAGGATCTGACTTTGTCACAATTTAATACGTTTCAGGATATCCTACAGTACATTTTGTTAATTTTTTTTTTACCTCTTTGCTAATGAAATTTAAATTTATATTATAAATAAATAAGTTTTGTATAATTCAATTTAATTTTAAGGCAGAAATGTGTAGCAAAAAGCTTGTTAAAAGCAGTGTCCTCACAAAGTGGAGGTCCTCTGAAAGTAGGAAAATACTTACATCTATCAAATTTATTAAGAAATTGTCGATATTGAAATGTGGTAACTATAAATTCGGTTATCCTGATCAAATATACCATTAAATTCAGGTTTCAATAGAACCAATGGATTTGTAGATTGTATTGATTATAAACGAATTGTAAACGAATTTTCAAAAATATTTTTTTTCCTTGCAAATTATTTAATTCAAAATTTGCTATCAATATTTATAAGTGTTTGTGGTGTATTGGGTGGAGATGTAGATTAAAACTCCCAATTTTCGAGTTCAGACAAAATATTTTTTTATTTAAAAAAAAATATGAAAATATTTTAATAGCAAATACATCAAATAAAATTAAATATAAATCTAAATGCTCAGGTTCGATACCGGAAAATACAAATTAAATTAGCCAAATGCATTGGGCCGGCTATCAAAGGGGAAAAATTTTCCCATTTTTATCCCCGGCGTTTTGGGCTGATCGATGTTAAGTCAGTCATTTACTTACGTTACTACACTTTTTTCAAATTCAACTTTTTTTGATTTTATACCAAACTGGTAAGAGGGCCGTCCCAAAATTAGCCGACCTAATAGAGAAACACAACAAATTTGGCGTGAAAAATTCTTTATTTCACAACATCTCCTTGAAGCTCGATACACTTTACTCAGCGATACTTAATAGCTTTGATATTCCTTAAAATACCCTGCGGGAAAAGCACCAGGACACGTCACATAACCGGTTCATTGTGATAGGGACCGGTCACGGGACCGATCACTTTAACATGGCCTTGTCACAGGACTGGTCTAAAAGACGTCGCAATGTTCTTCCTTCTGAATATAGAATATATGGAAATCTATTAAAATCTGTGGATGAAATTTTGGACTTGGGTGTGGTTTTTTGATATTAAATTATCGTTCACAAGTCATTTAAATTTTATTATTCCCAAATCATATTCTTTTCTTGCATTTATACGCCGCAATTTAGATAAATGTTTTGATCGTTTTACAAAAAAAGTTGTGTATACATCTTTTGTAAGATCAAGGTTAGAATATGCTTCTTTCATCTGGAGTCCAATTGCAGCTATTCATGTAGCTCGTATTGAGAAAATTCAAAGAAAGTTTATTAAGTTTGTGCTACAATTTACTAATTATAATTCTTATAATGTTCCCACTTTTTCAATTCCCTCATATGAAGATAAATGTGAATTTATTTATTTGAAAACTCTTGAAACTCGTCGCAGTATTGCTGCTTTAACCTTTTTGCATGGTATTATTTGTGGTGTTATTGATTCGACTGAATTGTTAGATTTAATTTCAATACATTTAGAAATGTTAATAAATTTTTTCATATTGATATACAGGTTGGTTGAAAAGTTCCTGCGCTCGAAATGAAAGAATACTGTTTTTGTTACGAAATATATTTTTTTATTCAATATAATCTCCTAGAAGCTCAATACACTTGTTCCAATGATCTTCCAATAATTTTATCCCATCCTTATAATGGTTTTCCGCAAGCTCTGCAAAATAACCGTCTACGGTTTCGTCATTCGACGAAAAATGCTTTACACGAAGGAATTGTTTGAGATTTCTGAAGAGATAGTAGTCACTGGGAGCCAAATCTGATGAATACGGTGGATGTTCAAGCAATTCGTACTTCAATTCTTTGAATTTAGCCATCGTCAAAACACTTTTGTGAGCAGGTGCATTGTCTTGATAAAAAATGATTTTTTTCTTCTTTAAACCAGGTCTTTTCTCACGAATTTTTTCATCCAGCTGATCAAAAAGGCTGCAATAATATTCAGAGTTGATTGTTTTATCCTTCTGAAGATAATCAATCAACAAAATTCCTTTTGCATCCCAAAAAACTGATGCCATAACCTTCTTTGCTGATCGTTGTGACTTCAATTGTTTTGGAGCTGAACAACTAGCTTCAGTCCACTGTAAACGTTCTTGTTTCAATTTAGGATCATGGTGGTAGATCAAAGTCTCATCCATAGTTATAAAACGTCGGTTTTATTAGGCTTAAAACGCTCCAAATTACGCTGAGAAATTTGTTTTCGATCTAGTTTTTGTTGAATTGTTAATGTGTGCGGCACTAACTTTCCAAACAGTTTTTTCATACGTAATTCTTCATGTAAAATATGGAGTACTCGTTCGTCTGAGATGCCCATGGCATTAGCAATTTCACGCTTAGTCAAACTTGGATCTTCACTAACCATATTATGTACCTGCTCAATGATTTCTGCTGTGGTTGCAGTTTTTGGTCGTCCTTCGCGTGGATCGTCTTTAAGGCTGGTACGACCACGTTTAAATTCACCAGCCCAAAATTCAACGGTGCGTTTTGAAGGTGAGGACTCCTTATACACTTCTAACAATTGTTCATAAATTTCCTTTGCTTTTAAACCCTTCAAAACAAAGAATCTAATGACTGCACGATATTCAATTTTTTCCATATTAAAAAAATCAATGACACGTTAACTTCAAATGACTTGTAAACAAAGAAAGAATTGACAGAATGTCTTGCAACTTTGCATGTGTTCTCAGGACAGTTATACCAAATTCTAATGCTAGTCTGTAAGAAAATATTGTATCCATAGACTGAAATAAATAAATAAATAAATAAATAAATAAACAAATAAATAAATAAATAAAAGTCGTGACTATTAAAACGGTCACGTGATAGGTACTTTAGGAACCGGTGCTCTTTTCACCTATCTTGTGATATGTTTTTTCGGAACTAGTTCAGTTTTCGCCTATCCCGGGACAGGTCCCAATTCCCAACTGACTTCTTTTTTCCCGCAGGGTAGCTATGAACCGCAAATCTTTTACCACCGAGTCACTTTTTTAAGTTTGGAAACATAGAATAATCCGAGGTTGCTAAATCTAGCGAATAAGGTACGTGATGAAGCAATTCGACATTTGATTCATTGGTTTTATCTAATTTTTCCCAAGTGGCCAATTGTTTATATGTTTACAAATTCACCAGGCGACTTGAAACTTAAAAATTATGCTTTCTAAGGTTGCCACTTATCACCAAAGTACTTTTCTTAAACTACTCTCTCCTACTATAAGTCAATATTTTTCTTTCTTGCTAACTTATTATAATATCTTCTATTTATTTTATAATGACAAAATAATTTTTACAAAAATTTCGTTAAAAAAAGTTTTTATTCTTTTGTCCGTCTGACTCTTCTACTGTATTCATATTCGTATGTATTGTTAAAGTTGCAACTTTTACAAATTTTGGTAACCAGGCAAAATAAATTGAATAAAATTTTGTAACAAGCTGAGGTAGAGTCAGAATATTATAAAAAAAACTTCAACACGTATAGAAAGAAAAAAAGAAGTTGATGAAAAGAAGTAGTAAACTGAATTTAAATAACAAACTTTAAAACTTAAACTAAAGAAACTTTATTTTTCATTTATTTTAAAACTAATTAAAATACAAGTAATTAAGAAGCAGCTCCTGTTAGAAAAATTTACAAAGTAATATAATTAATCCTTCATATTAGCTAATAGTTTTAAGAAGAAGAGTACTCGATCGCATATCCACCAACCTGTATTATATTCCGATATGTACATTCTCACAATTGCTTAAGTTTAGGGTTGTATTTTAGCTTATCCTCTAAAACGAATCCAGATTCAATTGAAAACGGTGGAGTACTGTACATTTTAATTAAAAAAAAAAAAACAAAACAAATTGCAAAATAAATGTAGAAAAAACTAAATAAACGTTTTAATATAAAAATTGTAAATTGGGTAACATGCCACAATAATGCTATTTTTGGTGACATTATTCTGCAAGTTTCAAAATTATATTTGTTATTTGGTTTTGTTGAAACAACAATAAAAACCACGTTGCATGCTATTCATAACAATATTACATGAAATTAATTTTTTCAACTATGCTGTCAGGTTTAAACTAGTTTTAACTTTTTTATCCAAACAAGAATTGAAAAAATATTTCCACTTTTCCACACTTTCAAAAAGGAGGCCCCATATGAAATCACAATTTTTATAAAAAATTTTTTGCAAGTAGTGGACAATTTTAATTATGTTCATATCGTAGGTTAATCTGGTATATATCGTTGTTATTATTGTACTTCTTGTTGGTCTATTTCAGCTTCAGAGTACCGAGAAACCAAAATGAATTATTTGGTACAATTTTTATAATTTTGCTGATAAGATATATATTCGTTTACATTAAAAAAATGTGTATTGCCCATCTCCTACTTTAATCATTGGCTTATTACACCCCACGTCGTATGAGTGATATGTTATATATACATAAAAAAATAATCATACGCCCAGTATAACAACAGGATTTACTCTTCTTCAATTTAATTAAAATACATATTCAATTCTTTATAATAATAACTAGGGAAACCGCAAATATGCTCTAAAAAGTATTTTATGCGCATAAAATATGCACTAAAAATATAGAAATAAGCCCTTAAAATTTAAAAATATGCTCTAAAAATAAAAAAAAAAAAAATTTTATATTTTTTTAAACAAAAAAATATTTTTTATTAAAAAATCAAAACAATTCAATTTAATATACACACCAGAGAACTGCAAAATCAACTTTTTTCTTGATTTAATCATACACAAAAATTCTTGTTCACATTTAATAATTCAACAAAATTCACTGTAGAATAAAATCAGCATCATGTTACTGAACGCGTAATTCGGATCAGTGTGGGCCACATGTCGATTATGTTTACTGCAAATTTAATCATTTAACAAAAAGTCAGCGTTGAATAAATCAGAAAAAACAACATACAACACGTATGAGTGTATTCATAATTAAAACAAAATAGAAACACATTTCATAAATGATATTGTTTACATTAGGGTGGGTCTAAAATCCGCTTTTTTAGAATTTATATTAGTAATAAAAATATTCTTCTTTGTGAAAAAAAATTTAGGTCGATATCTCAGGCTTGCCTAATCCGGAAAAATTTAAATATTGTCTAATTTTTTTTTCATCTATTTTGATTGGAAAATTAGGCCGAGATGTCGACCTAAATTAAAAAAAAAAAAATTTCACAAAGAACAATATTTTTGGTATTCCTAATAAAAATTCTAAAAAAACGTATTTTAGACCCACCCTAATATACATATAACATTTTTGAAATGCGTTTCTACAAAACCACCCCCTTTTTATAAATAAGAAACTATTTTGTTTTAATTATGATTACACTCATACACGTTGTTTGTTGTTTTTCTGATTTATTCTACATCAAAATAATTATTGTTGGCTCGAATGAACAGAATAAAATCAATGTTTTAACAACGACCGATGATTATAAATCAGTGACAAAACAATTTGCACGTCGTTTGATTGATTTAAAATCATCAATAAATATGTGTGTTGGAGTATATTTGAAGAAGTTGAGTATATTTGAAAATGAAGAATCAATTGAAATTCATAGATATATATCTTTTAACTATTTAAATCATTCATTCAAAAACCAATACATAAAAAGCACAGACATTCAGTAGAAGTTGATATTTTCAGTGAAACGTAAAATTTTTATGTTTTTTGTTTCTAAAAATAGAAATTCAAATAATTGCTTTTTTTTTTTTTTTTTTTTTTTGTAAAAGGAGTATATTTAAATACAATTTTATTTTAATAAAAATTAGAAGAAATTATTCAAATATAGATACACGTATAGAAAATTAAAATATATACATCTGTGTGTGTTTTGTTTGGTAATTTCATACAAAAAAAATTCAATTTGAAAAACAAATCACAAAAATCGTTTTTTCTACCGTTTTGTCAGTTAAAAATTGATGGTTATTTTAAACGACTTTCGATTGCTTTTACTACTTTTGTCGATTATAAAACAATGATTGAAAATAAACAACAAAATGGGCTGAAAATAATAAAAAGACAGCAGTCCTCTTTTTGATTACATTTTCGATTAATTTAATATGTGTTTTAGATTGTTTTCAATGAAATAATATTGTGAGAGCACAAATAATTTGCATTTAAAAAAATAAGATAAAAATAACCACTTAAACGAAAAAACAAAGGAATGCAAAACAATAGGAACTAAATTTTTAAAAGGAATTACAAAAACTGTAAATTTTTCCATATTTTATTCAATTCTACATTTAGTAACAAACAAATTTTTAATAATTTTGTTTATTTGGTAGGATGTCTCTTTCGGACTCTTTTTTTTATAAATCCTTTTTTAAACGGTTTCTTTTTTTTTTGATTAAAAACAATAGGTAAAACAAATGAAAAGAAAAATTTTTAAAAATTACATCATACCAGCTTTTAATTTTTTGACTGATTTTTTTATTATAAAAATATACGATTTTCAATAAAGGTTTTTGTTGCAATAAAATACCAAATTTTTACTAAAATTTTTAAATAAAAAACATTTCTTTCAACATAAACTGATGTAATGCTTGTAAATTTATCAATTATTTGGAATAGTAAACAAAAAATTTATTGCTTTTATTCTTATTGTGAAAATTTATTGTTTTAATTACAAAGCAACATATTTGGGCTGTTTAAATTTCAACATCTTGGTAGAAAATAAACGCATTTTTGTAGAATTTTATATGTACATTTACAGAAAAATCGTGTTTCTTTACGCACACATTTGGTAAATTTAACTTAAATTTTATTAATTTTTAATGTATTTTTTACCTATTTTGTGTTCATTAATTAACGCATAATGTGTGTAATTTTTGTCGCTTACGCACACAGAGTAAATTTACCCAACTTGTAGTAGGAGTACAGTTTCCTACTATAAGTTGGGTAAATTTCAACAGAAATTAATTAGAGTGTAGTACTTCTTTACCATCATATGCCAAAACTGATTATATTGAAGTTCCAGTCAGCTGTTTGCTTATTCTTTTTAATACTTGCAGAGCATCGTTTTTTGTTACAATCTGTTCAGGTTTGTTCTTAATATATTTTTTGGTATAGCATTCTGGTACCTTGTCAATATATTTGATTTTTTTCTGTTACTAACCCAAATTGCTCAACAAATGGCGATTTGGGAGGGGGAGTGCTAACAAATATTAGTTTATCGTTTTTTTTTAATGAAAAAGTATCCATAAAAAAAGTCAAAATATGCTCTAAAAATGTATAAATATGCTCTAAAATATGCCTTTAATATGCTCTTAATGCTGCAATATGCAAAAATATGCTCTTACGGAAAAATATGCTAAAATATGCTCTAACAAATTGATGCCAGAATTCCTAAATTGTTCTGAATCGGACAAATAGTTTATCCATGAGTCCATACGACGCACAGGAAAAATATGATATTGCATACTTTCGGTTTCCCTACTAATAACCATACTTGGGAATTTTTCATTACCATTGAAATTTTATTACCATTAGTTGACAGTAATGTAAATAAAAAATATTTCATTACCATTTATTGGTATTTAAATTTTTCAATTAAAAATTTCATTACTAATGGTAATGAAATAGCACAAATGCATAAATAAACTAATTATAATTGATTGAAATATCATTTCTTTAAAAAAAAAAAAACTTAACTCGCATAAATAAATATTAGCATAAATATTAAGACATACAATTACGGTTAATAATGCTAATACTTTCTTTTAATTGATGCATTAGTATTGGTAATGAACGTTAATCGTAAATATAGAAATGCATTTCTGACTAATCATACACGGGGAGGTGGTGTACTGGTAGCAATTAAACGCAAATATAAATCTTCTTTGCATTCTATTGATGATAAGAATGGACTGTTGGTTCAACTTTTTGTACATATTTATGGATTTAATTTTTCATTTTGTATTTGTGTGCCTTATATTCCTCCAAATAGTCCAGATGTTTCAAATATAATAGTAATGGATTCCAATTTGGCAGTAAACTCACGTATCTGTGTTTTGGGAGACTTTAATCTAAAAGACATATTATGGTCACAAATTGGTGACAGCTATGATTTATTACCAGTTAATGTTAATAAAAATCATGAAATTAATTTCATTGATAGTATGTTAAGTTTAAATTTGAATCAAATAAATAACATTTCAAACAAATTAAACCGTTTTTTGGATTTAATTTTTGTTCCATATAATTGTAAATTTTCCTTGCGCGAATGTTTACTGCCAATTTCTCCATCTAATATTCATCATACTCCTTTAGTGATTGAAATTGATTCCTATAAATTTTTTTAATATTCAGAACATTTAAATTCAGTTAATTTCAATTTTAATACGTGTAATTTCGATGTGCTAAAACTTTCTTGGGTATATGTAGAGAAAATATTCCTCTTAAGAGATCTAAACCTTATAAGCTTCCATGGTACACAATGGGTCTTAAAAAGCTTAATAATTTGCGTAACAAGTTTCATAAACGTTTTTTTGTATCGGGTAGTTTATATGATAACCAAAAGTTTATTCATTATTAAAAAAATCAATGACACGTTAACTTCAAATGACTTGTAAACAAAGAAAGAATTGACAGAATGTCTTGCAACTTTGCATGTGTTCTCAGGACAGTTATACCAAATTCTCAATTTGGTATAACTGATAGCAGTGCCATCTCTTGGTGAGCGCAGGAACTTTTCAGCCAACCTGTACATGCAACTGATTATGCTTTAAATGAACTACTTAATAGATCTATGAGGTTATTTAATATGTATTGTGATCAATTAGACATAAGTATATCTCATTCTCTATTTAAAAACTTTTTAAATAATATTTTTAGTTTTATTTTTTCTAATGCTAGTCTGTAAGAAAATATTGTATCCATAGACTGAAATAAATAAATAAATAAATAAATAAATAAATAAATAAATAAATAAATAAATAAACAAATAAATAAATAAATAAAAGTCGTGACTATTAAAACGGTCACGTGATAGGTACTTTAGGAACCGGTGCTCTTTTCACCTATCTCGTGATATGTTTTTTCGGAACTAGTTCAGTTTTCGCCTATCCCGGGACAGGTCCCAATTCCCAACTGACTTCTTTTTTCCCGCAGGGTAGCTATGAACCGCAAATCTTTTACCACCGAGTCACTTTTTTAAGTTTGGAAACATAGAATAATCCGAGGTTGCTAAATCTAGCGAATAAGGTACGTGATGAAGCAATTCGACATTTGATTCATTGGTTTTATCTAATTTTTCCCAAGTGGCCAATTGTTTATATGTTTACAAATTCACCAGGCGACTTGAAACTTAAAAATTATGCTTTCTAAGGTTGCCACTTATCACCAAAGTACTTTTCTTAAACTACTCTCTCCTACTATAAGTCAATATTTTTCTTTCTTGCTAACTTATTATAATATCTTCTATTTATTTTATAATGACAAAATAATTTTTACAAAAATTTCGTTAAAAAAAGTTTTTATTCTTTTGTCCGTCTGACTCTTCTACTGTATTCATATTCGTATGTATTGTTAAAGTTGCAACTTTTACAAATTTTGGTAACCAGGCAAAATAAATTGAATAAAATTTTGTAACAAGCTGAGGTAGAGTCAGAATATTATAAAAAAAACTTCAACACGTATAGAAAGAAAAAAAGAAGTTGATGAAAAGAAGTAGTAAACTGAATTTAAATAACAAACTTTAAAACTTAAACTAAAGAAACTTTATTTTTCATTTATTTTAAAACTAATTAAAATGCAAGTAATTAAGAAGCAGCTCCTGTTAGAAAAATTTACAAAGTAATATAATTAATCCTTCATATTAGCTAATAGTTTTAAGAAGAAGAGTACTCGATCGCATATCCACCAACCTGTATTATATTCCGATATGTACATTCTCACAATTGCTTAAGTTTAGGGTTGTATTTTAGCTTATCCTCTAAAACGAATCCAGATTCAATTGAAAACGGTGGAGTACTGTACATTTTAATTAAAAAAAAAAAAACAAAACAAATTGCAAAATAAATGTAGAAAAAACTAAATAAACGTTTTAATATAAAAATTGTAAATTGGGTAACATGCCACAATAATGCTATTTTTGGTGACATTATTCTGCAAGTTTCAAAATTATATTTGTTATTTGGTTTTGTTGAAACAACAATAAAAACCACGTTGCATGCTATTCATAACAATATTACATGAAATTAATTTTTTCAACTATGCTGTCAGGTTTAAACTAGTTTTAACTTTTTTATCCAAACAAGAATTGAAAAAATATTTCCACTTTTCCACACTTTCAAAAAGGAGGCCCCATATGAAATCACAATTTTTATAAAAAATTTTTTGCAAGTAGTGGACAATTTTAATTATGTTCATATCGTAGGTTAATCTGGTATATATCGTTGTTATTATTGTACTTCTTGTTGGTCTATTTCAGCTTCAGAGTACCGAGAAACCAAAATGAATTATTTGGTACAATTTTTATAATTTTGCTGATAAGATATATATTCGTTTACATTAAAAAAATGTGTATTGCCCATCTCCTACTTTAATCATTGGCTTATTACACCCCACGTCGTATGAGTGATATGTTATATATACATAAAAAAATAATCATACGCCCAGTATAACAACAGGATTTACTCTTCTTCAATTTAATTAAAATACATATTCAATTCTTTATAATAATAACTAGGGAAACCGCAAATATGCTCTAAAAAGTATTTTATGCGCATAAAATATGCACTAAAAATATAGAAATAAGCCCTTAAAATTTAAAAATATGCTCTAAAAATAAAAAAAAAAAAAATTTTATATTTTTTTAAACAAAAAAATATTTTTTATTAAAAAATCAAAACAATTCAATTTAATATACACACCAGAGAACTGCAAAATCAACTTTTTTCTTGATTTAATCATACACAAAAATTCTTGTTCACATTTAATAATTCAACAAAATTCACTGTAGAATAAAATCAGCATCATGTTACTGAACGCGTAATTCGGATCAGTGTGGGCCACATGTCGATTATGTTTACTGCAAATTTAATCATTTAACAAAAAGTCAGCGTTGAATAAATCAGAAAAAACAACATACAACACGTATGAGTGTATTCATAATTAAAACAAAATAGAAACACATTTCATAAATGATATTGTTTACATTAGGGTGGGTCTAAAATCCGCTTTTTTAGAATTTATATTAGTAATAAAAATATTCTTCTTTGTGAAAAAAAATTTAGGTCGATATCTCAGGCTTGCCTAATCCGGAAAAATTTAAATATTGTCTAATTTTTTTTTCATCTATTTTGATTGGAAAATTAGGCCGAGATGTCGACCTAAATTAAAAAAAAAAAAATTTCACAAAGAACAATATTTTTGGTATTCCTAATAAAAATTCTAAAAAAACGTATTTTAGACCCACCCTAATATACATATAACATTTTTGAAATGCGTTTCTACAAAACCACCCCCTTTTTATAAATAAGAAACTATTTTGTTTTAATTATGATTACACTCATACACGTTGTTTGTTGTTTTTCTGATTTATTCTACATCAAAATAATTATTGTTGGCTCGAATGAACAGAATAAAATCAATGTTTTAACAACGACCGATGATTATAAATTAGTGACAAAACAATTTGCACGTCGTTTGATTGATTTAAAATCATCAATAAATATGTGTGTTGGAGTATATTTGAAGAAGTTGAGTATATTTGAAAATGAAGAATCAATTGAAATTCATAGATATATATCTTTTAACTATTTAAATCATTCATTCAAAAACCAATACATAAAAAGCACAGACATTCAGTAGAAGTTGATATTTTCAGTGAAACGTAAAATTTTTATGTTTTTTGTTTCTAAAAATAGAAATTCAAATAATTGCTTTTTTTTTTTTTTTTTTTTTTTGTGTAAAAGGAGTATATTTAAATACAATTTTATTTTAATAAAAATTAGAAGAAATTATTCAAATATAGATACACGTATAGAAAATTAAAATATATACATCTGTGTGTGTTTTGTTTGGTAATTTCATACAAAAAAAATTCAATTTGAAAAACAAATCACAAAAATCGTTTTTTCTACCGTTTTGTCAGTTAAAAATTGATGGTTATTTTAAACGACTTTCGATTGCTTTTACTACTTTTGTCGATTATAAAACAATGATTGAAAATAAACAACAAAATGGGCTGAAAATAATAAAAAGACAGCAGTCCTCTTTTTGATTACATTTTCGATTAATTTAATATGTGTTTTAGATTGTTTTCAATGAAATAATATTGTGAGAGCACAAATAATTTGCATTTAAAAAAATAAGATAAAAATAACCACTTAAACGAAAAAACAAAGGAATGCAAAACAATAGGAACTAAATTTTTAAAAGGAATTACAAAAACTGTAAATTTTTCCATATTTTATTCAATTCTACATTTAGTAACAAACAAATTTTTAATAATTTTGTTTATTTGGTAGGATGTCTCTTTCGGACTCTTTTTTTTATAAATCCTTTTTTAAACGGTTTCTTTTTTTTTTGATTAAAAACAATAGGTAAAACAAATGAAAAGAAAAATTTTTAAAAATTACATCATACCAGCTTTTAATTTTTTGACTGATTTTTTTATTATAAAAATATACGATTTTCAATAAAGGTTTTTGTTGCAATAAAATACCAAATTTTTACTAAAATTTTTAAATAAAAAACATTTCTTTCAACATAAACTGATGTAATGCTTGTAAATTTATCAATTATTTGGAATAGTAAACAAAAAATTTATTGCTTTTATTCTTATTGTGAAAATTTATTGTTTTTATTACAAAGCAACATATTTGGGCTGTTTAAATTTCAACATCTTGGTAGAAAATAAACGCATTTTTGTAGAATTTTATATGTACATTTACAGAAAAATCGTGTTTCTTTACGCACACATTTGGTAAATTTAACTTAAATTTTATTAATTTTTAATGTATTTTTTACCTATTTTGTGTTCATTAATTAACGCATAATGTGTGTAATTTTTGTCGCTTACGCACACAGAGTAAATTTACCCAACTTGTAGTAGGAGTACAGTTTCCTACTATAAGTTGGGTAAATTTCAACAGAAATTAATTAGAGTGTAGTACTTCTTTACCATCATATGCCAAAACTGATTATATTGAAGTTCCAGTCAGCTGTTTGCTTATTCTTTTTAATACTTGCAGAGCATCGTTTTTTGTTACAATCTGTTCAGGTTTGTTCTTAATATATTTTTTGGTATAGCATTCTGGTACCTTGTCAATATATTTGATTTTTTTCTGTTACTAACCCAAATTGCTCAACAAATGGCGATTTGGGAGGGGGAGTGCTAACAAATATTAGTTTATCGTTTTTTTTTAATGAAAAAGTATCCATAAAAAAAGTCAAAATATGCTCTAAAAATGTATAAATATGCTCTAAAATATGCCTTTAATATGCTCTTAATGCTGCAATATGCAAAAATATGCTCTTACGGAAAAATATGCTAAAATATGCTCTAACAAATTGATGCCAGAATTCCTAAATTGTTCTGAATCGGACAAATAGTTTATCCATGAGTCCATACGACGCACAGGAAAAATATGATATTGCATACTTTCGGTTTCCCTACTAATAACCATACTTGGGAATTTTTCATTACCATTGAAATTTTATTACCATTAGTTGACAGTAATGTAAATAAAAAATATTTCATTACCATTTATTGGTATTTAAATTTTTCAATTAAAAATTTCATTACTAATGGTAATGAAATAGCACAAATGCATAAATAAACTAATTATAATTGATTGAAATATCATTTCTTTAAAAAAAAAAAAACTTAACTCGCATAAATAAATATTAGCATAAATATTAAGACATACAATTACGGTTAATAATGCTAATACTTTCTTTTAATTGATGCATTAGTATTGGTAATGAACGTTAATCGTAAATATAGAAATGCATTTCTGACTAATCATACACGGGGAGGTGGTGTACTGGTAGCAATTAAACGCAAATATAAATCTTCTTTGCATTCTATTGATGATAAGAATGGACTGTTGGTTCAACTTTTTGTACATATTTATGGATTTAATTTTTCATTTTGTATTTGTGTGCCTTATATTCCTCCAAATAGTCCAGATGTTTCAAATATAATAGTAATGGATTCCAATTTGGCAGTAAACTCACGTATCTGTGTTTTGGGAGACTTTAATCTAAAAGACATATTATGGTCACAAATTGGTGACAGCTATGATTTATTACCAGTTAATGTTAATAAAAATCATGAAATTAATTTCATTGATAGTATGTTAAGTTTAAATTTGAATCAAATAAATAACATTTCAAACAAATTAAACCGTTTTTTGGATTTAATTTTTGTTCCATATAATTGTAAATTTTCCTTGCGCGAATGTTTACTGCCAATTTCTCCATCTAATATTCATCATACTCCTTTAGTGATTGAAATTGATTCCTATAAATTTTTTTAATATTCAGAACATTTAAATTCAGTTAATTTCAATTTTAATACGTGTAATTTCGATGTGCTAAAACTTTCTTGGGTATATGTAGAGAAAATATTCCTCTTAAGAGATCTAAACCTTATAAGCTTCCATGGTACACAATGGGTCTTAAAAAGCTTAATAATTTGCGTAACAAGTTTCATAAACGTTTTTTTGTATCGGGTAGTTTATATGATAACCAAAAGTTTATTCATTATAAAAGAGAATTTAATTTTTTAAATAAATTTCTATTAAAACAATTTATTTTACAAAAAGAGCATGAGATAAAATCAAATCCCAAGTCTTTTTGGTCTTTTGTAAAAGCAAAGAAACAAATTTCTGATATTCCTTCAACCATGTATTATGGTGATAGGATTTCCGAAACGGTTAGTGGTGTTGTGAGTATGTTTGCTCAATTCTTTAGTTCAAATTTTGATTCTTCAACGATCCATGCAGCTAGATACTCAAATTTGCTTGACATGCTAGACATCGGTGTCTTAGAAGTTTCAGAAGATGATGTCTTGAACGGAATAAAGCGGATTAATAATAATTTTAAATCGGACTTTCTTTTGGGCTAACTTACATTTTACAATTTGTCTCTTACTAAAGGTAATTTCATTGATAAATGGAAGTCATCTTCAGTCACGCCGGTTTTTAAAAATGGGCGGAAAGATAACGTCACTAGTTATAGGCCGATATGTAAATTAACTTACGTTTCAAAAGTTTTTGAACATGTGGCTTATGAAAAGTTATTTTTTCTAACTAAGTCTTATAAAGGGTGTCCCAAGAAGAACGCAATTTTTAAATTTTAAATAAAACACAGATATTTAAAAAAAACTCGTGAAACTTTATTATATCGTAAAGTAGACAGAATGAGGTTATGTATGGAACAATATATCGTGCATATGGCCGCCGCGGCTTTGCTGGCATGCACGCGATCTTTTAATGAAATTTTCAATGACCGTTTTGCATGAATGCTGCTGTATTTCATTAATGCAGCGTCCAATTTCCTCTTTTAAGGCTTGTAAACCATCGACTTCAAAAAACCGCAAAGAAAAAAATCCAATGGTGTTAAATCGCACGATCCAATTCTGATCTCCAAAACGCGAAATAACACGACCGGGAAATGACTGATGCAGCAATTGAATTGTTTCTCTGGCTGTATGACATGTGGCGCCGTCTTGTTGGAACCACATGCCCTCCACATTCATTTCTTCAATTCTAGGCAAGAAAAAACTGGTTATCATTTCACGATACCGAACACCATTGACTGTTTGCGCTTGACCTGCCTCATTTTCATAAAAAAAAGGTCCAATGATTCCTCCAGCCCAAAAACCACACCACACAGTGACACGTTGAGGATGCATTTGTTTCTCGTGAATCACTCGAGGATTTTCCTCACCCCAAATGCGACAATTCTGCCTATTGACGAAGCCATCAAGATGAAAATGGGCCTCGTCACTGAAGATGATTTTATCGGCAAAATCAGCATTTTCATGTTGTCTCTCCAATACCCAATTAACGAACTCCCTTCGCTGTCCATGGTCAGCTGGCTTCAGTTCCTGAGTCAATTGAACTTTGTATGCATAAAGATGCAAATCTTTCGTCAAAATTCGCTGCAAAGTGGATTTGGAGACACCAATTTGCTGAGCTCGGTGTCGAATTGAGGTGGATGGAGTTTGAGCGACATCATCACGTACAGCTGCGACATTTTCGGTCGATCGACCTGGTCGATGGCGCGTTGTTGTCTTTACATCACTAACAGACCCAGTTTCGGCAAATTTATCCATTAATCTCTTTACAGTTGACTCTTTTGGAGCATTATTGTGGCCCCAAATTGATCGCAATTTGCGAACTGTAGCCGCAAAACTTTCACCATTTTGGTAAAACAATTTCACAATGAGAATGCGTTGTTCATTCGTGTAGCGCTCCATTTTTACTAACCTCGTACCTTCTACTAGCAAACAATAACAATTGTTCAAATGTCAAACAATGACACTTCGAATGTTGCCAGATTTAAAAATTGCGTTCTTCTTGGGACACCCTTTATATCTTGTCAACATGAATTTTTCTCCGGAAGGTCAACTACGACTAATTTAACTGTTTTTAGTGAGTATTGTTTGTCAGCCTTGGAGCAGGGTAATCAAGTTGAATCAGTATATACTGACTTCTTTAAAGCCTTTGACAAAGTGTTTCATTATATTATTTGTGCTAAGTTTCAGGCAATGGGTTTTCATTCAAATATTTTAGATTGGTTAAAATCGTATTTATCAAATAGAACTTGTAAAGTTGTATTTGATGCTTTTGAATCTTCGACATACCTGCAAACATCTGGTATCCCTCAGGGTAGTACTTTGGATCCGCTTTTATTTAATTTGTTCATTAATGATGTGACAAATTGTTTTTCTAAAGCCAATTTTATTATTTATGCGGATGATTTAAAAATATTTCATAAAGTATGCTCCATTGCTGATGTTTTGGATATGCAAAATGAATTAAATAATCTCCTTAACTGGTGTGAGCTCAATTGCCTTTATTTAAATTTATCGAAATGCTTTCACGTTTCTTACTCCCGATTTCGAAATCCAATTCGATCAGTTTTTAGGTTGGGGAATTATATTTTGGAGAAAACTGACACAATTACTGATTTAGGCGTTGTTTTTGATTCCACCTTGTCATTTATTCCACATATTAATTACATAATTCCGAAAGCTTATGCAATGCTTGCGTTCATTAGGAGAAGTTGTTCAGATCCCAATACGTTAAGATTGGTATACACTTCATATGTTAGATCGAAATTGGAGTATGCATCTGTAGTATGGAGTCCATATTGTAGAATTCATATCTCTCGTATTGAAAGAGTGCAACGAATATTTCTTAAATATGCACTTTCATCGTTTACGTTTGATAACCCTTTACCTTCTTATAGGTCAAAGAGTTTATTTTTAGGTTTAGAAACGTTAGAAAATCGACGTAGATTTCAATCTGCATTACTTATATATGATAAAGTTACTGGGAGAATTGACTGTCCTAAGCTGTTATCGCTGATATCGTTTTATGTGCCACGTAGAATACTTCGCTATAAGCATTATATTTTTAACATTCCTTTACATCGCACTAACTATGCTCAAAATAGTATTTTAAATCGAGCGTGTAATGATATAAATTCTATAAATGAGATTGCTTTAAATAAAAATCCAAACCATGTCATTGAATTTTGCACTTCGAAAGAAACCTTTAAATTGTTACTTTTTGAATTTTTGAATTTTTTAATTTGTAATTTTTTTTTAACTATAATACATGTTGTATCTAGTCTGTAAGGAAATTTTATATATTCCATTGACTTAATAAACTGAAATAATAATAATAATAATAATTTAAAAACATTGTCATTAATCAATGAAATCAGATTTTTAAATCATTACTATTCTTTCAAACAATGGCAATGAAATTTATTTCATTACAATTGTTATCAATGTAATGAAATTATCAATTAATTGTTCCAATCAATGCATTGGTCCCATGTATGCTAATAACTACCCAATGAGTGTCAGGACTAACGAGAGGTTATAATGATTTCATAGCAACACATAAACCTACATACTACCGACTCACAATTAGTAAAATAGAATTTTAATTTAACAAGAAGATAAATATAATTTTAATTGATCCGTTTTTCTTACTTATTGTAAAGAATTAAAAAGAAATTTATAACATTACTAATTGTCATATATCCTTCTCAATAATTTTTGAGAAATTTAAATTGCAAAATAGCCATTAGCTTTGTGATTCAATAACAGATTTCAAATATATCATCTCTATATAAAGGTATGTATAACGTTAGTGACTAACTCACTCTCCCACGCAACATCGGCCAGCCCAAACTGCAGCAGATAGGAAACTAAAATTTGGTATATACGTTCCTTTCACTGTGTAAACATCGAAATTCCTACGGGGAGGGGCAAGACAGGGAAATACAGCCTGCTCAAACAACTTTGGCTAGAAACTTGAAATTTAAAATATGCCTTCCCTGGAACTTTTGCCCGGGTCGTGATAAAAATGGGGATGTGCGATGTGTTTTTCCTCTTAACGACCTGCCCAAACAGCTGGAGCTGGGAAGTTTAAATTTGGATATGTTGGTACCAGAGAACTGCAAAATCAACTTTTTTCTTGATTTAATCATACACAAAAATTCTTGTTCACTTTTAATAATTCAACAAAATTCACTGTAGAATAAAAACAGCATCATGTTACTGAACACTGTTAAGTGATTACATTTGCATAAAACATAAACGACAGATGATTCACACTGATTCCAATTACGCGTTCAGTAACATGATGCTGATTTTATTCTACAGTGAATTTTGTTGAATTATTAAAAGTGAACAAGAATTTTTGTGTATGATTAAATCAAGAAAAAAGTTGATTTTGCAGTTCTCTGGTTGGTACCTCCTTCCGCGAAGCATCCGCGCACAGAGAAATCAGATTAATTGTAACAACCGAATATCTTGCCAACCGAATGGTTTGGTTGGTACCACCGATATATTTGTTTGTCGCAACCGAAATTCGGTTAATGCAACAGAATTTCGGTTGAAACCAAAAATTTAAATTGCATCAGGAAAACATTGGGTTGGGACAATTAAATAAATGGGCTGCGGCAACCAAAATATTTAGTTGGCAGAAAATTCGCTCATCACAATGAATCTGTTTGGAATAAGTTCCAACCACTGACAACACGGGTTTTGAAGATTCATACGAGGATGGGAATAAAGGGAAAAAGTCTCCCCTTTTGGCTAGAAACTTGAAGTTTAAAATTTATGTTCCTCAGAGCATGGGTGGCTCACTGATAAATTGTTTTTTTTTTGTTTATGTCTGATAGAAGGGGCAAAATAACGAAAGAAACGGCCAGCTCAAACTTATTTACTTACACTCAGAAAAAAAAGTTAGTAGAAAAATTTGTAAACGGTTTTCAATCCCAATTTACTATTTTTGTACTGATTTTTGTAAAAAAATTTGTATTTAGCAAATCTTTTTGCTATTTACATTTTACAAATTACAGAGTATTTACAGAATATCTACAAATTTTCGTTGCTAATTTCAGAAATCATTTTACAAATTTTTGAAAACCGATTTGCTAAAATTAGCAAAAAAAATTACTAATTTTAAAAAAGTCGATATTGATGGAAATGTTATTTCTAATAATTTAAACTTATACATACAAACTTAAATTGCCCTAAAATGTTACATAGGATTAAAAAAGGGATCGGAAGTGAAGATACCGACTCATGTCTAAAAATAGGACATCCACTTAAAATAGCACTAAAAAGGGTTTCTTAGTTCTAAAAATCAGCCCTAACAACAATTTAAATTTCACCTTAAAAGTAAAAAAAAATTGACTAAAATATTTTTCAAAACAGAAATTACCAAATTAAAACAAAATGATAAATTCGTTTGTGTTTTAAGAATTTTTAAGATTTTTAAGCCTTTGATTTTTTTTTTCATTTTGTATAAAACATCTTTTAAAAAATATAATTAAAATTTTTGATGCTCGATAAAAAAAATAAATCTAAAACTTTGTACGGATCTTAAATTCCACTTTACAAAATTTAGTAGCGGCTACTAATTTTTCTGCTAATTTCATTGTACTACACGTCAGCAGACATGTGTTGCTAAGATTAGCAAAAAATACCGCTGGGCTCAAATTAGCAGAATTTCCCGTAATAACAGCAAAATTTTCAGTTGCCATTACAGACTTTTTTTGGTGAGTGTAGAAAGCCGAAGTTTAAAATATGTGGGAAATTTTTGGGAACATTTGCGGGGAGGAGCAGAAAAAATCTTCCCCTTGACGGATATCCCAAACCGTTTGGATTAAGAACATGAAATATGTATAAAATGTGTTTTTGAATTTTCGCCAGGGACGTAGTAAAAATATAGGTGCAAAGGGGAAAATTCTGTACAAAACGATTTGCCTAGAGGTATGATAATGGAAACACTAGAAAAGGGAATCGAAAGGAATGAAACTGGAAAAGAGTGAAACTGAGCCAATGGACAGGGAAATGAGAGTAATGAAACTGGGTACGAAGGGGGAATGCTTGGAATTGAAACACAAGACGTTTGGAACGAAATGGAAAGGAATGGGGACCGGTTAAAATTGATACACAAGACAAGTGGAATTGAAACACTAGAAAAGGAAGCTAAATAGAATGGAACGTGTAATGAGTAAAATTAAAACAGTTAACGAAATGGAGTGGCTAGAAACCAAAAATTTAAATTATGTGTTCTTTGAAATTTGAGATAATTTACTGAAAAAACGTGGTAACAAGGTGGAAATCTGAAATTTAAAATATACGTTTCCTTGATTTTAGGTTTTTCGCCAGGAAAGAGAAAGTGCATAAACCGCTTTGACTAAAAGCCTAAACTTAAAACTATGTAAGATCCTAAAGAAAAGATTATTTAATGATGAGGTTGTTTGTGAATTTTTCGTCAGGAACGTAGTCCAAATGGAGAAAAGTCATCCCTTTTTGATTTACTGAAGATTAAGAAGAGGTAAAAATGGGGTTAAAATATTTCCTTAATCACCCATCCCAAACCGTTCTGGATAGGATTTATAATTTTAGAATGCAAGCAGCTACCCCAGTGTAGATATCTTAAATAAGGAGAATGCTAAAAATCTGAAATTAAATATATGTTTTTACGGAGGTATGGTCCAACGAGCGAAGATAGGAGCTTGAAGTGTGGCATACAGGTTCCTTCTCCAACGTAGACATCCAGTATATCTGACATTTAAAATGATACATTTTTAATAACAAAGAAATATTATAAGTATTTAACCAAATTTTACTGTGATTATACATATTTTCTTAATTGCACAATATTTTGAAGATTTCTTTTTTGTTTTTAGCTATTTCTAAATTATAAACTAAATTATTTGATCTTTTTTGAAAACTTCTTATAAAATACAAAATACACACAAGTTTGTAGTGATTATAATTTTTAAAGAAATGTTCTTAAATTTTTAAAAAAGTCAAGATTACCTGAAAGGGCTGAGGACCTTTACTTTGGTACAGTTAAAGTTAACATAGAAAAGTAAGAATATTAATTTATATTAATACTTAATTTCATGGCTATTTTTTTGATAGCATGTTATCATGAAAAAATCCACTTTATGATAACTTTTGCTAATGTTTGCAAATGACAATATAAAATTTTTTGCATTTCTTTTTTCATGTTAGTATAATATTGGTATTTGATCTATAGTAATGAAATGTTAAAGATCCTGAAAAATAGCACGACATTTGCATACGCAGATGACACTGCAATTATTGTAGCGCATGAGAACGTAAGTTCCGCTACTGTTATCATGCAAAACGAGCTTAACAAAATATCAAAATGGTGTCATGACAATGGGCTTATAATAAACTCAACGAAAACTAAACTAATGCATATAAAATCGCCGCATCTTATTCGTAATAACGTCAGCTTAAAATTTCAAAACACACAATGCCTACACAACATAACCGTAAACACGTACGATAACTATCGTCTATGTGGACGATAACTTTAAATGGCTTACGCAGATTCAACTTATACGAAAAAAATTAAGAAACACAGCATATAGTCTTTATCACCTCAGTAACTGCGCATCCAAACACGTCCTTAAACAGGCCTATTTTTCATTAGCCGAGTCCTACATCAGACATGGAATAACTGCATGGGGAGGTTCGACGTATTGCAAATCTCTTCAACAAACACAAAATCAAATATTAAAAATATTATTAAAAAAACAACAACACAATAACCATCTGAATTACGCTATGATTTATATCAACACTCCCGCCAACAATACACTGAACACCAGTACAACCAACAATAACAATTCGTTAATAAACAACAGCACGTCCTATAGCAACACCATACCCAACAACAATATAATCAATAACAATATGCTCAACAACAACATGCTCAACAACTATATGCTCAACAACAACATGCTCAACAACAACATGCTCAACAACAACATTCTTAACAACAACATGTTCAACAACATCGTGCTCAACAACAACATGCTTGTCAACAACAACTACATGCTAGTCAACAACAACAACAACATAATCGTCAACGGCAACAACACCCTCGCCAACAACAACAATAATCAAACCACGTACAACAACATTGCCAGCAAATTTGAGATACTGAATGTTAACAGTATTTATTGTACAAGACTAATAAATGAATTTTTTAAAGATAATCGTTTTTTAAAAGCCATCAATGACGACCACAACATGCGACTTCGAGCCGACGGAAGACACAAGGTGAAACGTCATCGCAACTACTACGGCAAAAATACCTTATCTATAGTATTACCCAATATCTTCAACAAATTGCCTTAAAATTCAATAAATACTGCAAATTCTAAAATAAGGAAACAATTATTAAAAGAATATTTTATAACTTCGCAATGAAGTCAAAATTAAATATAATTCAATGAATTAAAAAACTAAAGAAATTAAACCAAATTATTGTAAATAATGCAATGAATTAAAACATAATTTATTAAATAAGTTTATTATTCCCTGATTAAATATTTTACATTCTGCAGACAAGCCAAATGGCTTCGCGGAATTAGAATTAAGTCTCAATTGAGTAAATAAATAAATTATTATTAAATTAAAAAAAGAAAAAAAAAAAAGATTTTAATCAAAATTCTACCAATATTTTTGCTGGGTGTACTGTAACAATTAGTACAGGCATGTGTATTAAATTTATTTATAAACAAATGTATGGAAAAGTACACAAAAGAGTATTTGTATTCTTGTAAGTGAGAAGATAATGACTACTCATTACTTTTGGAATATCGCAAACAAGTGTAATTGAGCGAGTAAATAGGCTGGAATTTAGTTCAAACTCTGTTTTTGCTGGGTTTTGACAATATATGAATATTTGTTTTAAGTATGTTTTACTTAAAATACTCATTTTATTTTATTTTTTGATATATCACTAAAAATGAGTTTTTGTACAATTTGAAACTTTAAAGTTATTTTTTTAAAATTCATAAATATTTTTTAGATTTTTTTATCATGAAGAAAACTTCAGAAAAATACAATTACTACCCAGCAAAAACACACCTTACCAAATAATGAGTCTAGTAATCTAAACTACAAGGTTTTCACGTATTATCCTTTATATTATAATTCTAACTTTTTAATATGGGATGTCCCAAAAGGTAAGGTGTTCTGCTTACGAGCAAGCTTACGGAAAAATAAAGAATAATGGGTTACGCGTATGCATATTAGTAATTGGTTACTAATAACCAATTATTATTTATTTTTCTGTAAGAAATTGAGTAACGCATTATTTCTTAACTCCTGGTAACCAATTATAATTTAACTGTGAGTAAGCGACTAGGTAATGCGATGCAGTGTTGTGAATCCTAATTTCTAATCCGCTTTTCTTCCAAAAGGAAGTATATAAATTAACCCTTTGACGGCCAATGGTTAATAAATGTCCCATTTTTAGTTTTTGTCGTTTTGGCTCATTTTTAAACGATTTTCTTAAATGTGTTGTTGTTTTCACACTTTGGTCTCAGAACCAATAGGATCAACACAAATTCATAAAAAATATATATTTTTGCATAATTTTTGGAACATATTTTCTCGAATCCTCTTGGACAACACAGAGAATCAATATTTTGGTAGGACATGATTCATTCCATTTGATTTACTTTATTTATTACAGCATACTGATACAATTTGGGACAAATTGGGAAAATGGTATACGGATAGAAGAGCATAAATTTTTGGTTGAAATTCGTAATGACCATAGTATGATGCTAGTGATTATAATATAATGTTACTCAACGATGATAATATGATCAGTAAAAACCATATTTCATACAGGGTGGACCAAAATGTATTTTTTACAAATGACGGCAGCTATCAGTTTTGTTCTAAGATTTGTGAATTTAACACATACAGAATGCGGAATATTCGTGAGTATTTTTCAATGAACAATTTTCTGTACGGATGCAGTAAACAAACGAAATTTGCAGCTTTGGCGCACTAAGAATCCACGTATCATTCACGAAAAGTCATTACATCCACTTAATGTCAGTGCATGGGGGGCCTTTACAGCACAGATGTCATCGGGAGTTATTTTTTCGAGGACGCCCTGTGAAACACAGTTTCTGGAACTGGTGAGCGATACAGATCCATGATCAAAGAGTAGTTAGGGGCGATATGATAGGTAATACATTTTTTTATTTTTAAAAAATAATGTTGAATTTCAGTAGTACTCATTACAAAGTAATGTATAAAATAGTAATATGTCATTACCATGTTTTTGCTGGATTATTAAGATATCATAGGGAAAGTTATGAAAATTCATAAGTAGAATATGGCACAAAATAGACTGGGAACCACTGATATAAATAAATACCTAGTACTTTCATAATTACTGACACACTGTTAGTCGCCCCCACTGTAAGAAATCCACTGAACATACTCTCGTTACGTTGACAGTTTTTTGACAACTAGCATTTAAACTTCATTTTTGTGTAAAAAGTTTTTGTCGTGCGTTACCTAAAATTATGGAATGGGGAGATATTGAAAACCGTATTGTCGTAATTGGCCTAAAAAATGTGGAATGGAAACTGGAGACATTTATCGAACATTGCAGCCGCTCGGGGTTAGTCGTAGTTTTGTTTATTGTGCTGTGAAACTGTTTGGGGATACTGGGGGAGTAGCAGACTGTCCGAGATCTGGCCGTCCGCGTTCTGTGCGAACTCCCAGAGCCGTTAAAGTTGTAAAGAATCGAATTTATCGAAATCCACTCCGAAAGCAGCAAATAATGTCGCGGGAGATGAATATATCGAAGGTATCCATTTCTCGCATTATTAAATTGACTTGGGACTTCGGGCTTACAAAAGATACATGGGGCATCTACTTATGGAGCCATTAAAGCAGAAACGGAAGCAAAAATCAAAAGCATTGATTCGCCAGTACGCCAAAAACAGCCACAGAAAAATTATGTTTACTGACGAGAAAATTTTTACTGTGGAGGAGTCGTTCAATAAACAAAATGATAGAGTCTATGCTAAGTCATCTCTGCAAGCAAATGAATTGGTTCCTAGAGTTCAGAGAGGTCACCGTCCTGCTTCTGTGATGGTACGGTGGGGAGTCGCCTATGATGGGGTCACCAAGCTTCATTTCTGCGAAAAAGGTGTTAGAAAAGGTGTGTTAGAAAAGGTGTTTTAGAAAAGGTTGTGAAGCCATTAAATAGCACATTGTTCAAAAACGAGCCGTGGACCTTTCAACAGGACTCTGCCCCAGCCCATAAGGCAAAAACCACTCAAGACTGGTTAAAAAACAATTTACCAAACTTTATTTCTACGGATGATTGGCCATCGGGTAGTCCAGACCTGAATCCTTTAGACTACAAATTGTGGTCCGTTTTAGAAGGCATGGTATGCACTACTCACCACAAAAATTTGGAATGGCTTAAGCGTGCACTTATCCGCGCAGTTGACAATTTCCCCATGGAGGTCTTGCGTACTGCAATAAACGATTGGTCGGTCAGACTTCGGTCGTGTTGGAAGGCAAATGGCGGCCATTTTTAATATTTTTTTTTTGTTATATTCTTCAATATTTAAAAAACCAAAATAAAAAGAAAAAATTAAAAAACCTCTTGTTGTTTGTTTTTTATCAAGAAAAAACCGCGTGTCAGAATAATTGAAAGTACTAGGTAATATAAAATTAATTTAAGTAAACACATTTTAATAAATTAAATTATCAATTTGAATCATCTTAGTTTTCATGATCATGGAATAAGGTGGTGTAAGGTTTTTTAATATTGAATTTTAGACAAGTTGCGTTTAAAGTACTAAATTTCAAAATTTATATTTTCATCCCTATTTTAATTTTCAATATGTTAATATATTCACATGAATATCATGATTTTCAAAAGTTAATAATAACAATTAATTAAAATTCTCCACCCATCTTAATGTTGGTTACTGCTAATAGTTATATGTTTTATGTTACACTTGTATTTCATTGCTCTCACATTCAAAATGAAAGAATTAATGCTAGAACGAACTAAAGAATGAATGTCGGTGACCACAGACCATAACCGTTGAAATATTGCAATCAACAGAAAAATTACAATTCACCCAGCATGTCATTTCACAAGCACCACCATTACCAATGTAGTGGAGGGTAAGGACAAATAGTGTAAATAATCCTATAGAAGTGCAGAAAAAAAAATCTAGTAAAGGAAAATGAAAATTCAACAACCACATGCAAACTTCAATAGAGAAAACAACTAAAGGGTATGAAACGAAAAGTTGTAGAACATTTTTGTTTTGTTTTTTTTGGTTTGTGAAAAATGTAATGCAAAGAACTTGTGTAACAAACACAGATTAATTTGCTGAAACGGAAGGAGTTAAAATGAAAATCAAAATTAAATCACAAATAGAGGGGTATGTATAAGAAATAAAACAAAATTTTATTAAATTATTATATTTTAGAAAAGAGTAAGCTTATTAAGATCATCCTTTTGTAAGAAACGCAAGCGGCTTCAGTATCTCACAAGTGTCGTGAAGGATGTCAATACCATGCGTCATTTGTATGTCATTTTAATAATTTCTTAAAATTGTGTTAATTTTTTTTTTTTAAATCAGATGGAGAACACCTCTAACTAATCTTAATAAGTTTATTACAAATTTTTAAAACATGAGAGCAAAAGTTTATTATTACCGCATTTTTAGTTTTAAAATAAAAAATAAATTTTTTTTGTCGTCAATTCATAACTTTATCTTTTAAGCAAACTTTCTTGATATATATGTATAAAGTCATTGTCATTTCTTATCGACAAGAGTAGATTTTTAATCAGCATAGTAATTTTAAGTTTTTGTTATAGTTTCTTGCTTGATATTTCTTGTTAAATTGTAAATTTTGTTTTTTCCCTAGCGAAATTATATTTTAAAATTCTTGTCTCCAAAAAAAAAAAGAAAAGTTTTTTTCCTTCTTTCCCCTCTGCCTTGTTATGTTTGATTTTTCATTTCCGGTCATCTGTTACCAGAGTAGTTGATGCTGTGAAAATGCAGTCATTTCAAATTTTATAACTGTATTTAACTTACTGACAAACTTTGCAAAACAACAGATGAACAAAAAAAAAAAGTGTTACAATTTCATTTGGTAACCTTTTGCATTTCCGTTTCCTGTTTGTCAAGAAGTTCAACATTTATATTGGTTTTCTTCTACATTCCCTTTCCGTTTGTTTTTGCAAATAAACTTAATTTTCCTTACATCGTGACCTATTGCAATTTTTAGATGATTACTTTTTAGTGAACCCCAACTCTCTTCATTTATGTTATTTAGCCAATTTATAGTTGTTGTATTCATTTACAACACTTCTTTTCGTAAATTATATATTTTCATTTACTTCACCATCATGCTCAGTTTACCTTCAAACTTCAAGTGCTTTCCTAAAAGGTGTTAAGGCAAAAAAGTTTGCTGCATTTGTTTTCTTAGCTGAGGTTGCATTTCAACTATGCAACCAACCAAACACCATCAATGTGTCAACTTTTCAAGTATTTTTTCTTCCATATAACTATAAACTTTGCAAATAAATAGCTGCAAAAAATAAAATAAACACATATTGTTCGATAGTCTGAATTTTAATGATTTATTGGTTTAACACGGAAATTCCCAGCAAAAAAGCATGGTAGTCATTCTGTGACTATAACTTCTTTCATTGCTTCCTAAGCTTCAGTTGGCATTCTTTTATGATTTTTTGGTGTTATTCTAAGGCACTTCCAAAAGCATTCATGTCTTCATATTTCAAATGCAGTGATCTGGATATAAACCCGATGCATATCTTAAAATATCACTCTTCATTACTTCTAAAGCATAAGTTATAGTATATCGTATATTTTTTTAATCTAAAGCATTTGTTCAAATTGAGAAAATAGTTCTGATGAAATTTTTTAATTTTTTTATTAAATCATTTTTTATATTTTAGTTTAATTTATTGAGGGCTAGAATTTATGCAGTCTTGCAATTTTATAAAAGTTTTAAAAAATCAAGAAAAACACATTTTTTTTGCATTTTTTCACCCTTAAATATTTATGACGACGCAATCAGTGCGTTTTTGCATTATGTTTATTATTTAATACTACACCATTTCCAATTTTAATTCAGAATTTATCAAAATAATTTTAAAATTGTGTAAAAATTATTCCAAATTGCCCAAAAAAGTTTTAAAATTGTGCAAAAATTATTTAAAATTGTTTAAAAATATTTTAAAATTGTCTAAAAATGTTTCAAAATTGTACAACCAGTTTTTAAATTATCAAAAAATATTTTAAAAATTTGTCTAAACATTCATTAAAATTTTTGAAAAATGTTTCAAAAAATGTTGCAGAATTATTTATTTGTTTTAATAAAGAGTATTTGTATATTAGTGCATACATTTCGCTTTTTTAAACTTATTTTTCTGCATTCTTGTGAAATAAATTTTCATCAGCTTAAATACTACAAAGTATATGAACATTTTCCACTAATGCATCAGAATATCTAATCATTGTACTATCATTGCTTCCTTAGAGTAAAGTATGAGTTTACTTCTAAAGCATAAATTATAAAATATCGTATATATTTTGAATCTAAAGCATTTATTCAAATTGAAAAAATAGTTCTGATGAAATTTTTTAATTTTTTTATTGAATCATTTTTTATATTTTGGTTTAAAATTCCATGAGAGTTAGAATTTATGCAGTTTTGCAATTTTTATAAAAGTTTTAAAAAATCAAGAAAAACGTATTTTTTTAATTTTAATTGAAACTAGCTGGCCTGTAATTTGAATTTTTCAGCCTCAAATATTTATGACGACGCAATCTGTGCATTTTTGCATTTTGTATTTTATTTAACACTACATCATTTCCAGTTTTAATTCAGAATTTACCAAAATAATTTTAAAATTGTGTGAAAATTATTTCAAATTGCCCAGAAATGTTTTAAAATTGTGCAAAAATTATTTAAAATTGTTCAAAAATATTTTAAAATTGTCTAAAAATGTTTCCAAATTGTACAACCAGTTTTTAAATAATACAAAAATATTTTAAAACGTATCTAAAAATTCATTAAAATTTCTTAAAAATGTTTCTAAAATGCTTTTTTTACTAATGCATAATTATTTATTTGTTTTAACAAAGAGTATATCAATGCATAAATTTCGCTTCTTTAAACTTATTTTTCTGCATTTTTATGAATTAAATTTTTATCAAAGCTTAAATACTACAAAGTGTATGAACATTTTCCACACATGCATCAGAATACCTAATCATTGTATTGTAATTGCTTCTTTATTTGAATACTTCCATCCTATGACACGCTAATGTTAAATTCATCGATGAAACCATCAGAAAAGAAGTGATGCCTTTGCCATAGTAGTGATGCTTTTATTGCTTCTTTGGCAGCTTCATTTTTGCTGGGATTGCTTGAAACAAGAATTTAAAGTAAATTTTTCATCATTTGTCACAGTTGGAGCGAAAACTTATTTAAAAGATTTAACGATTCTTATTAGAATGTGAACACAGGAATTGTTACGGAATATTAATTAAATTAACAAAAAAAAATGAAACTGAGTTTCAGTTAAATACTGTGGGGAATGTGTCAAATACTTTCAAAAGAAAGTTAAAATATGTTAAACAAAGTTCTAAAATTAATAGAAAAAACATATATATATATATATTTTATTTACTTAATTATTTGATTACTTAAATATTTAAACTACTTTTTTGTAAACAAATAAAAATAATTTGTTTTATTAACAGTACTTTTATTAATCGGTACTTTAAAAAATGTACTTTTCGAAATAAAAGGTACTTTTTGAAATAAAAGGTACTTTTTGAAATAAAAGGTACTTTTTGAAATAAAAGGTACTTTTTGAAATAAAAGGTACTTTTTTAATAAAAGTTACTTTTTAAAATAAAAGGCACTTTTTGAAATAAAAGGTAATTTTTTAAATAAAAGTTACTTTTTGAAATAAAAGGCACTTTTTGAATTAAGAGGTTTTTTGAGAAATAAAAGATACTTTCTGAATTAAAAGGTACTTTTTAAAATAAAAGGTACTTTTTGAAATAAGAGATACTTTTTGAAATAAAAGTTACTTTTTGAAATAAAAGGTACTTTTTGAAATAAAAGGTACTTTTTAAAATAAAATGTACTTTTTGAAATAAAAGGTACTTTTTTAAATAAAAGTTACTTTTTGAAATAAAAGGTACTTTTTGAAATAAAAGGTACTTTTTGAAATAAAAGGTACTTTTTTAAATAAAAGTTACTTTTTGAATTAAGAGGTTTTTTGAAAAATAAAAGATACTTTCTGGAATAAAAGGTACTTTTTAAAATAAAAGGTACCTTTTGAAATAAGAGGTACTTTTTGAAATAAGAGGTACTTTTTGAAATAAAAGTTAAATAAAAGGTACTTTTTGAAATAAAAGGTACTTTTTGAAAGAAAAGGTACTTTATGAAAGAAAAGGTACTTTTTGAAATAAAAGGAATTTTTGAAATAAAAGTTACTTTTTGAAATAAAAGGTACTTTTTGAAATAAAAGGTACTTTTTGAAATAAAAGGTACGTTTTGAAATAAAAGGTATTTTTTTAAATAAAAGTTACTCTTTAAAAAAAAAAAGGAAATAAAGGGTACTTTTAAAAATAAAGGTAGTTTTTGTAAAAAAGGAACTTTTTGAAATAAAAGATACTTTTTGTAAAAAAGGCCTTTTTTAAATAAAAGACATTTTTTGAAATGATAGGTACCTTTTGACATAAAATGTACTTTTTGAAATAAATGAACTTTTTTTAAACAAAATGTACTTTTTGAAATAAACGGTACTTTATAAGCTAAAATGTAATTTTTAGAATAAACCGTAAGCGGCAGGATTGTACAGCTTAATTTAAATGGGAAATATGTAAACTGGGAAGTTGAAGAAGTATACTGATCTATATGACCTACCTAAAAACCCATATATTTTTTACAAATATAACTTAAAAATGGTACCATATATGTTCCTTGAAAATGCCTTTCAAGCCACTTATGGCCGAGGTAGGTGGATCGCAGCTATTTCACAATAGAACAGTAAAAGCAGACCTGCCATTTCAATTACATTTGGCAATTATTTACTTGTTTAAGTGTCCATAACAATAGTTATATCAAACTACACTCACATTTTTCATTGGAGAATTTGAATTTGTTTTGATGCCAAATATGGGTAACAAAACATATTTCCATTAACTTAATTACGGGGCAATTATTCAATTACTCCAATTACGTGTAATTGAAGTCAATTGCATGTGATTTAATAATAAAAATATTGAATATACCCCATGTCTGTTATCACAAAAAAAAATGTTTGTAAGTAAAAATATCAGAAAATACCATTTAAAAGAAATAATATTTCTAACTTGTTAAATTTAAATAAGCCAATTATACCCAAAGTAATATTTTTGGTGCAATAATTGCCAACGACATTTTTGTCTGTTTGAAATTACCTTTCGAACAGTGCCGGTTTGAACACGCTCAGTTGAATAGTTTGATAGATACACCAATTTCTGTCAAGATTTTTGTCAAAACAGACACGAAAATTATTTATGATTTTGGTGCAAAATTAAAACTAAAAAAAAACATACTTTCCAATCGACTCGAAATTTTTTTGAAAAGTAGCTTTAAGCTGTATTTTGATAATTTGTTGCGTGTTTGATTTGTGAAACAAATATTTTTGTTTGGGTCGAGCTTTTTGTCTTCAGGTTGTCCTTCATTTTTCCCACCTGGCGCTTTCAGGTTAAATTTTTTTGACAAATGGACTTCACATTCGTGCTTTTTAGTCCAAAATGATACTAGAACCCAAATTTCATAACAAAATACCTCGTATTTCGACTCCAGTGGTTAAAGGGTTAAGCTTGGTTTTTTAAAATATTCTTTTTCATAAATAAGCCAACCTTAAGCTCAAAAAAAATTTAAGAAGTTAAAAATAAAAAAGTTAAATAAAAGTTAAGAAATGATATTTCATTTAAAAACCAGTCAACTTAATTTTCTTTTAAATATATAATGCTTTTTGTTACTTATTTTTAAATGGTGTTTCAACAATTGATACAACAGTAAAAACAAAAAATTATTCAGTTAAAATATATATATGTTAAAACTTGATCGTCAGTTTATAAGGAACCGCCCAAACCACAAACAACTTATGACTATGGTTGCCAAGGGTATTTCTATAAATTGATGGAAAAAGATCATTTGTACGGCTAATCATTCACTTACTTCGAAAAAGGAATTTCGCATGGACATTTTCCATAGAGTGTTTGATATATATGTAGCCTGTTCAAAATCATGAGTTATTTGTGGGTTGGGTGGTTTATAAGGAGGCTGACGATGACCTGGTTGCTCAAGTCGAAAGTGTGCACTCCCTCTAGCACTGATCCTTACAATTTTTTTCACTTAATAAAAAATTAGTAATATTAAGATATGATCCCGAGCCTGATAAAATTAAAAAAATATAAAATTAAAACATATAGATCAAATAATATATACAGAATTTATATAAATGTTAAAACCTTATCTACCAATTTCAATTTATTTGAAATTGTTTCTATTTTGTGTGTTTTAATTTGCGAAATACAGACTTAGCACTGCGAGGCATTAGTAGGGTATCCCTGAGCAGTGCACGCAGAGAAAAAACATGGTTGCAACATGATCACTGCTAATATATTGTACTTGCTGCAATCAAGTATGGATGTCACAACCATATTATATGTTGTCTAACCATCAACATGGTCGCTACCATCATTATTATAGTAAATATTTCACTATTTTATGATTGCCACCTTCTATTTTATAACATGATTGGCTGTAACCATACTGTGGTAACAAAAATTCTGACTATGAAAAAAATATAATAATTATGCAACCATAAAATGCTGGCAACAATCAATGAATAATTATACATCAAATAAAACATGACTGTGACATTTACAGCCCTAATACGAGTATTGTCTTGTTTTCATAAAAACCAAAATGTCTTAAAACAACAGTCATATATTGTTTACTAAAACTGGAGAAATATCAGACGGGAAGAAAATACCTTTCATGTGGCATTAAAACATTTCATCAATTAACCTATTAAGATCCAGTTTATTTTTTTTTTTAAACTTCAGAAGATTTTTTATGAGGGTTTTTTTTCGAAAATTCCTTATACATGTAATATTATTTACAATAATCAATTCATTGTCAAAAAGATTCTATATAAAGATTTTATATGGCTCATATTATGATAATCCAGAAATCATAATATAGTTATGGGGACCATAATGTAATAACATTTTGAGCATACTATGATTACATGCAATCATATTATGATTAATTCAACATCATAATATGTTTATTTAGAATTATAATATGGTAATTTTTGGATCATAATATAACAGTAGGGTCAATATTATGGTAAAATTATGGATATTTTACTATCATAATATGATAACTATAATATAGTACGACTATGGTTGGCACAATCATAAACCCAAAAATATATTATGCTCTTCGAATATGATTCTCCCAACCTTGTTTTTTCTTTGCGTGTGGTCTACCGTTAAGAAAAGCTTTCAGATTAAATCAAATTTGTGAAAAATGGGCGTGCTAGGTAGAGGCAAACACAGCGGTATTTACTATTCATAATGCCACTTAATATTGTTTTGCTGTGATTTACTAAGGATTTATTAAGGTCGTCATAAATTTCCACTATTTTAAAAGATTTTTTTATGGGTGTATTTTTTTCAAAAATTTTGGATATTTGTTTGTGTATTTAAATTTTAATTATTGTAAAAATTACTTTATCTCAAACCACATAGTTTTTTTTTTATTATTTTCTTTCAAATATTTTTAATCGAATACAGATGTTATTGCAGATTCGCGAGAAGAACCTGTCCGGGACGTAGTTACAATAGACATATATGTATGTCCATTGGTTGTCCAAGCTAACTTTAATAACAACTTTGGGGGCTTCGTTTGTGTAATGGTCTACTTTCATTTTGCATTGAAGCCATTAAAGCTAAAATTTCTTGTTACACTGTGTTATTTATTCTTTGTTCCTATTGTATATTACCTGTAACTAGTAGTGTTAAATATACCTGAAAAGATAAGAAAACTTGAATTTAATTATAAAATAATCACAACAACAATTTTAAATTTAACAGAAGTTTTCACTTCCACCTTTTCAAACAAAATATTATTTCAATTTTTGCGGAAAGAGCAAAAGATATAAGAACTATTATTAAAAAAGTATGCTGTATGTACTTTAAATGTTTCCAAATAATTCAACTATTCCACACGATTGCAAAATTGCCAAATGAACACGTAAATGTAAAAAAAAACAATATATTGATAACGAAAAATGTGTACAACGTTTATTATTTTATATCGAGAATAGGGTGACAACCAGGACTGCCGAATAGGATTTGGTGACACTGGGTTCAAAATCTCCATATTGAAGATTTGGTCTAAATCGGTTCACGTTATCTACACAAAAAAATAACCAAAACTAAGAAATATTAACTTATTTAGAAGAAAAATTGAAATTGATTTAAAGACACTTTTTTTTACCAAATTTTAATAAAATTTACCTTAAAATTAAGAAATAAGTTTTACTTTAAATAAGGTCAAAATTTCTTAAGTATAAAAATATCTTACTCTTGTGAATTAAATTTTTATTACAAAACAGGTAAAACTTCTCTTTATTAATTAGTTTCTATATTATCTTCAATTTAACTATTAGTTAGAAAACTTTTCCTTGTCATAAAAAAAGTTTATATTAATTAAGTTTATTAGATAATTTTTTTTACTAAAAACTAGTACTCAACTTTGACAAAATTATTAAATATTTTCTAACCTCAAGTCCAAATTATCTTAAATAAGGTACACATTTTCTTATACATATCAAACTGTGTCTACATTGAGTTAAGTTTTTTTTCCTTAAGCTAGAAAAACATCATTATGTAAGAACATTATTTTCCTTGTAATATGATAAAATACTTTGACTTAGTTTTTATGTTTTTTTAAAAATGGTAAATGAATTAATTTTCTTCAAAATAGAAAAATTGACTATTAGTAAGTAGGCATTTTTTTTAAGTTGAGAAATAAAATTTTTGAGATTTCTCTAAAATCTGTTTGACAATTGCTTATTGCATATGAAGACACCGGGTTAAGGAAACAAATTAATAAAAATAAATCAGCATAACACGAAAAGAGGAACTATTTCTATTGTTTCTTATTTTGATGACATTTTTTTTAAACAGAAATTTAAAATTTAGATTATTTTTAATGTATATTTAGAAAAATTATTTCGAATAAAAATTTTAAAACTAACAGGGAAGTTTTAGAAAAAAATGAACGGGCGCGTATTTCCTAAGCGGCCAAATTTACGAAATCCAAATTAATAAGAATATAGAGTTAAAAAACTTCAGATAAAATTGTGACACTTTTTTAGATACCTTTTACTTAATTCACCCAGAAAAATAGTTACTAAATATTAGTGTCCATCACATACATTTTTCTGAGTATATTCAATTTTCCTTAAGTTCTTAAAGAGAAACTTAAAATTTCTTTTAAAAAAATTCATACTTATTACCCTGCCTCTCATTCTCCAAATAAAGGGTGTCCCAAGAAGAAAGCAAATTTTTAAATTTTAAATAAAACACAGATATTTAAAAAAAAATTGTGAAACTTTATTATATCGTAAAGTAGACAGAATGAGGTTATGTATGGAACAATATATCGTGCAGATGGCCGCCGCGGCTTTGCTGGCATGCACGCGATCTTTTAATGAAATTTTCAATGACCGTTTTGCATGAATGCTGCGGTATTTTATTAATGCAGCGTCCAATTTCCTCTTTTAGGGCTTGAGTCGTCGTCGGCTTATTCGCGCAAATCATCGACTTCAAAAAACCCCAAAGAAAAAAATCTAATGGTGTTAAATCGCACGATCTAGGCGGCCAATTCTGATCTCCAAAACGCGAAATAACACGACCGGGAAATGACTGATGCAGCAATTGAATTGTTTCTCTGGCTGTATGACATGTGGCGCCGTCTTGTTGGAACCACATGCCCTCCACATTCATTTCTTCAATTCCAGGCAAGAAAAAACTGGTTATCATTTCACGATACCGAACACCATTCACTGTTTGCGCTTGACCTGCCTCATTTTCATAAAAAAAAGGTCCAATGATTCCTCCAGCCCAAAAACCACACCACACAGTGACACGTTGAGGATGCATTTGCTTCTCGTGAATCACTCGAGGATTTTCCTCACCCCAAATGCGACAATTCTGCCTATTGACGAAGCCATCAAGATGAAAATGGGCCTCGTCACTGAAGATGATTTTATCGGCAAAATCAGCATTTTCATGTTGTCTCTCCAATACCCAATTAACGAACTCCCTTCGCTGTCCATGGTCAGCTGGCTTCAGTTCCTGAGTCAATTGAACTTTGTATGCATGAAGATGCAAATCTTTTGTCAAAATTCGCTGCAAAGTGGATTTGGAGACACCAATTTGCTGAGCTCGGTGTCGAATTGAGGTGGATGGAGTTTGAGCGACATCATCACGTACAGCTGCGACATTTTCGGTCGATCGACCTGGTCGATGGCGCGTTGTTGTCTTTACATCACTAACAGACCCAGTTTCAGCAAATTTATCCATTAATCTCTTTACAGTTGACTCTTTTGGAGCATTATTGTTACCCCAAATTGATCGCAATTTGCGAACTGTAGCCGCAAAACTTTCACCATTTTGGTAAAACAATTTCACAATGAGAATGCGTTGTTCATTCGTGTAGCGCTCCATTTTTACTAACCTCGTACCTTCTACTAGCAAACAATAACAATTGTTTAAATGTCAAACAATGACACTTCGAATGTTGCCAGATTTAAAAATTGCGTTCTTCTTGGAAAATAAGTGTTTATTATTTTTTTTTTCTCCTTTAACACATATCCAAATTTTACCATGGGTGAAGATGTAGATATCTTCTTTATTAGTTAATTTTTGTAGGACCCAGCAAAACCACACATTACCAAATAATGTGTAAAGTAATGTGTAGCCATATGGGCTCATGGATTACTTTACAGCTTACTTCACTGATTAATTTTAAGGCGATGAGTATATACCCATTACTTTAGGGGTGATAATGTAAGGGGTTACTTATATGGTTACGAGAATGGAAAAAGTAATGTATCTAAAAATAGATTTTTAAAAAAGAGGAATTTTTAATAAAAAAAATTATTACACACATTTTATTTAAAATATTTGTAATTAAAAATAATGTGGTCATGGTGGGAATCAAACCAGGGAAATCTGGTTGCCAGCCAAGAACTCTACCCACTGAGCTATCGACGCATATAAGTATTTGATTACTTTAAACTTAAAGGAATTGTTGCGCATCGTTTTTTCGCTAGTGTTATAAAAACAAACATACATTACCCTTTTGATTACAAAAAAACACAAAGTAATGTATCTAAAAATAGATTTTCAAAAATATTTCAATTATTACACTACATTTATAAATCATACACTCAGAATATTATGTAGTTAACTGTTTGTAGTTTAATAAAAAAGTTTTCCGTTCCATTTAAAAATAAAGGAACATACATTTATTTTTCAAAGAAACATCTATATTAACTTTTTTATACATTTATTCGAAATAATTTACTATCATTTACCGATTTTTTTCAGTTTCATTTATTTATTTCATTTGTTTGAAATTTAATAAAAATTTACCCACAAAACGGAAACTTGTGGTTTATTTGTGTCCGTAACAGTTATTACAAATTTAAATTATGTTTGCTGTCTGTTTCAAAAAAAAAAAAAAGTATTCAAAAAATTTCAATTTGTTTTTTTTATTTAAATTGGTTGTATATATACAAAAATTTTCAATACAAATTACAAGAACTTCATAAACACACATACATATACAAACACATTCATACAAAAAGTGTTTATAGGTTCATATGCATACATACATTTTGTATTGTACGAGTATATTAAAAAAAAACAAAAAATACAAAAACGGAAATAATTTCAAATAAATGAAAAAAACATTTATTTTTTAAGGATTGGTGGGTAAAATTTTGACATTTATTTTAACTGATTATATCTGTTGTTTCTTACGGATGTGTCAGTTGATTAATCAACATTTAAAAATAAATAACAAATGGCATTTAATTTAAATGAAAATTAAGTAGACCGGTTTTTAAATGAAATATCATTTCTTTTAAATGATATTTTCAGTTATTTTAACTTACAAACTTTTTTAAGTGTATATTACGCAATCAATAATAAGTAACTTATTACTTTATGCTTGCAAATAATGAAAAAGATAACGAGCTGTCATTACAAGGTAACGCATGAGAGTATCGCACCCATTACCAAAGTTTTGCTGGGTATGCTGAAATAATATTTTTTCTTAATATTTGGAAAACTTAATAGTATGTTTTAATTTTTTATGTTTCTTTTAAAAAAAAAAAAAATCTTGGAAATAAGTTTACCACTCCAGAAACAAAATTTTTCCTGGATTTTTATACCCTTACATTATTTTTGTAATTTATCTAAAGAAATTTTTAGGAAAGAAATCTTCTACCTAAGTTCAAAAAAAAGTAAAAGTAAAATTTAAGATGATATATGAAGTAACTAAGGGGAAATTTAGACGTTTTCTAATAAAAATTTAGATCTCAATAGTAAAAATTTATTCAAATTTCCTTTAAAATTAAGAAATTAAAATTTGGTCAAAATTTCTAAATTATAGAAAATTTTTACTATTGAGAACTAAATTTTTATTAGAAAACGTCTAAATTTCCCCTTAGTTAGTTCATATATCATCTTAAATTTTACTTTTACTTTTTTTTTTATTTAAATTTTTCCTCTAAATAATTTAATTTTTCTAAATTGTAGCTAATTTATTTTTTCTAACTTTTAGAAACTAATGAAATATTTCCAGGGAAAATTTACCTGGAAATATTTCATAATAATATTTTGATAAAATATTCCTTTTTTTTTTTTGAAGTAAAAGTTTTATAATTTTTGGGAATAATAAACTTAAGTAGAGGATTTCTTTCCTAAAAATTTCTTTAGATAAATTACAAAAATAATGTAAGGGTATAAAAATTCAAATTTATTCAATTTGAATAAATTTCCTTTAAAGTTAAGAAATTAAAATTTGGTCAAAATTTCTAAATTATTGAAAATTTTTACTATTGAGAACTAAATTTTTATTAGAAAACGTCTAAATTTCCTCTTAGTTAGTTCATATATCATCTTAAATTTTACTTTTAGTTAGGAAATGTTTCCTCGGTTTTAAGAAAAAATTTTTTTTTAGTTAAGTTTAGTAGAAAATTTTTTATTACTAAAAGCTAGGGCTTAACTCCCTAAAAATAAGTGAATATTTTCTAACATCAAGTGAAAATTAACCCCATATTTGATAAACATTTTTTAACAAATATAAAATCACTTGTATGGTAAAGGTAATATATTTTACCATATATTTTAAAGTACTTTACACTCATTGTGTAAGTATTTTCACACTTTCGGAGGGCTTCTGCTTTTTGAGGACCCTGTTATCAACAAGCTTTTGCTATACATTTTTGTATTAAGCTAAACTCATGTATTTAGAACAAAAATGTAAAAGGTAAACAAATTAAAAAATGCACTGCAGCATAAATTAGATCTTTTTCGTAGTTTATCAATGATTCTCCTAGAGAGAACTACAAAAAGGGACAACCTAAGTGACACACTGCATCTATGGCTAAGGAACACTGGGGGTCCTTTGTGTTCTTAAATTAACTAATCTAAGGAAATTGTTGCAAAAATACAAAATATCACAGTTACATTTATTGTTATTATTGGAAAATGGAAAAAGGTCATAAGTTTGTTTTATGACATTTTTAGCTTAAACTTTAATTATGACTTTTATATAAAATTATTATAATCTAAAAACAAATAGTTTTAGTAACTTAAATATATATAAAGTTTAATAGGCGCAAATTCAAATTCATGGTAGTAAATTATGTTCGTAATTTTTTTTGAACTATACTTAGATTTATCATATTTTAGTATGCAAATTTCATAAAACTTAGATGTGTTTTTCCCTAAAATCAAGAAGTATTACATAGGAAAGATATGAAATATATCTGAAATTTATTACTTTTATTACCAAAACTAATTTTTAGAAAAAAAAAAATTATTACTTGTATTTCTTATTTATCTAAATTAATTTTTAGAAAACAATTTTAAAAATTAGAAACTGTTAGACCTTAAAACTAAATTTTTAAATGTTTATCAACAAAATTAACACGCATTATATCTAAGTATATAAGCTATCTCGTTTTTCCGAAACATAGTAATTTTTATTTTACCCATGTAAAAATCGAAATATATATGAGCATACATGATCATACATGGGCCTGTATATGATCATACATGGGCATACATGGTCATATACGTCCATACATTGTTCATATATGATCATATATCTTCGGATCTGAAATTTGAGGGTATATGGACGTATATGATCATATACGAGCATACATGAATAATATATGAGCATGTAATAAAATATGCCCATATATCACCATATACCCCTAAATTTCGGATCCGAAGATATATGGTCATATATGAGATCATGTATGGACGTATATGACCATGTATGCCCATGTATGATCATATGCAAGCCCATGTATGATCATGGGTATTAAAGCAAATTTTTCTAAGTTTTAATAAAATTTGACTTAATTTGTGGAAAATTTTTAAACTATTTTAAAGGAAATTTTTGGATTAATTTTTAGTTCATGTCTCTTTTTTGAGTGAAATTCATTAATTTATTTAAAGTTAAGCCAATTTTTTGAACTAATTGTTCTAAAATTTTTTTGTAAACTAAACTTCGTTTTTTATAAAAATTTCTTAAAATTAAGATATTTCTATTTATACAAATAAAAAAGTTTTTTTTTAATACACATTTTTTTTAAATCAAGAAATATTTTTTTAGGAAAAATACGAACTATTTTTGAGTTTTTACTCAAACATATGATTTTATATTCTTTTTAAGAAAACTTGTTTAAGTTTCCAGAACACTTAAATTATATTGAGGAACAATTTTGTATGAAATTTTAGATTAATTTTAAGTTAATATATTTTTATTTTTTGAGTGTAGCGGCTCACCAATGTCAAAATTTTGAATTTTTCAAACTATATTTATTTTTATATTAATTATGTTGCATTATTATTATTTTGTTTATGCTGAAAACAATTTAAAAAATTTAATCGAAATTCCTTTAATTATGTGCTATTTTAAAATAAATTTGTCTATAAATTTTTTGGAATATCTCACATTTAAATATTTAATTATTCTATATCATTTACAATTCGAAGAAATGTGGTTCGATTTGATTAACAACTATCAGCATATATAAATATTTTTAATCCACAGTCACTAAATTTCGTCGGGCACTGCACGGAATTATACCCAAAAAATTCCCCTATAAATCTATGTTACCCTAACCTCAAGGTAACCAAAATAATGTAAATGAACATGAAACTGATACAAGAACAGTTAACCGAATGGATGTTATAATGTGTTTACACTGCAACTCAAATTTAGTTGCACACATTAATTTAATAAATTTATATAAATAGTTGAAATCTAGAATATTTCATATAAAACTTCATAATTGTAAATAATTTTATCACAAAAGCTATTGTGTTTTAAAAAATTTATAAAAATAAATTTATAAAATTTAATAGTAGTCTAAAAATATTAAAAAGAAAACAGGAAAATTTTCCGTTTGCACACGAAACTATACAATGTATATCTATCTCTATTTAATTTCAATAAAATAAAATTTCAATTGAACTATTTGTTGAAATGATACTTCCAATTATATAATGCAAAACAAACAATACAATCTTTTGACGGTTTTGTTACATGTTTTACCAGAAAAGTATATAAAAATTGTTTCCTTTAAAATGATTGTTTTCTATTTTTTCCCTTCTTGTTGTTATTTTTTCATTTGTTTAAGGTTTAAAGATGGTCTTAAGTTGATAACTCATAAGTGGCAGACAAATTACAACTTTAGCTAGACCAGGTAAATAACTCCTTCAATGTTCTGAAGTTATTTGGAGTTGTTTGTTGTCTGCTATTAGTTGTCAAATTATGATCATCGATATAATCTCAAAGATCTTATTTCGCTAATGGAAGTTGTTATTGAAGTGTTAAACAGTTTATTTTTTAGGAATTTTTCTATCAGTTACTTTTGATATGTTTTGACTTTATTAGTAGGGTAATAATGTGTTGTACCTTGTAAAATACCTTTATTTTTGGTATACATACGAAATGTTCTTACACTCACCAAAAAAAAAAAAAAAGTCTGTAATGGCAACTGAAAATTTTGCTATTATTACGGAAAATTTTGCTAATTTGGGCCCAGCTGTATTTCTAAGCAACATATGCCTGCTGCTACACGTCAGAAATGAAATAAGTGGAAAAATTAGTAGCCGCTACTAAATTTTAGTATATTTTTTGTAAAGTGGAATTTAAAATCTGTTTGCGAAAAACAGCAAAAAAAAAATACTATATATTTTTTTTATCGAGCATCAAATTTGTTTATATTATTATTTTCAAAAAATATTTTATACAAAATTAATAACAAAACAAGTAAAAAAGGGCTAAATTCGGCTGTGCCGAATCTTTGAATACCCTCCACCAATATCCTAAAAAGATGTTCTCTTCTGTTTTTGATACAAATAATATAAAAAAAAAAAAACATTCGAAGTAAAATTATGTAGATGAAAAAATTTTTTAAGGTGAAACATTTTTTTAGATGTGAAAAGAAATTTTTTTGGTGAAAAAAAAATTTAGAGGTGAAAAAAAAATTTTAAGGTGAAAAAATTTTTTGTGGGTGAAAAAATTTTAGTGGTTAAAAAATGTTTGAGGTGAATACAAAATATTTACTGCTAAGCGACTGGTGAAAAAATATGAGAAAATATGTTATGTATCAGTCGCTACTATGAAATTGTACTAAATTTTTATGGCACAAACAACACAATTTAAAGCATAGTTTTTGTCAAATACTCAATTTTGTTGCGGCTAATGGGGACTAATGGGATGCGCCACGTATTGATAAATAGTTTCAACGAATGTTCTTTCTTTAAAAAATTAAAGTGTGTTTGTCTAATAGAGAGAATACAGCAAATAAATTAATTTATTAAAGAAAGAACATGGGTTGTAACTATTTGTCAATAAATGGTCCATCAGAAGGTGCATTCTCCATTAGGAATATTTTGCTGCAGAGCTAGTCTCCATTAGCCATATTGTGCTACAATATGCAGTAGAGTATTATTGATTTTCTATTTTCTTCGTAACATAAATTAATATTTGCCAAAAACTATAAAAAATATATGTTTTATGTGCATATTATAGCTTAATTTTTTAAATAAATATTCATTTAGATGTTTAAGAGCACAATATTGCACTTTATTCATGTGTATTTTTCTATAAAAGAAAAAATTAACATAAATATACATTTGCCAATCCCTCAATTCTCAAAAATACAAATGGAATAAAAAAAAAAATACTATTTTCCTCTATGAAAATTTCTCGTTTGGCATAAAAATGTGAAACAAATGCTTTTATTACGTCAAACATTTGGAAAATTGACTTTAAAATTATGTAATAAGTCTACTAGCAACATCTGAATGCATTATAATTTAAAGTATGTAGTTAATTTAATATTTTTGGTAAATAAATTAATTGAAAGCCTAATCCAAGGCTATATCGCTATATAGTTTTAGTGTGATTCTGTGCCACCTATTCAAAAGTAGCGGCACTAAAGCAATTATGCATTTTGCTCAAAGACATTAATTTATAAAGATAGAGCAAAATGCATAATTGCTTTAGTGTCTCTACATCGCAGTAGATGGCCCTCAAGTAAATATATAACAATACCCTGCGCCATGCCTAGGTCGGCATGGCTTTGGATTTGCCTTTAAATTGCATAAGTAACCACAAATATGGCATTTAATACATATTTCTAATTCTAGGACATTTAGCTGTCACTAGCAGACTTATTTCATAATACTAACGTCAATTTTTGAAATTTTCGACGTGGTAAAAGAATTTGTTTTACATTTTTATTTTAAAAACAAATTTTCATAGTTCAAAATGATATTTTTTCGGTGATTTATAAAATTTTAAAGTATTGAGCCATTGGAAAATGCATATTTATGTTAAATCTTTCTTTCAAAATAAATATATACACATACGATAAACTGCAATACTGTGCTCTCAAACATCTAAATGAATATTGATTTCGAAAATTTATGTATAATATACACATAAAACATATATTTTTGCATAGTTTTTGGCAAACATTATTTTATGTTACAAGCAAAATAGAAAATCAATAATACCCTCTTGCATATTGTAGCAGAATATGCCTAATAGGAAGAATTAATTTTCAGATGCGCCACCTATTGGGAAATAGTTTAAACTTATGTTCCTTCTTTAATAAATTAATGTCTTTGCTTTAGATATAAATTTCTTTGGTTACAAAAACAAAAAATACATTTTATGGAATGAAACGAAAAACCAACAAAGCTTAACAGAAAACCCCAATCGGGTTTACTATATGTATCTCTTATAGTAGCCAAAGAATTGGAGATATTTGAACGGAAAATTCTAAGAAAATGCATCGGAAAAAATTATGAAAATTTCATAAAACGATTTTCAAATAGTTACGTCTATGAAAATGCCGATGTTCTATCCTTCTGTAGGTACTACATATCGTTGCAAGCCAGATTTGTTGAGAAACTTGCGCTGCACGATAATATGTTTGTCAGCCAAATATACGAGAGCGAGAAAAACACCATCTGGGCTATAATTAATTCTATATGAGCCCAGCCTCTGGCAATCATAAGGGCTGAAGATGATATACATACGTATATACTAAATTTTGCATGAACTCTAATATGTATATGTTTTGCCAATTTATGTAACAGAACTTTTGTTATTTAGTTTTAGTAATGTTATTTATTTAGTTTTAGTAATGTTATTTACAGAGGTCTGCTCTGTTAGCGACTTTAACAATGTTGCTTTTTACGTTAGCATAGTTAATAGAGTAACACACATATAGCTCTAAAATGTTATTATTCTCATAGTATGTAAGACAATAAATGTAATCGAACAAGAAGAAGACTTAATAAAATTTTTACTTACTTAACAGAAAACAAAAATAGATACAGAAAAATTGTACAAATTTGTATGGAAAATTTTGAGGTACCTTCACATTTTCACTCATAACTTTTGAACCGCTAAACAGATTTTGCTCATTTTAAAAACCAAACTGCTCGGGAGGATATTCAATAATCTGGGTAAAAATAGGCACCCCCGCTTGCGTCTTCGCGTCGTGATCGCCATTTCAACAGACAGACAGACAGACAGACAGACGGACATCGCTAAATCGACTTAAAATTGCATAAGGATCACGAATATATATACTTTATGGGGTCTTAAACCTATATTTCGACATATTACAAACGGAATGACAAACTGATATATACCCTCACCATATATGGTGGAGGGTATAACAAAGACTTAAAAATCTTAAGAATTGTTAAAACATAAACGAATTAATCATATTCTGTTTTGAAAAATGTTTTAGTAATTTTTTTTTTTTTACTTTTAAGGTCAAATTTTAATTGTTTTTAGGGCTAAATTTTAAAACTAAAAAAACTTTTTAGGTGGATGTTCTATTTTCAGACATGAGTCAGTATATTCACTTCCGATCCATTTGTGTAATCTGTGTAACATTCTAAGGCAATTTAAATTTGTAGGTGTAAGTTTTAATAAGAAATAACATTTCCTTCAATATCCACTTTTATAAAATTAGTACTTTTTTTTGCTAATTTTAGCAAGTCGGTTTTCAAAAATTTGTAAATATTCTGTAAAAATTCTATAATTTGTAAAATGCAAATAGCAAAATGATTTGCCAAATAATCATTTTTTTTACTAAAAATCAGTATAAAAATAGTAAAGTGGGATTGAAAACCGTTTACAAATTTTTCAACTAACTTTTTTTTTTGAGTGTAACTTAACAATGAAACATAAGAGTTAGATTTTTAAAAGTATGTTTATTTTTCAATATAGTTTCCTGAATCTTGGGTACCAACATTTTTTTTTTTAGCAATTCTATCCCTGAATAAAAAAAATTTTCCTGAAGCTTTACAAAATAATCGTTTACAGCTGCAACTGCATCTTTATTCGAGGTAAAACGCTTACCAGCAAGGATTTGGAAATAGGTACATATGTCACAGGGAGCAAAATCAGGAGAATAAATCAGGAGGTTGTCAAGAAATTCGTACTTCAATTCGTTGATTTTTTCCTTCAAGCAGAGAAGAACCATGGTTGTGGCAATCATATCCGAAGAGCATCAATATAAACATATTTTTGAGATTATAATTGTGCCTGCCATAATCGTACTATAATATAGTTATTATATTAAGATAATAAAATAATCATAATCTTACCAAAATATGCTCCCTACAATTATACTATGATTTGAAACTATGAAAAAGTTCTTTGAATTTAAAAAAGTTTCTTTAAGAATTATTTTTCATTAAGAAAAATTTAAGACTAAGAATTTTTTCAAGAAAACTTCTTTGATTCTATCGACTTTTTTATAAAAAATACTTAAAAAAAGTAAATCTAAGGACTTTTTTAATAAAAAAACATAGATTTCTTAATAAAAAACATAGATTCGATTCTAAGTATATTTTTATGATTTTTTTTTAAATAGTTCTTAAAGTCCCAGAATTTTTCATTTAGAAATACTCCTTAGAATCTAAGAATATTTTTCTTCATTTAGAAATACTCCTTAGAATCTAAGAATATTTGTACTAGAAACATTTTTTAGAATCTAAGTATTTTTCATCATAAAATATACTCAGAATCTAAATATTTTTATTCAAAGAAAATATAATATAATATATAATAACCCAGCAAAATAAGAGCTGAGGAAGAAGTAGTTAAACAGTACATCTTCTATGTATTAATGATTTTAATATTGTCGTGTCATTGGGAGAAAGTAGGGTGGTTCGGTGCTATGAAAAATCGATTATGAAATGGAATTTTTAATTAGTTTACGGAAGTTGTTAAATAAAAGGACTACAAAATAAATATACACGCCAAGATTTATTATTCCGACCAGGACAAAGTGGATATCACTGGTATGCAAAATATGTTTTTAATAAGGCATTAAAGAACTGCTGGAATGAACCATTTATGGGCCAACTAAATAACTGATTTTTTTTGTACTGTAATTATAAATTGTTATAAATAGATATTAAAATTAAAAAATTTTTAATTTAAATTTTTAAGTAAATTAACAAAAATTTAGGAAATTTGAAAATGATTTGGCTCCAAAGAAAGTTTAACTTAATTCAAGTATACCCTTTCCTTAAAAATAAGTACAAACAATTTATTTAAATTAATTAAATTTTTTCTTAAAGTAAGTAAATTTCGTCTTAAATTTTTTTTTGGAATTTTACTAAAATTTAATATGTATTTCACTTAAATTTAGTATAAATTTGTTCTTAAGTTTAGTAAAAATTATTTGTAAACGAGTAAATTTTTCTTAAATTTTAATAGGCTTGTACTCGTGGTATGTACATTCAAAATACACACACAATTTGTAATTCTCATTAAGTGTTCACATTTAGATATATAAGTATTTTAGTTTGCATCATAAAATCTAAGTAATGAATTTCATTCTTTTTTGTATATGAATATTAACGAAAGCAATAAAAAATTATTTTCGTTAATACATATAAATATTTTGAATTTGAAATTTATTATTTAAATGTTGATGGTAAAACTAAATTAGTTATGCAATAAAATATATAAACCATATGAGAATTGTATACAAGGTGGCGCAAAAGTAATCCTCCTATCAGAAAATGCTATAAATTTTGCGATTGGCCCCTAATGTCAGTTCTGTTTTGACATTTGTGTAGTAAACACATGCGAAATACACGTTAATAAACAATGTTACGCTACACTGCTCCAGAACGCGGAATATTGGTGACTATTTATTTGAGCAATAATGAAGGTGATTTTTCATCAAAAATAATCATGAGTGATGAGGCCCATTTCCATCTTAGCGGGTACGTAAATAAGCAAAATTTACGCTTCTGGGGCACTGAAAATCCGCGTGTAACCCACGAGGAGCCATTACACCCGCTCAAAGTCACTGTATAGTGTGCTGTTTTCGCTGGAGGAGTCATCGGACCTTTTTTCTTCGAAGACGTCGTGGGCCAAACGGTTACTGTGAATGGTGAGCGCTACAGAGCAATGATCAACGAGTTCTTTTTGCCGCAACTTGATGAATTGGGATTGGAAAACATGTGGTTCCAACAGGACGGTGCAACGCCACACACTGCACGTGCCACAACCGATATGCTGAAGGATGCATTTCCCGGGCGCCTAATCTCCCGTTTTGGCGATTTGCACTGGCCAGCAAGATCGCCTGATTTGACCGCTCCAGACTTCTTTTTCAACAACAAGCCTCAGACTCTTGCAGCTCTTAAAGACAATATCCATCAAGAATGTGAGGACCTATCGCCGGAAGTTTTGGCCAAAGTGATGGAAAATGCCATAAAAAGGGCTCAAATGACAATCAACTGTGGCGGCGGCCATTTACATGACATCATATTCTCGACTTGATGTAAAAAATTAAAAGACCAAATAAAAATAATCCACAAGAAGAATCAAAGTTTTTTATTTTTTTTTAAATTACAGCCAAAAAACATCGGAAGGTTATTTTTGCGCCACCCTGTAGGTTAAAAATATTCTACCTTTTTAGGAATGCTAAAGAAATCATTTCTTTAAATTTAAGAATTTAACATACCTGGTTTAAATAATTTAAAATGTTTCAACTAAGTCAAAAGAAGTTCCATATTTTGATCTAAATTTTCTTATAATTTTAAATTTCCTTATTTTTAAGTTTATAAATTCTTGACATTAAAGTTTTATTACTAACAAGAAATAAATTTCTTAACGTTTATTTAACCTAAATAATGAAAGAAAAATTACGGAAAATGTCCCCCTATTTTTAAGTTAATAAAAGTTTTCGTAAACTAAAATCAAATAAATTTGCATTATTTTAATGATTTTTTTTTTTTATTAATTTTAAGGAAAAACTAAAAGCTTTTACTTTAGTAAGGTGTAAACTTAATTTTAGTTAAAACATGTTTCTGAGTGTAGCAAATATGAAAGTCGCCGGCCCTATCATCTGGAATAGTCTTAGGGATGTGCCGTTTTAAAATAATCTAATCTGCGGAAAATAGGGGTTAGTTGAGAAAACTGGGCCGGTTCCGAAAATACATATCACGAGGATAGGTGAAGAGAGGACCGGTTCCTATAGTTCTTCCACGTAACCGGTTTTAAAAGTCATAATATGTTGCGTTGGTTCTGTGATATTTACTTTGGGGTTAGTTGTGTGACATGTTCTTTTAGACCATTCCTGTCACAGAGGGCAATTGACCCTCTGCTAGGACAAGCCCATGTTAAAGTCAATACAGTTAAAGTTAAAGATATACAAAAAAGTCAATACAGTTAAAGTTAAAGTTATACAAAAAAACCGGTCCCGTGACCGGTCCCTATCACAATGAACCGGTCAAGTGACGTGTCCTGGGATAGGTTATTTTCCTGCAGAAGACTAATATGCCACCACTGCATGTTTTGCGCCTAAGCTGTCGCCACTATTTCACGTCAAGTTGCACATCTTATTTATAATTTAACAGTAATTGGTTTTGAGTTTCAGCATAAAATAAAATCTGTTGAAATTAATAATTCTGAAAAAGTTTTGTATAATTGCCTAATTTTACACGAAAAATTTAAATCGATTTTATTTTAATCTGAAAATGAAAAGCTGTTTACTAAGGGAAAAACTGTACCAGCTTTACGAAAAACTTCATAAATTTTCGTTCAATGTAATAATTTATAAATATGATGAAGCCGTTTAAAAAAAAATACAAATTGATAACCTGTTTCTTCAGATTTATAAAATCTTTAAAAAAAAAAAATAAAGTATTTTCAAAAAATATAAGATGGAATTTAATATTTCATCAAATTTATGAAAAAAATTTCTTTATATTTTTGAAAAATTTTTGTCAATATTTATGAAGCAATTTCTTCAATATTCATGAAGAAGGAGAAAATTTTTGTAATTTTTCAACTAAAATGCAGTAGCTTTGACTAAAATAAGTTGGTACAAATGAATATTGGTTTTTACAACAAAAGTCGATTAAAACAACTGAATTTTAATTGCAATGCAAAACATATCCAGAAATCATATTTGAATATGGTTGCTCTAATCGAATATATTAGAATACATTTTTTAATTCGGTTGACAACCCCTGTAAAAAATATTAGATTTGATCTGCTTAGATCGAATCAGATGTGACTGAATCTAATTAGATCTGATGGCAGAGCTGAAGATACGACATATGCGATAAGCCACATATAATTAAATCTAATGGCAGATCTGGCAAATTTTTTGTTTAAGGCGGTCTGATATGAGCAGATCTATTCATATCTGATACCAGACCTAGTACCAGATCTTAGTCATTTAAGTACTTTTTAAGACACAAAAATATTAATAAAGGTAAAAATGTCTTTTAATTTCTTATTTTTTTTTAAAGCTAGTTAAATATTTTATATCTACAGGTTGATTGAAAAGTTTCTGCGCTCACCAAGAGATGGCACTGCTAGCTCCAAACTTTTTTTTCTCAAGTTGGTATTACTGTCCTGAGAACACATGCAAAGTTGCAAGTCATTCTGTCAATTCTTTCTTTCTTTACAAGCTATTTGAAGTTGACGTGTCATTGATTTTTTTTAATATGGAAGGGTTTAAAAGCAAAGGAAATTTATAAACAATTGTTAGAAGTGTATAAGGAGTCCTCACCTTCAAAACGCACCGTTAAATTTTGGGCTGGTGAATTTAAACGTGATCGTACCAGCCTTAAAGACGATCCACGCGAAGGATGACCAAAAACTGCAACTACAGCAGAAATCATTGAGCAGGTACATAATATGGTAAGTGAAGATCCAAGTTTGACTAAGCGTGAAATTCCTAATGCCATAGGAATCTCAGACGAATGAGTACTCCATATTTTACATGAAGAATTACGTATGAAAAAACTGTTTGGAAAGTTAGTGTCGCACACATTAACAATTCAACAAAAACTGGATCGAAAACAAATTTCTCAGCGTAATTTGGAGCGTTTTAAGCCAACTAAAACCGACTTCTTGCATCGTTTTATAACTATGGATGAGACTTGGATCTACCACCATGATCCTAAATTGAAACAAGAACGTTTACAGTGGACTGAAGCTGGTTGTTCAGCTCCAAAGCAGGTGAAGTCACAACGATCAGCAAAGAAGGTTATCGCATCAGGTTTTTGGGATGCAAAAGGAATTTTGTTGATTGATTATCTTCCAAACGGCAAAACAATCAGCTCTGAATATTATTACAGCCTTTTGGATCAGCTGGATGAAAAAATTCGTGAGAAAAGACTTGGTTTAAAGAAGAAAAAAATAATTTTTCATCAAGACAATGCACCTGCTCACAAAAGTGTTTTGACGATGGCTAAATTCAAAGAATTAAAGTACGAATTGCTTGAACATCCACCGTATTCACCAGATTTGGCTCCCAGTGACTACTATCTCTTCAGAAATCTCAAACAATTCCTTCGTGGAAAGCTTTTTTCGTCGAATGAAGAGGCCAGAGCAGCAGTAGCCGGTAATTTTGCAGAGCTTCCGGAAAACCATTATAAAGATGGGATAAAATTATTGGAAGATCATTGGAACAAGTGTATTGAGCTTCTAGGAGATTATATTGAATAAAAAGATATATTTCGTAACAAAAACAGTATTCTTTCATTTCGAGCGCAGGAACTTTTCAACCAACCTGTAGAGCAAATTTTGTCTGATTATTATGTTCACTAGATCTGCCTATATTTAATAAAATCTAATTAGATCTCAATTTTGTTCCCAATTTTGAGTTCTAATTAAATATGGTACAATTAGATGTAATGAGATCTTTTCAGATTTGATTTTTTACACGGGACTTTCTTTTTTTTCTGTGTATGTAAATGAAAATATAAAGTAAATGAGAATTAAAAACAGTAGTGTTTTGCAACCGAAATAAATAATTTGTTAGAGTATTTTTACTAATTTTAGTTTTGTGATTTTCTTTTCTTTGATAATATCATGAAGATTTATGAAACATCTGTCATACATTTTATAAAAGAACTTCATAAATATGTTGAAAAATTAATGCCAAACGATTTATGACTCTGTTTAATATAGTCAAATTTAATGAATTTTCCTGAGTGTAGCAAAACAAATTCTTCTTTTTGCTATGGTTTTTAGCCTAAAATAAAATCTGTTTAAATTAACATATATGTTTGGTAAAAATTTGTAAATCTACAAAAATATTGTATATTTTTAAACGAAAAGTTGTAAATTTAAATGGTATTAATTTTAAGTTGAAAATCAAAAGCAAAAACGTATTTACTAAGTGTAGAAAAATCTTTGTTAGTTTTAGTTATGATAAAAAAAAATCTATTTATGTGCAAAATCATTCATATTAAAAATATTTGTTATTTTATATTGATTTAAAATAAACACAAATTAGCATAAAAATTAATTAAGTTTTTCTGTTGGTATTAATTTGCTCTTAAAGTGAATGTAAATCTGTCATGGAAAGAAAAAGTTTTCTCCATATTTTTCTTTCATTTATTCTTGAGTTTCTTTATATTTTAACCCATTTTAATATGTTACTAATTTTTATTTTATTTGGTAAATTAGAAATAGTAATTTACAAATTAAGTGGTAATTTTCATGTAATAAACCCCACTTCATACATTCATTCATACTATCATTAACAATTTAATATGAACATAAACTTTTATACCTCATACTTTAAACAGAAGCAGCAGCAGCAACAGCAGCAGAAATTAAATTACTCATAGTTATAAAGATATACAGTTAGTGATGTGATTCAGCGAACGCCAAGATTTAAAATTAAAACTTTTTCACAATATAATTTTAAGAAGTTGTTAAAATGATTTTTAAGAATTTTTTTAAAAGAAATTATAATTTATTCTTTAATTTAAACCATTAAACACTTTACAATTTATATAAAAGCTACCCTGCGGTAAAAGGACCTATCCTAGGACACGTCACGTGACCTGTTCATAGTGATATGGACTAGTTACGGGGCCGGTGACTTTAACATGGGCTTGTCGTAGGAGGGGGTCAATTGCGCTCTGTGACAAGTCACAGGACTGGTTTAAAGGAACATGTCATGACTTTTTAACCGGTTACGTGATAGGTACTTTAGAAACCGGTCTTCTCACCGTTCTCGTGATATGTATTTTGGGAACCGGTCCAGTTTTTCTCTTTTTGCCCGCAGGGTAATAACTATAACATTTTTCTGTAAATTTTAGATTTAAGGAAAAATATTCATGAACAGATCGATCAGATATTTTTATTGAAATACATAGAAAATCTTAGAAGAAAGGATGTAAAAATTATTGCTAAAGCTGTTAAAAAAATTGCACAAATGTGCCCTCTGTCTAGTAGTTCCAAAATGCATTTATAATTTATTTTGTATTAAAATATTTTTTTTTTTAAATCGAAAAAATTTTATTTATACAATTTAGCAGGTTCGAGATCATAATTAAATGTTACTAAGGAATATTAGACAGCAATTTTTTTTTTGTTAAATGGAAAAAATTGTGATGATCAGCGCTAGAGGGACTGCATAATTTCAACCTGAGCGACCAGGCCATCTTTAGCCTCCTTATTAACCATTTAACAAAATAAAAAAATAGTGTGTACTGTTCCTTAGTAACATTCAATTATGATCTCGAACCTGATAAATTTTCAAACTATATAATTAAAACATAGAGATCAAATAATATTTACAAAATTTACATCGAAGAAAAAAACTTTTTTTAAAAAAATCACCGTATTAGAAGTTTCTCAACTCGGGCACCTGAACTTGGCTCGGTGGCTGGTTGGCTTAGTGGCTAGATGACTGGCTCGATGATTTTAACTCTGTTCATCCTTAACCTTTTGTATTTTTCTGATTGGGATCACCAAAACTTATTTTTATATACAGGCATAATGTTACTGTAAACTAATGAAACGGCTTCACAGTAAGAATGAAAATTTCTTAAAATTAATGAAAAGCTTCATATTTTTTTATGCAAATAGTTTTTAAACTATTAAACATTTTAAATTTTTAATAAATAAAATGACATTTCTTACATAATTGTTATGGAAAACATGCTTTAACTCAATGAAAAGTTTCCTTAAACAATTTAATTGCTTTAAATCTTTTTCAGTGTGCTGAAAGTAATTATAGTGTAAATTGTTTGTTAAAATTTTTAAATTAATAATTTTTTGCGATTTTTGTTACATTTTTACACAAAAATTTCGAGCTATGCTAGTTTTGTAGTAAAGTCTTTTTATGCGGATTTTTTTTTTTTAAATATTTTTGGGACGTATCTATTGTATAAAATGGGATCTGAGTGTAGTTTTAATATTATGACTAACAATGTGTTCATAAGCTATCGATTTCTTCTATTTTTCTTTCTTATAAAAAATTTCAAGAATGTTGCAAATTATCAAAAATAAAATCAGAGTTTTCATACATTTTCTGTGGAAATATTTCCATAAAAAAAATTTTAGATTTCTATTAAATAATTCAGAAAGGCTTATACATTTCTGTGTAAGAAATACTCAGGCTCTGGCAAATTATTCTTATACACTATGAACACGCAGAGAAAAAACATGGTTGCAATATGATCAGTGCTACTATATTGTGCTTGCTGCAATCGGGTATAGTTGTCACAACCAAGTTATTGGTTTTCTAACCATCAACATGATCGCTACCATCATTATTTAGTAAAGAGTTTACAATTTTATGATTGGCACCTTCTATTGTATAACATGATTGGCTGTAACAATACTGTGGTAAAAAAAATCTGACTATGAAAAAAATATGATAACTATGTAACGATAAAATTCTGGCAACAATCAATAAATAATTATACATCAAATAAAATATGACTTTAACATTTACAATCATAAAATCCAAAATTTTATCAGTTTAGTCAGTTTGTTTTTACTACAAAATGTCTTAAAAAAACAATCATATATTGTTTACTAAAACTGGACAAATATCAGATGGGTAGAAATACCTTTCACATGCCATTAAAATATTTCATCAATTGAACCATTAGGATCCAGTAAATTTTTTTTAGCTTTAGTAGATTTTTTTTAAAGGGGTTTTATGAAAATTCCTTTTACATGTAATATAATATTATTTACACTAATCAATTCATTGTCAAAAAGATTCTATTAAAAGATTTTATATTTTTAAATTATTTTCAATAAAAACAATTAGATTTTTTTTTTAAATATGTTTATTAATTAGTTTCTTGTAAAAAGTTCTCAAAATATTAATAAAATATTTTTTTTTAAGAAAAAGTCTGTAGAGCCGATGGTTTTTTTTTTGTACGAAAAGGTTTCTTAGATAAAATTTAGATTCTAATGCCTTTCTTTGAAGAAAAATTGATAGATTCTGAAGAAAATACTTAGATTCTACGGAAATATTCTTAGATTCTAAATAATTTTCTTAAAGAAAAAATTCTAAAAACTTTCTAAAAAATCTTAAAAATGTTTTTACAATTTTTCTTCAAAAAGTCGTTAATATTAATTTTTTTAAGAAAAAACATTTCCAAAGGAAATTTTCTTAAATTTAAAGAGCTTTTTCATAGTTTCTAAGAACTTTTTTTTAAGAAATTTTCTAAGATTATGAATCGTATAATGATAATCCAGAAATCATAATATAGTTATGAGGGACTATAATATGATAAAATTTTGAGCATACTATGATTACGTGCGATCATATTAAGATCAATTTATTATAACATGTTTATTTAGGACCATAATTTGGAAATTTTTGAATCATAATATAACTGTAGGGACTATATTATGGTAAAAATATGGTTATTTTAGTATCACAATATGATAACCATAATATAGTACGACTATGGTTGGCACAACCAAAAACCCAAAAATATATGATGCTCTTCAAATATGATTGACCCAACCATGTTTTTTCTTTGCGTGAATATTTTGAAGTTAACTCTTTGTAGTTTAATAAAAAAAAAATTCAGTTAAAAATAAAAGAATATACATTATTTATTTTTTAAATAAATATTTATTTTAACTTTTGTTAATATAAACTTATCAAATTTGTGGTTTATTTGTGTCCGTTACAGTTATTTCAAATTTTGAATTTTGTTTTATGTCTGTTACAAAAAAAAAAATATTCAAAAAAATTCCAATTTGTTTTTTATTTAAATTTTTTGTTTAAATATAAAATTATTTCAATTTAAGCTACAAAAACTTCATAAGCACACACACAAGAGTATGTCTTGACTGTGTGAGTATAAATTTTGTAGAGTACAAAAAAAAAACGGACACAATTCCGAATAAATGAATAATCAGTTATTTTTTACGGAATTGTTTTTTTTTTTTGCTGATGTGTGAGTTGTTTAAACATTATTTAAAAACAAATAAAAAGGTTTAATTAGAAGTTTTTTTCTCTTAAAAAATTAAACTTTCGTGTAGAAATATACAGATGCCGTAAAAAATTCTTAATTTCTAAAATCTTTGAAAACTTGTGAGACGTATGCTTAATTTTGATAGTAAGTATTTCCTACACTAGAAACAATACGTCAGTAAAAACAAACTGTTAACACATTTTTTGTTGAAACACTGATTTGAACAAAGATTTTAATTATTTTAATTTGCAGCAATACTAAATATTTTTAGTGCGTTATTTAATATTAATTAATTTATGAATTTTCAAAATTATTTATAACTAATTTTTGAGAATTAATTTGTTAAATTTTTAATTTTTTATTTTTAAAATATAATATCCGACGATACTTCGTACTGTTTCGATTTTTAAAAATGCCCAATATTTCGAAAAGAAAAGATATAGGGTAAAATGGAAGGATACTTATACTACCCCTTGCTTTATCTCACGCCCATGAGATGGTTATCTCCATCCCAAAATGGAATTTGGAGGGTCATAGAACCCTCGAAAATTTCTTTAAACAATATCCGTTTTTACAAAATGACCCATATATCAAAAATTAAGCGATTTAGACCCAAATTGGAAAAATAGTTTTTCCTTTGGAGTATCCATTTATACCCTTAGAGAATATGCTATGGGTCCAGGCGTTTAACTAAATTTTTGTTTAATTCACACTTTTAAATTAAACAAAAATTGTATTAAAATTAACAAATTTGATTCGAAGCCAAAAAAAGAACAGGCATACGATTTTGTTATTTTTTTTTTGCGTTCTATTTAGTAAAGAGACATATTATTTAGAGTGTATACATGCAATACATGGATAAAAAAAGTGAATAAAGAAAATCTGTATACTAAATATTTGAATTGAATAAACACCATTCAAGTAAAAAATTAAAGTTGTGGCAATAAAAAACAAACAACACTATAAATAGATATAAAATCACTAGTTACCATAAACAGTTTAACGAGTGAAAAAAGAAAACTTACACTTAAAAAGGGTATTATGAAAAACTCCTAAAATAGTTGAAACTTACATACTAAACTGACTACTAACAACAAATATAGTACGAGCAAATTATACTCATAGATAAATAGTAAAAACAAAAAAACAACTAACATAAATTTTTACAAATTAAATACTTTCACAAATTTACAGTTTAGTCTTCGAACTCAGCATGAGAAATATATTAAAAAAAGAACTGGGGTAAATAATGTTTAAATACAGTGTAAAGTTAGTATAAACAGAGTGGATGATAATTTGCTAATCAAATTAAATTGGAATATATATTTAAATACAATATCGATGGTTATAAGTTGAGAGGTCTTAAATGACAATATTTTACAACTTGAAATAAAGCTGGCAAATGTCTTGTAAAAAAGTGTCAATTGTCAGATAGCAGCTTATGACCCTCGATATTTTAAAATACGATTAGTAAGGGTGCAGACTCTAGGTACATGGTTTATATTAATTAACTTCCAAAGTATTATTTTCCCTTTCAGAAATATCATAAAATTATAAATTTATTTTCTTTTATCTGAAATGACCATCCCTTTGCATTCATACCATAATTATGCAAATTTTTGCGTATAAATTTTTAAGCGAATTTATTGTAAAGAATATTTTATCTACAATACATAAAATAAAAAAAAATGCAAATAAGAAAACAAATGTCCGTATTGGTACAAAAATTAAACGGTGCATAAACTTTCATCATATTGAGGGTATGTAAGCAAAGTGAATAATTTAAAATCCGATTTATTAGGTTCATTCGTTTACTTTTCTCAGTCAAGTCCAGTAAGATTTACTCAGTAACAAACTTACAGAGAGTAAGACAAATTTATCTCAAAATTAAAATTTTCTAAAAAAGTACGCGAACGGAAAATTTGCAATATTTTAAAATTTGTAAAGCAGCTGATTGAAAAACCAAATGCAGAAACAAATTATAACTGGTCGATATGAAAAAATCTTAAGCAGAAACATTTAAGAAGGTTTTCTTATCTTTTCTATAATTCATTTAACAATATTTGTTACTTTGCGTTTGCATAAAACAACATAGTTGTAAAACATTTTTTTTTTGTATTTACAAAAATTTAAACACATTTTTTTCAATCATATATTTTTTCTGCTTGTAAATTCTTGCCGGCAATAATTTTTCCAGTAAAAATTTGCAGGAAGAAGAAGAAGAACTCTCAACATCAAACTGTTACTTTATTCTCTCTTTTTTTCTTTATGTTTACTGAGTATTTGAGTAAACGAACGACATCCAGTAAAAATTTGTACAAATTTAAACAAATTATTGAGTAGACGAACGGAACTACTATCATACCCTGTAATGATAGCTCTTTACCGTTTGCATTATTTGCAAGTATAAAGTAGTAAGTTACCGATCATTAATAAGGTATTGTATGATTTATAAACCTAAAGTAATAATTAAAATATTTTTGAAAATGTATTTTAAGAATTATTACCTTGTCTTTAAAAAAAATATAAAATAAAAACATGAAGCCCAACTATTCATTTATACTTAAAGCAGTGCTGTTCATTTCATGAGACAATTGTCCCGGCTCAACTCACATGTATTCTTACGCTCTTGCTTTTAGTCGTCACTGAAACAGCGACGAATGCTGATTTTTTTTAATGCACTGAAAAAAATTAATAGCAATGTACGAAAAATATATTTTGATAATACAAGATCTATAAAAACCTTTAATAGACTTAATTAATAAAACGCATTTTTTTTATATAAAAGTTGAAATGTTTTTAAAAATTCGAGTCCGAACGAATGTATTTTTTTTTCTTTCCAAAAATTGCATTTTTTAACAGGATAACATAATAAATCCAACATTTTAAAGATATTTTATTAGTATGAAATCAATTATATTGATTGAAAAAAATCTACAATTTTTGTTTTTTATTTATTTTTTTCCTTTCAAAAATTGAATTTTCGTTTAATTTTTATTACTTTCAAACAGTTTTGCACAAAACATTAACAGTTTCATATTTTCAATAAAAAGAAATTCATACAGATAGTAATACTGCTATTAACCCCATTGAACATTTCTTACAGTGCAATTTTCAATTTTCTCCCAACACAACTACATTTTAATTTTTAAACAGCACTGACTTAACCCAACATATCAAATGACTTGAAAAAAATATTATTATAAGCTTACACAAGCCTTAAGCTTGAAAAAGACTTGAGAATATATTAAAAAAGGCTATCGTAACAATTGTAGAAATATCAAAACGGAACCCTCGTGAAAATATTATGTGTGTATGATTACTATAAGCTTATTCTTGCAATTGTAGAATAAGGTTACAAAAATTATATATTATTAATAGTTAAAAAAGAGAAATCATAATTATTTTCTTTAATTAAATTTATTTTTAATTTTAAAAATAAATAATAATAACTCATTTTAAATATAAAAAATAATAATTCATTTTATATATAAATAATAATAATTAATTTTAACCATAAATAAAAATAATTAAATTTAATATGCAATTGCACGTTCACTATATAAAATTTACAACTAAATGTACACGCAAAACACGTTTGACAAACTTAAAGAAAAAGTAATGGCACTTGTTGTATGCATTATAAGCGTAGAACAAAGACAACAAGACTATAATGTATTGAAAAATATTTCGATTTCAATCGTCATATTGCATTGTTGTTGTATGTTGTTCATAAGCATACTTGAGAATAAGTTATGTATAATAATCTTTTCTCTAGCATTGTTAAATACTGCTTGTGAATTCACATTTTATAAATGTTTTAATAAGCGAAATTAAGAAAAGCTTAAAACACACTATTAATATAAGCTTATTCTCAAGTTGTATTGCAGTTTGATTACTATATGGTATATTGGGAAAGCATTGGAGGAGAGAATATTAATGTATTGTTGTTTAAGTAATTATTTTATCATTCTAGATAAATGAATGAATGAATGAATGAATTAATGAATTAATCGTTAAGAGAATATCCGAATTTATTTGTGTTCTCTATTATAAAAAAATAAAAATAATTTATAATAATAATATGTTGATTACATACAAGGCACTCTGCCTCATTTAATATATTTAAAGAATTATTTTTATTCTTCCCACTTATCGTTCCACATTTTTAATTTAAAATGTAAACGAAAAACAAGTAAAAAAGGGCTAAATTCGGCTGTGCCATAGGGGCTGAAGATGATATACGTATATCCTAAATTTTGCATGAACTGTAATATGAATATGTTTTGTCAATTTGTGTAACGAACTTTTCTTATTTAGTTTTAGTAATGTTATTTATTTAGTTTTAGCAATGTTATTTACAGAGGTCTGCTCTGTTAGCGACTTTAACATTGTTGATTTTTACGTTAACTTAGTTATCAGAGTAACACACATATAAGCTCTAAGAATGTTATTATTCTTAGTATGTAAGACAATAAATGTAATCGAAGACTTAATAACATTTTTACTTACTTAACAGAAAAAAAAATAGATACAGAAAAATTTTACAAATTTGTATGGAACATTTAGAGGTACCTTCACATTTTCACTCATAACTTTTGAACCGCTTAACCGATTTTGCTCATTTTAAATACCAAACTGCTCGGGAGGATGTTCAATAATCTGGGTAAAAATAGGCACCCCGCTTGCGTCACGAATATATATACTTTATGGGGTCTTAAACCTATATTTCGACATGTTACAAACGGAATGACAAACTGATATATACCCTCACCATATATGGTGGAGGGTATAACAAATAAATACATAAAATAAAAATAAATACCTATAATAAAAAAACAAATTTTTAGAGTGTACTTTATTTCTTCAACAAAGCGACATATACTTGCTCTGTTGAAAGTTGGCATGTGTACCAAAAAGTATATAATTTATTGTAGTGTCAGAAATACTCTAACAAAAATTCAACATGATACAGAGTTCACCGGCAGCATGTTTATACGAGTGGGCAATATTTTCAAAGTTGCTAATGTGTTAAAAAACATTAAATTTGGTGTATGCAGTGCTGCCATATAAACAGTTTAATTGTTTATCCCAGTTTAAATTATATGTTGCAACAATTAATAACATATTTGTTCTCTTTTTTATATATTTTTACCATAAAAATGGGAAATAATGGATATGAATAGACAGAGTTGGTCAATGTGTGTACACACTGTAATACTTTTCATGTAACAATGTTATGTTTGAATTCGTAACTATTTTTTAACACAATTGCAAAGTTTGGTTGTATTTTTTTACTTTATTAGACATGTCTAAATTTAGTAAAAATAAATAGTATATTCAACAAATATTATATGAAAAATCTGAAAAAAATACATGAATAAAAAAAAACATATTTTTTATGAAATAATCTGAAAAATCTCTAGCATCCCAAAAAACGGCAAAAATTAGTTAAAATTGGTTATATGGCAGCACCTCTAAACACTACTAAAAGTTGCCGACTAAAACTCATCTTTGTTGCCGCCAAACTATGTTCGCGTTCTAAGAGAGTACTAAAAAATTCGTGAGAGCGAACTATACTCTTGAGAATTATATACTTTTTGGTATAAGCTCCTACATATTAAAGAAACAATTTATATGATAAAAATATAATGAAAATAATAAAAAAATTATTTTTTAATAATAAAAATAAAAAGTAAAACTATGATATAGTACAATCATGAGACTTCCCTAAGTGAAACAATAGTTAAGAAAATAAAACAAACAAGAAAAAACACATACATAGATATTTTCCTCAAAGAATAAAAGAGAAGAAAAATACAAAATATAAAAAAAAACAATAAAAAATAAAAATTTAAGAGATTTACAAAAAAAGGTAGCAACAACAAACCGCTCATGAATTGAAAAATGGTCTTTCAGCTTGCGCATAAATACCTGGGGTGGAAAAGTAAAACTCCTTAGTTATATAGGCAGAGCATATCATATTCATGAAAGCCTAGTCTGAAACGATCGCTCAAACATTGTAGTGTGATGTACCGGATATACTATTTGGGGGTTCCTTACCGAATCAGACAAAGAAAAATTGTTAACTATGTAGTCGGCAAAACCATTCATACCTACATAATTATTAAACGAGCACCCAAGAAATTGGACCACGTACAGTGTGACATGCGACCGAAACCTAAGGCTGAAAACATACCTAATAATTCTATTAAAAATCTTAGAAAACCTATTAATTTCACTATCTGTGGTACCAGAAAATACCTCGACACAATACAAAACATGAGGCATTAACAAGGCATTAATTAGCAACATCCTAATCGAAAGAGGTACAAACAAATCAAGAGAGTATAATATTCTTAACAAAAATTATATCTTCGAAGAAACGCTATTAATATGCTTCGAAAAACTTAAACGATTGTCAATTAAAACGCCAAGACACTTCAATTTGTCTACAAATTCAATTCTCATACCATTGAGAGTAATCACTACACTATCAGTTTCGAAACTGAACTTCGTCTTTCTAGGATTGACAGCAAAACCATTGCTAGAAGCCCAAGGCAAAACTTCACGTGTGATACAATTTACACCCTTTTCCAAAACATCTACAAACTTTGCATCTGAATAGCAAAGAAGAGGTGATCGCCGAAACTGAGGCCTATTTCGAAGCAAAGGACAAATCGTACTACAAAAATGGTATCGAAAAGTTGGAGGGTCGCTATAATAAGTGTATCACCCTTGAATAAAAAAAAAAACTATTTTGTTTAAGTTTGGTAGGCTGGGGACTTTTCAATTGAGATATTATGAATAAGTAGGTTATTTGTAATGTCACGTTACAATTTTTACAACTGAATCAAAAATTTAACTTTTTTAGATTTTCGCTATTATTTACCGTATTAAAATTAAATTGTAAACAAAAATCCTGTCTCACATAAGAAGACATTCCGTGAAAATATACAGGGTGGCGCAAAAATAACCTTCCGATGTTTTTTGGCTGTAATTTAAAAAAAAATGAAAAACTTTGATTCTTCTTGTGGATTATTTTTATTTGGTCTTTTAATTTTTTTTACATCAAGTCGAGAATATGATGTCATGTAAATGGCCGCCGCCACAGTTGATTGTCATTTGAGCCCTTTTTATGGCATTTTCCATCACTTTGGCCAAAACTTCCGGCGATAGGTCCTCACATTCTTGACGGATATTGTCTTTAAGAGCTGCAAGAGTCTGAGGCTTGTTGGCATAAACCCGCGACTTCAAAAAGCCCCACAAAAAGAAGTCTGGAGCGGTCAAATCAGGCGATCTTGCTGGCCAGTGCAAATCGCCAAAACAGGAGATTAGGCGCCCGGGAAATGCATCCTTCAGCATATCGGTTGTGGCACGTGTACAATTCAGCAATTCATCAAGTTGCGGCAAAAAGAACTCGTTGATCATTGCTCTGTAGCGCTCACCATTCACAGTAACCGTTTGGCCCACGACGTCTTCGAAGAAAAAAGTTCCGATGACTCCTCCAGCGAAAACAGCACACCATACAGTGACTTTGAGCGGGTGTAATGGCCCTTCGTGGTTTACACGCGGATTTTCAGTGCCCCAGAAGCGTAAATTTTGCTTATTTACGTACCCGCTAAGATGGAAATGGGCCTCATCACTCATGATTATTTTTGATGAAAAATCATCTTCATTATTGCTCAAATAAATAGTCACCAATATTCCGCGTTCTGGAGCAGTGTAGCGTAACATTGTTTATTAATGTGTATTTCGCATGTGTTTACTACACAAATGTCAAAACAGAACTGACATTAGGGGCCAATCGCAAAATTTATAGCATTTTCTGATAGGAGGATTACTTTTGCACCACCTTGTATTCATTTAAAACAGAATTTTTTACAGAGGTAAATTTAAGAAAATTTCTTGACGAAAATCAAACAATTTTTGTATGAAATTTCCGCGAAATTCGCAACTTCGAATTTAATTTTGATTTCATATTCACAATGTACACCTAAAAATATATTAGATTTGACAAGTTGCGATGCTAATATTTAATTTATTTTCAGTAATAAAACAAGTAAAACTTTAAAACTTTTTTTTTGAGATTGTTTTTGTGCATACCATATTTTTTCCATGACATTTTTTTCCACGTCATATTTGTCATGTTGTAGAGCTGGTGAATTAGAAGTTTTTTTTTTTTTATTTTGGACGCCCTTAATGGTCATATACAAGATTATGTATATTTCGATTTTCGCATGGGAAAATAAATAACGAAGTTATGGATAATAACCATATTCTCTAGCAATGTACATTGTAACAAGAGATGGGCACGTGAGCGATTTTTGACTCACGCACGGTCACGAACCAAAAATTACAATCACAAAGATTTTTTTCTACTCACGCACGATTACGTAATTTAAATGTTTGCTCACGTTCATAAAAAACTATCGCTTACGCTTCAAAAATTTAAGATATTTCGAAAAAAAAATATTTTATTACTTGAATCACTTGAATAAAGTGTTACCATATTGAATACATAAAGAAAAAATAGTCTTGCTACATTACATGTAAAAAAAAAAAAATCAAAAAAAAAAAGTAATAAACGAATAAAAGAAAAAATCTTGACATAAAATCGACTTCAGCACGCTCACACACGAAATTTTGTTTACCACTCACGTACGATCACGTGAGTAATTTAAATTTGGCTGACTCTCACGCGTGATTAACATGAATCACGAAATTTTGTGTCACGTACCCACCCGCAATTGTAACCAATGCTTTGCCAACCGCTGATTAACTTTATCATTGCAAGTTTGGCAATGCACTCAAACTTTTGTAAATCAGATATTCTGCCAACGCTGCTACCAACATCTATTGTGGTTTGCCAACACTTTGCCATTTGTTTTTTTTTTTTTTTCATTTAAACTAGACTAGTTTACACTGAAATAAATTTAAAAGTTATTTCTTTTTTTTAATTTATAATTAAACATTTATTGTATATTTTATAAACTGGGTTATATAAAATATGAACATAACATAAAAATATTAAATATCTAACAAATTTTAACTTAATTTTTATAATAACTTCTTAATTCTTTGAGATAAAGGTTAATTTCTTATATTCCAATATAATACAATAGAATTACAAATTATAAACCTATTTAACCAAAAATAATAATATAATATAAACAATTTTTATTATAAACAATTTTAACTAAAAGTTTAAAATTAATTTTTATAATATTGTTTTTCTTGGCGTTTTGTTGGCATTTTCTCAGTGTGTTTTTAAAGAGTTGGCACCTCTTTGATCTTTGGCAGAGCAATATTTAATATTTTTGCATACTTTTCGAAGTGAGCTTCTGGTATTTTACACATTTTCTCAGTTCGTTTCTGTAGTGCACCAGTCTGGTAAAGTTTCTTAGAGAATCGGCAGTGCTTAAATTAAGACATTCTAAGTAAATTGAAATGATTTTCTTGGTTATTTGCAATTTGGTTAATTTTAATTTTAAACAATTGCTTTTGCAATTTAACAAATTACGGTAGGAAAACAAAATGAAGCCGAGAGATCGTTTGCGGATGGAAGACATGGTTTATACAAGCTCAAAGGAAAAAATGATTTTGAAAATTTTAAGAAAATTTGCTGGATTTTATACCAAAATTTTTATCTAAGGTTTATTATTTTGCAGGTAAAAATTCTCTAAACGTATAAATTATCCCTATGCCTGGTTCAGATAAATTTTTCTACCACCTGCATTTGTAGTCGGTAATCCCTTTGTATTTTGCTTTTGAAAAAAGTCATAAAAATATTAGTTTGGAAGTTATTGCTTAACGAATAGTGTCATTATCTGTAGCAGGGGTGGACAAGATTTTGTCAACGCGGGCCATATTTCGTTTTTTTTTTTTCAGAAAAAGTAAGAGATTATATAGTTGGCTAAAAGGAAAGTGGATGAAATAAATGTTTTTATTTTTGTATAAGAGAAGCTAAAATATTTATTTTCCAAAATTTATATTTTTGATTTGATGTTTGTGAAGGCAATATATTAAATGCAGTGTTTTATAATCGAAACCTCATTAAAAACTTTTCAGCCGAATCAAAAAACGCGGTGAAAATTATTAGGCAGGTTAAGATTTTCTGGTAACATGTATTTGGACAAACTGCTCTCAGAGAATTATCTAGCAGCTATTAATGAATTTATGCATTTAATAGACGAAGTTTAATCAGTGTATCGAACAAAAAACTAATTGAAAGAAAGCAAGTCACTCAAATTCTAATCAATTTGGTTTATTCTATTTCGAAAACCTTCGATCGTCTTTACTTAGTATGTGTGTCAATTTTCGTAACTTATGCATTTACATATCACAGCGATGCCAGATCGAATATTTTGAGCATTTATTACAATTTTCTTTTAAAAGTACCAAAAATACTACTAAATTGTTTTAAGACAAAAACAACCATATTTAACAGCTATCAGCTGTATATGACAAATAAAATAATGTTTATAAAAAATAGCAATAAACAAATCTAGTTTTATTTGAGAAAGTGTTTTTATTTGTGAAAATTTTTGTTATGGATTTGATTTGATAAATAAAAAAAAAATCATCTCTGTACATTTTTTGCAGGCTACCAAGCATGAAGATGAAAATTTACAATTAACTCGTAGACAATTACAAGGCATGTACAATGCCTCGGAGCTGCTCCCAAGCCAATAAATATGAACATGTTAAAAGAACTAACAGAGTATTCTTTATGCTAGATTTATTGCAAATTTCCGGGTGTCAAGAGACTTTTTACTTGTGCTTCTGCAAAAAATTTCCAGAAACGGGTAATCCAACTTACAGAAACACCCATATACAGGCAGATATAAAGCTAAGCTATAAATTTGTTTGGTCCAAACACCGGAGATCCTCTGGCAAAATCAGCTGTTTCGTCCATATAAAAGACAAGCGTCTTTAGCTGGTCCTTTGCTGATTTTTTCAAACTGAAATTTAAAGTTCTTAATAAACTATAAATATTCATATTATTTTGTAATTACTTTTTGTTATAAATTGCTTCGTTTTTAAAAATATCAAATATACAAGGTGGCGCAAAAGTAATCCTCCTATCAGAAAATGCTATAAATTTTGCGATTGGCCCCTAGTGTCAGTTCTGTTTTGACATTTGTGTAGTAAACACATGCGAAATACACGTTAATAAACAATGTTACGCTACACTGCTCCAGAACGCGGAATATTGGTGACTATTTATTTGAGCAATAATGAAGATGAATTTTTATCAAAAATAATCATGAGTGATGAGGCCCATTTCCATCTTAGCGAGTACGTAAATAAGCAAAATTTAAGCTTCTGGGGCACTGAAAATCCGCGTGTAACCCACGAAGAGCCATTACACCTGCTCAAAGTCACTGTTTCGCTTTTTTCTTTTTTTCTTCGAAGACGTCGCGGGCCAAACGGTTAATGTGAATGGTGAGCGCTACAGAGCAATGATCAACGAGTTCTTTTTGCCGCAACTTGATGAATTGGGATTGGAAAACATGTGCTTCCAACAGGACGGTGCAACGCCACACATTGCACGTGCCACAACCGATATGCTGAAGGATGAATTTCCCGGGCGCCTAATTGACCGCTCCAGACTTCTTTTTGTGGGGCTTTTTGAAGTCGCGGCTTTATGTCAACAAGCCTCAGACTCTTGCAGCTCTTAAAGACAATATCCGTCAAGAATGTGAGGACCTATCGCCGGAAGTTTTGGCCAAAGTGATGGAAAATGCCATAAAAAGGGCTCAAATGACAATCAACTGTGGCGGCGGCCATTTACATGACATCATATTCTCGACTTGATGTAAAAAAATTAAAAGACCAAATAAAAATAATCCACAAGAAAAATCAAAGTTTTTCATTTTTTTTTTAATTACAGCCAAAAAACATCGGAAGGTTATTTTTGTGCCACCCTGTATAAACACTCGACAAAATTATAGCAAGTGACTGGTTTTTAAATTTGCGTTCGCAATAAGAAAACCAAAATTTGTTTAAAAGCATTTACGTTTTCATTCGACTTGTTGTTCGAGTCATCGTTCGCAAGGAAGTAGAGTTAGTGAAATCCAAATCAGTTTTCATTCGCCTTAATAGCGATCGAACGTATTCTTTTGAAATCGAGGTTAAACTAACATTGTACAAAAAACTTTAATCCAAACCTTTTAGGAAATTATGTAAATAAAATTTTAAGAAACAACGAATATGTTAAGAAATCCAAAAACTAATTTTATTGCAATAATTACTTGTTTCTCAATTTGTTAAATATCTGTTTTTAGGTAAATCTCGAAGGATTAACAATAATGAATTTAAAAAGAGTTTTTACACACTGGAAATTCTTGCTACTAATTAGTGTTGAAATATGGCAAAACTGTAATTGCGCGAGATAATAAATCTTAGAAATGTTGTTATTGCCCGCCATCTGATGGAGAGTTGGCGAATTTGCTGAAGCATTTTTGTACATACTTTACTTTGGCGGAGTCAAGTACTATGGGAACACCAAAGGTGGACATTGCGATATGTATGAAGGAAAGAAAACTAATACTTAGTATTTTCTAAATTGTCGCTGGGAATCGAACCTGCAATCTTCTGTGTAACAGTCCAATGCGTTAACCATTACAACACAACAATCACAAATTACAATAATCAAACAATAAAAATCCTTATCATTTTACACATTTTCACAAATTCTTTTGTACACTGAAAACAATATGTCAATAGAAAAATTAATTAAATTTAACAAATTGTATTTAGTCTCTACTTCATTTGGTAAGTATTATGAAGAAGTTTTTAAGTTCAAAATCAAAATTAACTGTTACTATGAAATAAATGTAAAAGAAGGTGTAAAAATTGTAGGGATCTGCACTGAAGGGAGTACAACACTTTCGATCTGAGCTATCAGTTCATCATCAGCCTCTTTTTGAACCAGTTTATTCAATAATAACAGTGCACTTTAACAGCTCCATCCATCTGTTTCAAGGAATTTTATTTAATACAGTTTATTTTGAAAGAAAAAATACAAAATAACTCTTTTTTTTTATTAAAAGTTATGTAAATAAAAAATTATAATAAACACAACTGTGCTTTTAAAAAATTATTTCATAATATTGTTTTATTTCTTCCTGTGAGTACAACACATATAATAAAAACCCTACATTTCGCCAGCCTTATGGACAAAAATGCTTCGCTTTAGTTTTAGCTATATGTTCTTATCTTCTTCGTGTCACCTTTTTTCTCGCGCATATATTGCCAGACTGACGTATTGTTTTTACGTTCAAGAGAAAAGCAGTCCGTGACTTTATGTAAGAAACATAGGTTTTTGGATAAACTAAAACATTTTATTTTTCAACATAGTCCCCCTGAGCTCTATACACTTAGTTCAAAGATTCTACAATTGTTATATCCCTTCCAACATAAGATTTGTTGAGGTTATCAAAATAGGACACGGTTTTGGATAAGAGCAACTAAAAGCTATTTCTAAGGCTATTTAGGGCGTTAAATTCAAATATGCACTTCGTTTTTAAGATTTGTTCTGGTTTTTAATATATGTATTGAAAAAAATTTTTTTCTTTTACAATTTTTAACAATTAATGTCCATTTTATTTAATAAAAAGTGAAAATATATAAATTAAGAGCAGTCCGTCGTTATGATTGTTTGGTATATGTTACATGCATTAGAGTTCAACAGTAGTCGCTCATCATGCCCTCGTCCCAAAATCCTCGATATCTTACGATATACGCCAAATATTGGTGTAGTCGCTCCCTTGCTCGTTGCTAGTATCACCAAAGTTTTCGCCAAAAAAAAATGAGATGGGAATGAAGAAAATGTATTTTGAGAGACATTCGAGCTTCAAATCTTGCGATAATTTTGCAGCAAATTGTCGTTTATTTGCTTGAAATTCGAGGATTTGCAGTTACCAGGAAAGTTTTGAACAACATCTTGTAATAATGCCTATGCTGATTATTCATTGGGCGTTAAACATTTTATAAAATTTCCGTCGGCCATTAATTTTCAAATATCAGGCTCGACAAATATTCCCTTTTTGATTTTGGCGTATGACAATTTGGAAACAACTTGTACAAGTACTTAAAAGCTGTTCCTTTAGGGTTGAGCGTTTTAAAGAAGTTTTTTTATAAGGTCAAGTTTTATGTGAAGATATAGCAGGAAAATGTTATGTTAATTTCCAACTGATGTAGAAGAGACGTTTTGTTTTCCTAATTCATAACTAGTACGACTCTGCATAACTTTTTTTACATAATTTTGGTCACATAACATTGGTCCCATAGTCACAAAAAAAAAAACGCAAAATTTTATAAAACCAGATGGTATCCCCATTAATACTATGTTTCCACTTGCGTGTTTTGAGCATATCATGTTTTTTTGACGGAAAAAAATATATACTCGTAGGAAAAGATGTACAAAACAGTGTTTTGTTTTAAAACTCATGCAAACCACGTTCAGTGGAAATGTAGCCTAAAATACCAATGACCAGGTGGAATAGTATGTAAATAATTTATTCTCTAAAACTGAATTTGAATTTATTTTGGAATCTGTAAATCGCCACAAATTTTCCAATTGATGCTTGTTGTATTTGATCTTGGTTAACATTTTACATATTATATCGCAGTATTGCTTCATTTTGTACTGCATGAGCAACCAGAATGGATGGTTTTATATCAGACCAGCCTTTACTTTAAACCATCGATGAACAAGTGCGATTCATTTACATCCTACGTAGTATTTTTAGCATCAAATAAACCGTTGATGTCATCGCAGAAACATATGTCCTGTTCGCATTATTTCTGGTTCTGTAAACAGTGACTTTTTTCTGCATGTCAAAACATTTCCAATCCTGCAACGCTGATGCAAGCAATTCTATTTTTTGTTTCGATTAATCCAAACACGTATCAAGTCATTCAGTGAACTTTGCGAAATTAAATGTTTTTTTTCAATGTTAAAATCTTCGGTTGATGATAAACCCTTCATCGATGTGGAACTGAAAGTTCCCATGGAATTTGCACTCAAACCTGGACAAATCGGCAAAGGGTCATTTGGTCGTAGGGGGAACTTGGACACTGATGACACGTCAGGATATATATACTTTACTAGTTTGTTTGCAATTAGACCGACCACATTCATCAATCAAGAATAAGAATCATTCCATAACATTGGCATTAAAAATTAAAAGTATACTTCTTGACCAAGTGAACACAGTTTTGTGCCAAACGCGTAACCAAATAATTTCGGTACTCACGACTCGGAGTGTTATCTACAGAGTAACCGAAATAAACTTTTATCATATAACATTCGCAAACAACAAAAATACTTGGAATTGACTTTGCACTTTTTTCTTCACAGGTTTTTTTTTAACAAAAAAAAAAAAACATTATAATAAAATTGAGATTATGTTTCTAGCGATGCCAACAGCTGATTGTCGTTATGACAGTGCAGTGCTGCCCATATACCAGAATTAAAAACAGGAATCAATCTTGAAAAACGAAACCCGGATTTGAATTCAGCGCCTTAAATAATGCTAAAATTTGTGTTGTTTATTTTGAGATATGAGATATTGGAAGTACCTGATCGTCTGTCATGAAAATAATCTGGAAAAAAATAGTTACAAATATTTCAGACACTTTTTTGTATAATTGTATTTTCGTTATAATTGTTTGAGGTGCATGAACATGCTTTATTAGTTTATCGTTTTTACCTGAATATCTTTACAAAATGTATTCTTGGAATAAGGTATAATGAAAAGATTTCAGATTACCATCTGCAGTTTATTTCTCAACAGACGTAATCGTCTAGAATGTCAACATGATACGATTTCAGCTGCATCATGTTTACGAAATTGGGTAAAATTTTCAAAGTTGCTAAAGTGATGAAAAATATTAAATTGGGTTGATGCAGTATTGTCATAAAAGCAGTTTAATTGTTTAACCAAGTTTTTGGTATTCTTAACAGTTTTCCAGTTTTTTTTATCAAAAAAACTGTCTTCAAATTCATGCATTTTTTGTAGTTTTTTTTTTTTATTATATGCTGGAACAATGTAATAGCATATTTTCTCTCTTTATTATATGTTTTTACCATGGAAATTGAAAATAATGGATATGGATAGACAGAGATGGTCAATGTGTTTATAGTTCTTAATAATGTTATGTTTGAATTCGTACCTTTTTTTTAACACAATAGAAAAGTTTTGTTGTATTTTTTACTTATATTAAATATGTCCAATTTTAGTATATTGAACAAATATCCTGTTTTAATATGAAGAATCTGAAAAAATACATGAATTAAATGAAAATTTTTTTTTATGAAAAACATGAAAACTCTTAAGCATACCAAAAAACGGGCAAAAACGGGTTTAATTTGCAAATTTGGCAGCACTGCTAGACAGTACTAAAATTTCTAGCCAAAACTCACCCTTGTTTCAGCCAAACTATACGTATCGTGTTCTAAGGGCATTAAACTATTGCTGAGAGGGAATTTCTTTCTATACTTTGTATACACTCACCAAAAAAAGTCTGTAATGGCAACTGAAAATTTTGGTGTTATTAAGGCAAATTTTGCGGTATTTTTTTTTTTTTTTGCTAATCTTAGCAACATATGTCTGTTGACGTGTAGCACAATGAAATTAGTAGAAAGAATTAGTAGGCGCTACTAAATATTAGTAAACTTTTTGTAAAGTGGAATTAAAAATCTGTGTGCCAAAATCGGCAAAAAAAATTTATCAAATATTATTAATATAAGTGCAATCAAATTAGTATACAAAATTAGTAAGCGCTACTCAGCTTTTGTAAAGGGTGTCCCAAGAAGAACGCAATTTTTAAATCTGGCAACATTCGAAGTGTCATTGTTTGACATTTGAACAATTGTTATTGTTTGCTAATAGAAGGTACGAGGTTAGTAAAAATGGAGCGCTACACGAATGAACAACGCATTCTCATTGTGAAATTGTTTTACCAAAATGGTGAAAGTTTTGCGGCTACAGTTCGCAAATTGCGATTAATTTGGGGTCACAATAATGCTCCAAAAGAGTCAACTGTAAAGAGATTAATGGATAAATTTGCCGAAACTGGGTCTGTTAGTGATGTAAAGACAACAACGCGCCATCGACCAGGTCGATCGACCGAAAATGTCGCAGCTGTACGTGATGATGTCGCTCAAACTCCATCCACCTCAATTCGACACCGAGCTCAGCAAATTGGTGTCTCCAAATCCACTTTGCAGCGAATTTTGACAAAAGATTTGCATCTTCATGCATACAAAGTTCAATTGACTCAGGAACTGAAGCCAGCTGACCATGGACAGCGAAGGGAGTTCGTTAATTGGGTATTGGAGAGACAACATGAAAATGCTGATTTTGCCGATAAAATCATCTTCAGTGACGAGGAGCATTTTCATCTTGATGGCTTCGTCAATAGGCAGAATTGTCGCATTTGGGGTGAGGAAAATCCTCGAGTGATTCACGAGAAACAAATGCATCCTCAACGTGTCACTGTGTGGTGTGGTTTTTGGGCTGGAGAAATCAAGCGCAAATAGTCAATGGTGTTCGGTATCGTGAAATGATAACCAGTTTTTTCTTGCCTAGAATTGAAGAAATGAATGTGGAGGGCATGTGGTTCCAACAAGACGGCGCCACATGTCATACAGCCAGAGAAACAATTCAATTGCTGCATCAGTCATTTCCCGGTTGTGTTATTTCGCGTTTTGGAGATCAGAATTGGCCGCCTAGATCGTGCGATTTAACACCATTAGATTTTTTTTCTTTGGGGTTTTTTGAAGTCGATGGTTTACGCGAATAAGCCGACGACGACTCAAGCCTTAAAAGAGGAAATTGGACGCTGCATTAATGAAATACCGCAGCATTCATGCAAAACGGTCATTGAAAATTTCATTAAAACATCGAGTGCATGCCAGCAAAGCCGCGGCGGCCATCTGCACGATATATTGTTCCATACATAACCTCATTCTGTCTACTTTACGATATAATAAAGTTTCACGACTTTTTTTTAAATATCTGTGTTTTATTTAAAATTTAAAAATTGCGTTCTTCTTGGGACACCCTTTATATAGCTGTAAACTCAATGAATTGTAAAATGTTAAATTTTTTGGATTTTAAGGTCAAATTTTAATTGTTTTAAGGGCTGATTTTTATAACTAAAAAAGTTTTTAGTGTCATTTAAAGTGAATGTCCTATTTCTGAACATGAGTCGGTTGTGAAAAGTATCTTCACTTATGATCCCTTTATTCAACCTATGTTACATATTAAGGCAATTTAAGTTTGTATATATAAGTTTTAATTATAAATTTCCTTCAATATCCACATTTTTAAAATTAGTAATTTTTTTTTTTTGCTAATATTAGCAAATCGGTTATCAAAAATTTTTAAAATGATTTCTAAAGTTAGCAACAAAAATTTGTATATATTCTGTAAAAGTTCTGTTATTTGTAAAATGTAAATAGCAAAAAAATTTACTAAGCATTAATTTTTTTTATAAAATATCAGTACAAAAATAGTAAAGTTTTATTAAAAACCTTTCAAAAATTATTCTGGTAACTTTTTTTGAGTGTACATTTGCGCTGTTTCGTTGACGACTGAAGGAAAGAGTAAAATAATATATGTGAAATAGTAATAGCACAATTGTGCTATGTAAAGAGCATTCCTGATCTATGTATTACCTTTCCATAGACATGTATCCGAAGCCTGTTACGAAAATTTTTGGAATGACAGATTAAATATAAACGGTGTTTTAAATCAACATTTTCCATTCATTTAATATTTCGCCTTTTAATTTGTTTCCATTTAATTCGATTATAATATGATTTTATAATCACAATGTGCCATATCCTTTTTGCAATTTATTTTTTTTTTTTGTAACACTCTTAAACAAATTTTAAGTTTTTCTATAATCATGTTTACTGATAAACTACGCAGCAAAAACAGACATTACCAAGTAATTAAGGGAGTAAGTAGCACACAAAGGGTTTTACTAGTTACCAGGCTATTTACTTGCTTAATTACTTTTGTTCGTGATGTCCCAAAATTTATAAGTGGTCATTAACCTTTCGCTTACAAAAAAAAAAAAAAAAAATAAATTAGAATAATGAATTACCAGTATGGTTTCCCATAGTGAAGAAATTAATGTTTACCTACAATAATAAATTAAGTAGTTATTCTTAATAAAACAATAGTGTACCTTAATCAAGTAAATTTTTATTACTTAAAGCAATCGACAAGAATAATAAGTATATAAATTCCCATGTAAAAATCGATATATATATGAGCATACATGATCATACATGGGCCTGTATATGATCATACATGGGCATACGTGGTCATATACGTCCATACATTGTTAAATATATGACCATACATGATCTCATATATGATCATATAACTTCGAATCTGAAATTTGAGGGTATATGGATGTATATGATCATATACGAGCATACATGAATAATATATAAGCATGTATAATAATACATGCACATATATTACCATATACCCTCAAATTTCGGATCCGAAGATATATGGTCATATATGAGATCATGTATGGACGTATATGACCATATATGCCCATGTATGATCATATACAAGCCCATGTTTAATCATGTATGTTCATATATATTTCGATTTTTACATGGGTTATAAAAAATTTTTAAAATATCTACTTTTTGAACTCAAAAATTTAAGTTCATAATTCAATGTTATTTCTCATAGAAAGTCTTTAAAATATTAAAATTTTTTAAAAATCAATTTTACAGCAGAAAATTTTCTATTTTGTTGTACTTCTTCAAAACAAATAAATAAATAAAATTGTAAAAAAAAACAATTAACAGTAAATAATTATTTTGCGTGAACATATAAGTACTTCTGGGTGAATCATTATCAGTAGGTCATTATTTTGTTGTTTAAAGTAATGATAAAAGTAACTACCTATCATTACATGGTAATCTACATAGTGACGACCTGTCATTCCCATGTTTTTGCTGGGTATGAAGCGGCAACAGGCAAGAAATATATCGTTTTTGATTTGTGTCCGATACCTCGTATTTATTAAAAAAAGAGACATTGAAGAAAAAAAAACTTTAAGTTAAAAATGTTTTTGCTTGTCAGATTTGGATTCAGCACATTAAGTTTTAGCGAAAACATGTAATGCAGTGGAAGATTATTATGCTGTTTTAAAGTGTAATTAAGTGTATAAAAGAGAAACTTGACAAATGTAAACCCACAACAATTTTCTTTTGTTTTAATTAATCGAAGACCATATTAACATTTGATTGTATTTTGCACATTTTTATGTCTACATATATAAAAGAGATTATAGAAAATCGCTTAAAATTACAGCCTTTTAAAAATACAAAATAGTGATGAAATGACCATAATTATAAATTGATGAATGAGTTAAAAAGAAAATATTTTCATGTTGCTGGCGAACACTTGGGTAAAATGATGCTAGCAACGACAGCAGCAGCAACAAGAACAAATTAGCAACCGGCCACCAACACAATTGTGTACCTACTATAAATACAGCAGCAAATAATTATGAAACAAGTTAAAAACTAAATTAGTTAAATCCAATATGATCTGCGATTTATTGGACAGTCGGATATGCTCTACTAGATAAGCGAGTATTCCGAATATAAGCCCGGATTCTAGGGATCAGTTTACTTATCTTGATGTCATTAATGAGTGCAGACCCCCTCCTTTGTACACAGTCGAAAAGCTGCAAAATAGATTTTGAAACTCGAATATATGTAAATGTTGCAAAAAGTAAGGAGATCGGGTGGAGTGAAATGTTTCTTACACCAATTTTAGAAACCAAGACACTTTGTTTTAAGAGAAGCAACATCCAGGAAATTCTTCCTACAAATAAATATGATGCTTTTTTTGGAAAGGAGATAATGGAGATTTTGAAGGTGATGATAGATGAAGGGCTTAAAATATGGCAACACTCTAATTATGCGAGATGATAAATCTTGGACAATTTACTACAGAAAGCCATAGTCCTGTTCTACAATAACATGTCCGCTCAGAAAAGTTGCTCGGTAGAATATACTGGAAAAACACAGTCAAAACAACGGTAAATGCAGTTAAAATTGCGAAAGTAGTATATTTTTCTACATTTATTTAAATAACAAATTTAATATAAATACGGATTTTCCGTTACAGATTTTATTTTCATTTGAAATGATTTGTCAAAAAATAGTTTTAATAAAATTTGTTGTAATTTTGTAGTAAATTTTTATGGCATTTGAAAAAAAAAACATAATAAACAATACTTTATTTATTTTTACGAATTTTGTAGTTAATTTATTGAAATGAAAAATAATTTATTATTAAAACAAACTAAATGAAAATTCATTACTTTTTATGGATTTTGTAATAAATTAGTTGACAGTTAAAAAAAATAAATAAAGGAAATATCATTTGTTTTTTACGTATAGGTGGTTAGTCTGTTAACTGTTAAAATAAATGGAAAATCATTTATTATTTATGGATATTGTAAGTTTATTTAAAAACATTAAAAAATATATAAAAAGTTCATTTGATTGAAGTAAAAAGTTACCAGATCGGGTTTTAAGTAATTTTTCATTTATTTTAAATTACATTTTCTGTTAATTTAAACTACAAGCAATATTTTCAAAAACTCAACGATTTTTTTTTATTTTTTTAAATATTCTATTTCTGCTAATTATATTTTACAAAACTGTGAAAAATAGTTGTTTTGAATAATTCGATTGAAAAACATCTGTTATTACTGTCAAAAACAACAACATAAATCGATTTCTATACAAAAAACTGTCAAACATTTTTGAGTGTACATTTTGTATCAATCATACCATTAGTTTAAAAGTTGTTTATCTATTATCACTTTGTTTTTGGTTTTAGAATCCACTGATCAACAATTTATACAATATAATAGAAATTTGTGTAGGCACAGTTGAAGTCGCAGTAACTCAGCCGTAGTTACATATAATACTAACTGTAGTAATCGACCCATAATTAGAGGATGAAATCTATTAATGAAAGCATAATCATGTGTTGTTTTACTATGTATGGCATGGCGGCAGACATGATAATAATGTCGATGATGCCTTATGGCATCTTAATAAAAACATGGTGAAACCCCCAAAACCAAACACTATCGACAAACAGTAGCAACATTTACTGTTGCGTAGTGTCTGCTTGAAAAGGCAGTTTGTATATTTTTTTTTTTGTAAGTTTAGTGCTACTGACCGATACTTCAGAGATATAAAAAAATAATATCATACCGATATTAACCGGCTTCTAAAATTAAAAATTTATGTTTGCTGTTACAGCAATCATTTTCTTACGTTTTTATTTATTTTTTTATTTTTTTATATTTTTCATTAAAAACAACATTACTTTCAAATCATACATAATTTTTTCTTCGATCTGTAGATTTTTTAAATGGGTTTTTGAAATTTATTTGCGTGACTTTTTTTAAATTGTTTCAATAACTAGTTCTTAACATGTTGTTTTTGTTTTTTGTTGTTGCTAGTACAAATGATCAACAAGTTGTTAAGCGGTTTATAATACAAATTAACGAAAAAACTGGTTTTTCTATCTATATTCAAGCCTTGAAATCAACAAGATTTGGAACTTAAGTAAGAAATAATTTACACAAAAAAAAAAAAAAAATAATAATAATAATACCAGTACAATATTTGTTTTTAAGGTGAGTGGAAAACGAATCGAATTAATTTTTGTATTTGAATTTTGAGTTGTGCTGGTATTTATTTGTCAAAACTCAGCCTTATAATTTTGTGTTTGTTGCAAACATAGTATCATTAAATAAAAAAGGTACAATGTGGTACAATACGTATTCTAAATGGAAAAAATACATATCTTAAACTTATCTGAAAGTTTTCCTTGAGAACAAAAAAAAAAATGCCTCCTCACCTCTTATCGCAGCTTTTACTTAGTTTCCCAGAAATGCCCTATGAATGCTTCGTTAAAGTAAGCTTACGGTGAATAACCTATAAAGATAATTGAACAATTTAAATCACTTGTGTTTTCTTTTGGCGCTCAGTTTTTATGTTACAATTTAAATTGGTTTGTAACTAAAACAATTGTTGCAGCACTGACTTTAATACCCAAAGACTTCTATTACCCATATGAATTTCTTGTTAGCTGGGGTGATTGTTAGTTGTTTGATTTTTTTTACATTTTTATCAAAACATCTCGATATAATATTTGAACTGGTTTTCTGTAGTCAGTAGTAAACACTCTCCCCCTATAAAATATAAATGCTATAATAAAGACTCTTAAATGAAAGGAAAAGTTGATTGCAAACTTTTTCTATTATCACGATTTAACTACAAACGACTACAGCTGAGACTACTTGCTACACAAAATGTGTAAAAAATTGCAAAAAAGTGCAAACGAAATTGCATATACATAAATAGTTGAATACTCTCGTATTCATATAACTTTGTAATATAAAACTATTGCCCAATATTTGAGCACCACTCAAATAGAAATGGGTTAACGACATTAAAACACTTTAGCGCTTACGAAAATGTCTACACAGGTACTTGTTGAATACACACAGTCATATTTTCCATGTTGTCTAGAGAAGGTTGGTTGGAAGGACGTGTAATATTGATAAATCATATATAGTATGGTAGATATTGTTTTTTTTTTTATAAACAAATTTAATTTAAAACTACACAAAAAAATTACTTTCATTGGTCGCACTGATCACCAACTAAACAACCTGCCAGGCGGACTTTATCACATTATTCAGTCATTGAACGCCTTTGTTTTTCAATGAAAGTGAAACTTATTTCGTTGCAATAAAGTTTGCATTAGATTCACGATCAACAAAAACTTAACATTTGTATTTTTTGTCATCAGCAAAATGTTGCCCAAAAAAGGCTTGATTTAAATTTGCTATAATTATGCATAAATATTTGCTATGATAATATTTTGTTTATACCCTTCACGAGCGCTGCCAACTTTTTGCTAGATTTAATTTTCTAACATTATTGTGGTCGAAACTGAGATCTGTTTGGTAAATAATAGAATGGGATACTTGAGCTCAATGGCTTTTATAGTAAAACATTTTTATCCTCGAGACTAAAGCATAGATACATATATCACACTTAAAGATCCGACTGCAAATGCCAAAAGCGACCCCTATGTTTGAAAAATAAAACATGTTTTTTCGAAACTGCCTTGCAAAAATAATTTAGATTCGAAGGTGTACGGTGATCTTTTTTCTGTTCTAATTTTTAGAAACTACTCAATATTCTTATGAGCACTTTATGATAATATTGGACGTCTCAGGAAACAAAAGGAACGTTATTAAAGTAAGTTATTTAATTATTGACACAAACCAAAACAGTTCAGGCGAACACCAATACGTTACAGTTTAATAACACTGGAGATTATGATTACCTGATCGTTACTTCAAGTCAGAAAAGCACTGAACTAAACGATACCCATTAGTGAGTTTAAATCATTGGATCCCATTTTTACCACATCCCTGACGAAAAATCAAAAATATAACTGATCAGTGATTTTACTCATTCTCCAGGGAACGCATATTTCAAATTTCAGATTTCTAGTCAAAGGGGGTTGGGCAGGCCGTCGGGGAGGTGATGAGCACCTTTTTGCTCCTCCCCATAGGAATTTAAATCCCGTCTTAGCCTACGCCGGAAGGGGAACTTTTATAACAAATTTCAACTTTCTACCTGCAGCGGTTTGAATCTGTGAGTGAGTGAGTCAGTCTGAAACGTTATTATTTTATACGTAGAGACTAGCGCACTAAGCCTACAACGTTGTTACCGTAGAAAAAGGTTGCCCGGGAATACACGGTCAAAATTCTAAAATGTACATTAACAATGAGTTAGACGTAATACAAGTAAAATTGGCGTAGGCAGGCCATAAACGGGGACGCTCTTCTCCATTTTGCCCTTCCCGTATGATTTTTCAGAAATTTCGTCTGAGAGGATGTCTACGCCGGAGGAGAAACATACATACCAAATTTCAACTTCCTAGCTCTAGTGGTTTTGGCAGGCCGTCAACGGGAAATATTTTCCCCTTTTTTGCACCTTCTCGTAGGCTTACCCAAAAACTGATGTCTCCCTCTAAGCTTATGTATACGCCGGAGGAGGTACCTTTGTAAAAAATTTAACTTCCTTGCTCGAAAAATTTCGGGAGGCTGTCAGTGGGAGACTCTTCGCCTTTTTAGACTTTCCGTTAGGTATTTTCAAAACTCCTGCCTGATTTTATACATACACCTATATATCAAATTTCAACTTCATATGTTAGGTTCAGTGGTATCCATTAAGTCTATTAAGAAAAAAATTCCACCTTTTTTCCCTACTCCGTAGGATTTTCAAAGATCGAGTATAAACATTCATACCATATTTCCGAAAATTCTGTCTAACAAGATACCAAATATCAACATCCTCGTTCCAGCGGTTTGGGTAGGTCGTCAAAAGGAAAATTTTACCTTTTCGTCCCTTACCGTATGATTTTATAAAAATCCAATCTTAGCTGATGCTTACGCTGTACAGGTTGGTTGAAAAGTTCCTGTGCTCACCAAGAGATGGCACTGCTAGCTCCAAACTCTTTTTTTTCTCAAGTTGGTATAACTGTCCTGAGAACACATGCAAAGTTGCGAGTCATTCTGTCAATTCTTTCTTTTTTTACAAGCCATTTAAAGTTGACGTGTCATTGATTTTTTTTAATATGGAAAAAATTGAATATCGTGCAGTCATTAGATTCTTTGTTTGGAAGGGTTTAAAAGCAAAGGAAATTTATGAACAATTGTTATAAGTGCATAAGAAGTCCTCACCTTCAAAACGCACCGTTGAATTTTAAGCTGATGAATTTAAACGTGGTCGTACCAGCCTTGAAGACGATCCACGCGAAGGACGACCAAAAACTGCAACCACAGCAGAAATCATTGAGCAGGTACATAATATGGTTAGTAAAGATACAAGTTTGACTAAGCGTGAAATTGCTAATGCCATAGGCATCTCAGACGAACGAGTACTCCATATTTTACATGAAGAATTACGTATGAAAATCTGTTTGGAAAATTAGTGCCGCACACATTAACAATTCAACAAAAACTGGATCGAAAACAAATTTTTCAGCGTAATTTGGAGCGTTTTAAGCCGAATAAAACCGACTTCTTGCGTCGTTTTATAACTATTGATAAGACTTGGATCTACCACCATGATCCTAAATTGAAACAAGAACGTTTACAGTGGACTGAAGCTGGTTGTTCAGCTCCGAAGCAGGTGAAGTCACAACGATCAGCAAAGAAGGTTATGGCATCAGTTTTTTGGGATGCAAAAGGAATTTTGTTGATTGATTATCTTCAGAAAGGTAAAACAATAAACTCTGAATATTATTTCAGCCTTTTGGATCAGCTGGATGAAAAAATTCGTGAGAAAAGAGGTTTTAAGAAGAGGTGAGGTTTAAAGAAGAAAAAAAACATTTTTCATCAAGACAATGCACCTGCTCACAAAAGTGTTTTGACGATGGCTAAATTCAAATAATTAAAGTACGAATTGCTTGAACATCCGCCGTATTCATCAGATTTGGCTCCCAGTGACTACTATCTCTTCAGAAATCTCAAACAATTCCATCGTGGAAAGCATTTTTCGTCGAATGAAGAGGGCATAGCAGCCGTAGACGGTTATTTTGCAGAGCTTCCGGAAAACCATTATAAGGATGGGATAAAATGATTGGAAGATCATTGGAACAAGTGTATTGAGCTTCTAGGAGATTATATTAAATAAAAAAATATATTTCGTAACAAAAACAGTATTCTTTCATTTCGAGCGCAGGAACTTTTCAACCAACCTGTATGAAGAACCTTCATACCCCATTTCACCTTCCTAGCTCCAGCGGTTTTTGCAGACCGTCAAGTGAAAGAATTACCCTTTTTTGACCCACCCCTAGTCTTTTTCAAAAACCCCGTCTTAACTGTTGTCTACATCGGAGGAAGAACCTTCATAATACATTTAAACTTCCTAGCACCAGCGGTTACTGCAGTGTTTTAAGGAGGAGACTTTCCCCATTTCTCACGCCGCGTAGGAATTTTAAAAAATGGGTTTATCCCCATTTTTTTTCCATGTCCCCTGCTAAAATTCTAAAATGTACCTAATAAATTAGTTAGCACATACTAGGTTTTTAGCGAAATCAGTAACAGAGCGATTTCATCTTCTTGCCCAGAAATCCTGGGTGGATGCCGGAGGAGGAACCTATATAGGAAATTTCAACTACCCTGCTCTAGCGGTTTTGGCAGGCCGTCAAGGGGGAAAATTTTACCCTGCCCTTCCCCATACCAAGGTTTAAATTCCTAGGTCCAACGGTTTGGGCAGGCCGTTAAGGGGGGACTTTTTGTCCTTTAAGCCCCCATTTTTACCACGTTACTGGTCAAAATACTAAAATGTACATAATCAAGGAGTTAGCACATTCTTCGATGAAAGCATATTTTAAATTTCAGGATTCTAGCTAAAAGGGTTTGGTCAGGCCGTAAAAGGCAGGCTATGAAAATTGAGTTTTCCCCCCTTTTTACCTCTTTGAGAAGGAATTTCCAAAACCCCCGTCTTAGCGGATATCTACGCCGGAAGGGGAACCTACCATACCAAATTTCAGGTTCCTACCTCCAGCGGTTTGGGCTGGGCGATGTTGAATGAGTGTGTCAGTCTGTCAGTAACGTTATTTTCTTATATATATAGAGATAATTGATTTAACAATAATTTTTTCCTCTGTATACGTGTAAAAGAAACAAAAATATAGCACATTTCCAAATTTTGTTATAATAATTTAAATTTTGGTTGCTTATTGTAGCTTAATGATAAACAATTTCACATTTTATTAAAATTGACCGCCATCAGCCGACAGAATTGACCGGCTTGTGTCTTTTACCCCGATGCATCAAATCATTCTTAATTTATGTTGTACTGTGTATTTTAATTTAAAATTTAATTTCATAAAATTCTTATAATTATTAAACTCATAAAACTCTATAATTATAAATAATTTCATAAAAATCTTATAAATATTATAATTATTAAGTATTTTGTTAAAATACATATTTACAATAATGTTTTTTCATAAAAATGTAAGCAAATTTACAAAAAAATAATTATTAAATAAAGTTAATTTGTAAACCATTGAAATACAAGTAGGCACTTATTTCAAAGCTTTTAAAAAAGAGTTCTGATGAACAATCGAAAATATTTGAAAAGAGCGAAAAGTGATCATCAATAAACTAAAAAAATAAAGTTTTATTTGGCAAAAAATTTATCAAGTTAAACATAAATTTCTGTCCAATTCGTCAAAAAAAATTGCTACTTAAAAAGATCACCCCACTCGTAATGTGGACATAAATATTTCCCAGAAAAATTACAACCCAGAAAAACTATATTTCCATATTTATATGTAGGTACTAAAAACATAAGCCCAAGGACTATGAAACAATAGGATGTACACAGTTTTAATCATTCAGCCACCCAGCCAATTTAAGACATCAAGAGTTTCGAAACTACTATTACGTTGATTAGTTGAAACGTTGAAACTCTCGAGCCATTCATTAGCTAAGGACATTGACTAATGATTGGATTGATGCTTTTAGTTTTGTACATCTTCAAAATTTCAAAGTCCTTGCTAAAATCAACATATTTGTAGTTTTGAAACTCTTGACATCTGATGTTGGCTCGATGATTTTAACTCTGTACATCCTATTGTTTCATAGTTCTTGATAAGCCTACCGCACATATGAATCAACTTATATACATATATATTTTTATAAAATATTCCTGTTTGTTGGATGGAAAACCGCACGCAGTATTCCTGCTGTTGTTCTTTCTTTCATTTCATCTTGCTGGTTTTTGTGATATGTTTGTATGTTTGTCCAAGCCCCAAACAGATTTTTCATGAATGAATTAATGTATGAATGCAATGAAAGTGTTTGGATTCACGTGATTTATGAACAATTTACTACAATAACATTGAGATTTTGCTTTAACAGTTTTTGTAAAGTATTATTCTTTGTATCCCAGCCAGCCACATTATGAGGTTTGCCGAAAATAAAAAAAAAAAAAATAAAAAAATCGTAAAACAATATAAAGAGCTGACATGAAATGAACAGTGTTGTATTATAGAGTTGAGTTGCGTTGAGCTGGTTCTGCCCGATACGTGTTACATTTTAATGAGTTTTATTGTTGTTTTTGGAGTTTCTTGTTGATGGAACATAATAAACAAAATATGCTGCTTCTGATGCTGCTGTTTTAATTTTTTTTTGTTTATGCCCAACTAAAGTGTAATTTCATGGAAAAATAAAATAAACAATATTACAAATTTTGTCATACGTATGTGCAAAAGTGTATTAAGTTAACTCATTAAGGACACGTAATATATATCAGCTGGACACATTTTAACCAAATTATGCTAATATATATGTATTTATTTCAGTAATAATTCATACAAATTTGTATAATTAGTTTTGTCTTTAAGCGCCCTCTAGTGAAAATATTGGTATCAAAAGTTGTAATGAATCCTAAGCTGGTGCATAATTTGTAAACATTTTCATTTTGTTATTTTTATGAAGAAATCTCTCTTCAAAAATATATGAATTTTGGCTGATTTTTCACTTTAAAATATTGCGGTTTTTGAATTTTTTTTTTAATTGTAACATGGCAACTCTGACTTAATGGTTTATATTTTGAGTGAAAACTAATTAAATTTTAGGATATTTTTGACTTCTCAAATCTCAAACTGTATACAATACTTCAGCAGAAGAATAAAGATCTTTATTTTATCATAAAAGTATCAATCAAATTTAGTCCTTTTTATGGTTTTAAATAATTTTTAAAAATTGATTTATAAATAATTTGCAACTCTGGAAAAGAAAATTCTCCCATATTTTCATTTACATTAATGGTTGTTAAGGTATTGTATTATATTTTTTCATTAAAAAATATAACTTTTTAACAGTACTGGATTGAAAACGGAGCATTGAGTCCAAAATAAGGACGGTCTCTATGGAAAGTGCAACCTTTATTTTGGTCACGTTTAAATTCCAAATTCCAAATTTTCTAAACTTTGAAAATGTATTTGGTTTTTGGAAAAAATGGTAAAATGATAAAAGCTTATATGCACATAGAAAACAAATTCATTGTGACAGTCCAATTTATTACCAGCCGAATGATTTGGTTGCATCAACGACTGGCTTGGTTGGTGCAACCGAATCATGAGCTTGGCAAAAAAATCGGTTACCATAATGAATCTGTTTTCTCTGTGTGTGGTAGGCTAGGTTGAAAAAGAGGATTCGAAAGTGGAGATGCTCTTCACAACCGACCCATGTCCTAAGAAATATGATATACACTTAAGCCTGAAATTCGGCTTGTTGTGCAATCTATATCATGAACTCCATTCTGTTGACGAAATTCCTCAATCTCCTCTAGCCAAATCCAAAAACGTCACCCAAAGTTGGAATATTGCTCCCAGATAAGTGCAGAACATCAATCCTTGCAAAGACCAGACATCCACAAAGATAGTGTTCTAAGGTGTCGTCATCCTCCCCACCAAGTCACCTACACTCAGAAAAAAAAGTTAGTAGACAAATTTGTAAACGGTTTTCAATCCCACTTTACTATTTTTGTACTGATTTTTAGTAAAAAAATTATTATTTAGCAAATCTTTTTGCTATTTGCATTTTACAAATTACAGATATTTCAGAATATCTACAAATTTTCGTTGCTAATTTCAGAAATCATTTTACAAATTTTTGAAAACCGATTTGCTAAAATTAGCAAACAAAATTACTAATTTTAAAAAAGTCGATATTGAAGGAAATGTTATTTCTAATAATTTAAACTTATACATACAAGCTTAAATTGCCCTAAAATGTTACATAGGATTAAAAAAGGGATCGGAAGTGAAGATACCTACTCATGTCTAAAAAGAGGACATCCACTTAAAATAAAATTTACTAAAATATTTTTCAAAACAGAAATTACCAAATTAAAACAAAATGATAAATTCGTTTATGTTTTGACAATTTTTAAGATTTTTAAGCCTTTGATTTTTTTAATTTTGTATAAAACATCTTTTAAAAAATATAATCAAAATTTTTGATGCTTGATAAAAAAAATTGTACTAATAAAATTTGTACTAATATTAATAGTATTTAGTAATTTTTTTTGCTGATTTTAGAAAACAGATTTTAAATTCCACTTTACAAAAAGTCTACTAAAATTTAGTAGCGGCTACTAATTTTTCTACTAATTTCATTGTACTACACGTCAGCAGACATGTGTTGCTAAGATTAGCAAAAATTATCGCTGGGCTCAAATTAGCAGAATTTCCCGTAATAACAGCAAAATTTTCAGTTGCCATTACAGACTTTTTTTGGTGAGTGTCCGTACGGCCAAAGGCGTTGTCTGCGTTTTTACAATGCTTCGGAATCAATACAATCTCAATACTACCTCTTATTGCACCGGGGAATTGTGAATCCACCGGTCGAAGAGTAAAAGTGCGTGAGATTGTTGATGCCACAGGCATTTCATATGGCAGTGTGGTTTCGATTTTAAATGATCAGTTCGATTTAAGAAAGCTGTTTGCACGATGGGTGCCGCGTTTGCTCTCATTTGACCATAATGCACGGGTGCTAAATTTCATGAATTGGGCCACGAATTGGTACCTCATCCGCCATATTCTCCGGATTTAGCCCCCAGTGACTATTTCCTATTTCCAAACCTAAAGAAATGGCTCGGTGGAAAGAGATTTAGCTCCAACGATGAAATTATTGATCAAACAAATGCCTATTTTATGAACATCGAAAAATTCTACTTTTTGGAAGGGATACAAAAATTGGAGAAACGTTGGACTAAGTGTACACTCACCAAAAAATGTCTGTAATGGCAACTGAAAATTGTGCAGTTATTACGGGAAATTTTGCTAATTTGAGCCCATCGGTATTTTTTTTCTAATCTTAGCAACACATGTCTGCTGACGTGTAGTACAATGAAATTAGTAGAAAAATTAGCTGCCCCTACTAAATTTTAGTAAACTTTTTGTAAAACGGAATTTAAAACCGGTTTGCTAAAATCAGCAAATAAAATTATTAAATATTGTGAATATTAGTACAAAATTTTAAATTTATTTTTTATCGAGCATCACATTTATTTTTATTTGATTTATTTTTTTCAAAAAAAATATTTTATACAAAATTAAAAACAAAATAATAGGCTTAAAAATCTTAAAAATTGTTTAAATATAAACGAACTAATTATTTTGTTTTTATTTGGTAATTTCTGTTTTGAAAACTATTTTAGTAATTTTTTTTTTTACTTTTAAGGTAAAATTTTAATTGTTTTTAGGGCTGATTTTTAGAACTGGAAAAGCTTTTTAGTGCTATTTTCAGACATGAGTCGTTATATTCACTTCCGATCCGTTTTTTAATCTTTGTAAAATTTTAAGGCAATTTAAGTTTGTAGGTGTAAGTTTTAATTAAAAATAACATTTCCTTCAATATCCACTTTTTTAAATTAGTAAATTTTTTTTTGCTAATTTTAGCAAATCGGTTTTCAAGAATTTGTAAAATGATTTCTGAAATTAGCAACAAAATTTTTAAATATTCTGTAAAAATTCTGTAATTTGTAAAATTTAAATAGCAAACAGATTTGCTAAAAAATATTTTTTTTAATAAAAATCATTACAAAAATAGTAAAGTGGAAATAAAAACCTTTTAAAAATTTTTCTACTAACTTTTTTTCGGAGATTATATTGAAAAATATTTTTTTTTTGCAAAAAAACTGTGTTTCACGTATTTATAAATCCGCCCTCAAATCTTAGCTTTACTCTCCTTGAATTTTTGTTATTCGAAAAAAATTACGACGAAACTGGAGCTTTGATAAAAAATATTGGATGGTTCTAGTTATTAAATTTAATTGCGGTGTTTGTACTTTTGCCGATATTCAAAATCGTTCATCTTTAATGCAACCTTTTGCCTATGACCTGTCAATATGGGTATCAACATCTTGGTTTTCTCGAGTCTGTGTAAATAAATCTAATTATTGATAATTTCAGTCAAGTTTTTATACAAACAATAAGGCATACTTATATCGGTAATTTTATCACCGCCTCTATCGCAAACCCAGAATCGAAATTCTTACCATAAAGAGTTCCCTCCTAAGTAGAGCTTACAAAAAAAAAATATTTTTTAAATAACTGCATCAAAAATAAAAAATCAATGACTTGATATTGAATAAAATTAGATAATGATTAAATCTAATTTATTTAAGATTTAATTCGCGAACTATATATTAATCACATGAACCATTTGTGGTGGAAATGATTTGTTAAAATTTTATTAATTCGTTTGATTCTACTAAAAGAATTGAAAAAAATCATATTGATTCTTTGAATTTAATATTAAAGTAGAAAATTATTCAAAATAGAATCATATTTGGAAACTTGAATCAAGGAATTATGATTTTAAAAGTCTGTCGGCAACTACGCATAAGTTGAAATATAATTATAATAAATCATTTTATATTTTTTTCTATTCTCTAAATCTGACTTAGCATATTTTCATTAAACTTCACATCCGACTTAGCATCTTTTCATACTAAGCTATGGTTATGCGAATGGTATATATAATTTGTTTCCACAATCTTATGTATTAAAATATTGTAATCTTTGTATTTGAAATAAAATTGGACCAAAATATCCCTTAATATGTCAGCATCATTATTGTAGATTTTTTTTGTTTCATCTTAATTAGCAGCAATGTAAGCCGAAAGTGTAAATATAATACTTAATTGTAATTAATTCAACGCTGTAGAACATAAAAATTTATTAAAATCTTTGCACACTATAATAACAATTTATAAATTTTTTTATGTTTTACATCACACCTGTCGTCATTTAGCTTTTTATTAAATAACACTCAAATTTAATTTTCTTCTAATGAAGATATTTAAGTATTTTATGTGTTAAATTAATTAAAATTCATTACAAATCTTTTGCAAAATGACACAATTACAACAGATTGTTTTGTCTTTTAATACTGTTCGTGTTGTACTAACTACTGTAACATACACATTTACATTTGTCTAAATGTGGACTAAAGAATGTTTTTTTTTTTAATAATTTTTGTATAATTTAGTATTATGAAAACTAGTCACGTTTTTTATAAAACATTACAAACATAATTTTAGTAAATTATAACACAAAAATAGGAGTTATAAAATATTTTTTTTTTATTTTTAATTTTCGCATTTAACTACTTGTACTTGTTTTAAATGCTAGATAAATTTTTTCTTTTAGGATTTATTATTTTGAAGATAAAAATATGTTTTTTGTGCAACGCCATCTACAAGTTTAAAAAAATACTAGAATCGGCTGTGCCGAATCTTTAAATATCCTCAACACATGTCCTAAGAAAACAAACAGAACAGAATATTTTAAAAATTAATCTACACTTTTGGTAAAAGTATTGTGAAATATATTTGTTGTGCATCCCCTTTTTTCAGTATTTTCAGTGTAAGGACTTACTTATGCCTATACTCGCAATCTTTTGGTAACCATTTACTTACCCTACTTAAAAATAATGTATTATTTGAGCAAAGTGTATATACTGGTTATATCAAGTTTTGTTGAGTTTCTTACCAGTCCATACCGTAAATGAGTGTTATTGACAATAATTTGAATTTACCTAAAAAGAAAAATAAATTATTTTTATTAAAAAAAATTTATTAAATAATTGATAATTTTTAACGTATCTTAAATATAAAAAATGACCCAGGTAGAAAACGGCGAAGAGACTACCAGTCCAAATGTTAACAGCGTTCCAAAGTGGTGACAATGCTATACAGAGCGTCGAGAAAGCAGTCACAATGAAAATCAAGTGGGTTCTAGTGCTACAAATGAAATAAGTTCTTTTGTTAAACGAAGGTTGTTAAAATTTGGCTTACCCAAACAAGAGATTGGTTGCAATTCGATAAAAATCATTAACATTTAGAGGTTGGTTGAAAAGTTCCTGCGCTCGAAATGAAAGAATACTGTTTTTGTTACGAACTATATTTTTTTATTCAATATTATCTTCTAGAAGCTCAATACACTTGTTCCAATGATCTTCCAATAGTTTTATCCCATCCTTATAATGGTTTTCCGGAAGCTCTACAAAATATTCGTCTACGGCTGCTATGGCCTCTTCATTCGACGAAAAATGCTTTACATGAAGGAATTGTTTGAGATTTCTGAAGAGATAGTAGTCACTGGGAGCTAAATCTGGTGAATACGGTGGATGTTTAAGCAATTCGTACTTTAATTCTTTGAATTTAGCCATCGTCAAAACACTTTTGTGAGCAGGTGCATTGTTTTGATGAAAAATTATGTTTTTCTTCTTTAAACCAGGTATTTTCTTATAAATTTTTTCATCCAGCTAATCCAAAAGGCTGCAATAATATTCAGAGTTGATTGTTTTACTTTTCGAAAGATAAGCAACAAAATTCCTTTTGCATCCCAAAAAACTGATGCCATAACCTTCTTTGCTGATCGTTGTGACTTCACCTGCTTTGGAGCTGAACAACCAGCTTCAGTCCACTGTAAACATTCTTTTTTCAATTTATGATCATGTTGGTAGATCCAAGTCTCATCCATAGTTATAAAACGACGCAAGAAGTCGGTTTTATTCGGCTTAAAACGCTCCAAATTACGCTGAGAAATTTGTTTTCGATCCAGTTGTTGTCTCGAAGGCTGGTACGACGACGTTTAAATTCACCAGCCCAAAATTCAACGGTACGTTTTGAAGGTGAGGACTCCTTATACACTTCTAACAATTGTTCATAAATTTTCTTTGATTTTAAACCCTTCAAAACAAAGAATCTAATGACTGCATGATATTCAATGTTTTCCATATTAAAAAAATTAATGACACGTCAACTTCAAATGGCTTGTAAACAAAGAAAGAATTGACAGAATGACTTGCAACTTTGCATGTGTTCTAAGGACAGTTATACCAACTTGAGAAAAAAAAAGTTTGGAGCTAGCAGTACCATCTCTTGGTGAGCGCAGGAACTTTTCAACCAACCTGTATTTCTAAGGATGTTATTTTATTTAGAATAACCTATATATTATCAATCAAGCAAAAATATTGTATATGGCATTAAAAATAGGGAAATTGAACTAAAAAACAATCCATTTGTCCAATTAATCAATTTTGTACAGTAGAATCAAATTTTTGTTTAGAGAATATATTAGAAATCCATCAAATTTATTAAAAAATTGTCGATAATAAAAAGTGATAAGTACGGTTATTCGGATCAAATAAACCATTAAATTAGGATGACTAACCGAATTATGGATTGTTTTGTTTATAGACGCCACTAAACGAACTTTTTTACTAAAGGGTGGTTAAATTTTAAGGGCCGATGTTGAATGTGAATCATACCTAAACGTCAAGTTTATTTTTTTTTTTCATTTCATTTGACATTTCTCAATTTCAGACTAACTTAATTTGAACCATGAAAAGATACACACTCGAGCAACGCGTTAAAGGTATTCAGGCTTATTAAGAAAATGGGCGTTCAAATTAAAATGCTCTTTGTGATAGTTTTGGTCAGCATAATCGACCAAATGTGTCGGGATAATTGTGCACATATTTCTGCAAATCCGAGATCATAACAGAATTCTTGAAGCCATAAATTGAGGATATGAATGTGCACGATATGTGGTTTCAACAGGACGGTGCCACTTGCCACACAGCTAACGAAACAATAGCTTTTTTTGCGCGACAAATTCAATGGCCGTGTTATCTCACGTGCACTTAAAAAACTTTGTAAGTTAAAATAACTGAAAATATCATTTAAAAGAAATGATATTTCATTTAAAAACCGGTCTACTTAATTTTCATTTAAATTAAATGCCATTTGTTATTTATTTTTAAATGTTGATTAATCAACTGACACATCCGTAAGAAACAACTGATTTAATCAGTTAAAATAAATGTCAAAATTTTACCCACCAATCCTTAAAAAATAAATGTTTTTTTCATTTATTTGAAATTATTTCCGTTTTTGTATTTTTTGTTTTTTTTAATATACTCGTACAATACAAAATGTATGTATGCATATGAAGCTATAAACACTTTTTTTTGTGTGAATGTACACAGAAAAAAGTATCACAAAATTTTAATTAATTAAAAATATTTGTTAAAATTCAAATTCGATTTCTAACAATTTTTTGTTTGAAATATTTGTAAATTGTCACTTTTCATATAAAAATTCTTTGAAAATAAAAATTTAAGTAACAAAAAAATAACAAAAAGTTTTTTGTATTTACAAATTCTATTGTTGGTGCCTTTTTAAAAAATATTTTTTTTGTATTTACAAAAATGTTCTATGGACGATGTTCAATATTACAAACAGAATTTTGTAATTTTATTCTGTGTATTTGTGTATGTATATGTGTTTATGAAGTTCTTGTAATATGTATTGAAAAATTTTGTATATATACAACCAATTTAAATAAAAAAACAAATTGAAATTTTTTGAATATTTTTTTTGAAACAGACAGCAAACAAAATTTAAATTTGTAATAACTGTTACGGACACAAATAAACCACAAGTTTCCGTTTTGTGGGTAATTTTTTATTAAATTTAAACAAACGAAAAAAATAAATGAAACTGAAAAAAATAGGTAAATGATAGTAAATTATTTCGAATAAATGTATAAAACAGTTAATATAGATATTTCTTTGAAAAATAAATGTATTTTCCTTTAATTTTAAATGCAACGGAAAACTTTTTTATTAAACTACAAACAGTTAACTACATTATATTCTGAGTGTGGTAGCGATGTCAATTGGCTGCCAAGATCATGTGATTTGACACCGTTGGACTTCTTCCTTTGGGCTTATTTGAAAGAAAAGGTGTACGTCAATAAGCCAGCAACAATTCAACAGCTAAAGAATGAGATTATTCGGCACATTAACGGCGTAGAACCTCAACTATGCCTCAACGTCATCGAAAATTTGGACCATCGGATGGAGGTGTGCCGCCGAGGTCGCGGCGGCCAGTTGGCCGATATTTTGTTCCATATATAATTAATAACCATACCATCTTATCATAATAAGAAAATATGACTATAATTTCCTAAATAATTTGTGTTTTATTCAAAATCAACATCGGCCCTTAAAATTTAACCACCCTTTAGTATAAATTTGTTTTTTGTGTGCATTTGAAGGAGCACTTTTACCTAACACATGCACCATATCAATACGAATTTCTTTTTTGAACAGCTGTTACCATACGAATGAGTTGTCAGATCAAAGTGAAATTTCCAATGGGCCCAACTTTTTGTTGTTTATACTGCCATATCTGTGTCAGTCTAAAAAAATTTCGTACCACCCTCTAGTAGTTTGCAATTGCTTTTTTTCTTACCACCCCTAATTTCTATCTGGAAAATGGATTAAATAAGTCTCACATCAAAAATATACGTATTTATTGCGAAGTCAGTCCCTCTTTATCAAACACAAAAGAATGCTTCGTAAATAAAGTGCTGGAAAGCATCCCCCTTAAATCCGTTAAAATTTAACTCATGTCCGCTCATGCCGATCATATAATGTATTTTAAGGTTCAATATCTTTGGAATTATTTCATTGCAAAGTTTTAAACTTTTTCAATTGAAAATAAATACAGTTAAATACCTTTACAGTAACCGACAATACAATACAATACAATACAATCTTCACTGCAAAACTTAAATAGCATCATCATTATAGTACATGTAATTTTTAAGGCAATAACCTTTTGCTGTGTAATTCCAAACGTTTTTTTTCTTCTTTTTCTTTTGGTTTTTGTAAATTTAATTTTTATTTAATTTTTTTTTTTACTTTTGGCAAATTCTAGCGTATAATGTAGTTTCGATATGTTGCTGTCTTTCTTTATACAGTTTGTAATGATTTGTTATTTTCTTAAATACCGTATTGCGTGAGATCTTAATTTATACACTCAAATATGTTTGGAACTTACTATATTAATGACAGTGGTCTGCAGTTGTTGTTTTTAAATGTAAATACAAATGTATTACTATGGCAAAATATTTAAGAACTATTATCGCAGTTTTCTAAAAAAAACACAACTAAGGAAAAGTACTGAATTTCGTTAGAATTGTTAAATATTATAATAATATTTAAAAAAAAAAAAACAAAAAATTGCGTTGAGATATTGAAAATTCTTGTTTCGTTTGTATTTGTAAAAATTAATATATGTATGTATAAACATTGCTAATAAAAATCAGAAAATTTTATTGTATCTCTCTCAAATATTTAAAATCATAATCACTGAAGCTCGTAATTGAATTAAGAGTTCTAACTCTTAAGTAAAATTTGGTTTACAATTGAATGAAGCAAAATATATTTTTTTTATTGAAATACCAAAAAAATATTTAACTGTACATTGTTATTTAAAAATTTTTATAACAATAAGTTGTAGTCAAAATTTGTTAGTTATTTTTACGACATTATTACACTTGATATAGATTGTAAGTTAAAATAAGAGAAAATACCGTTTAAAGGAAATGATATTAAATTTAAAAACCGATTTACTTACAACTGGCACATCAATTGAAACCAAATGATCAATTAAGTTAAAAATTAATGATAAAATTTTTCCTTCAAATAACGTAAAAAAACTGATTATTCATTTATTAAAAATTGTTTCCGTTTTTTTGTATTTTTGTTTGTTTTTTAATCTAGAAAATATGTACTCACACAGTCTACAGACATATTTTGTGTGAAAGAGCATATATGTGTATGTGTTTATGAAGTTCTTGTTATTCGAATTCAAATAATTTTGTATATAAACAAACAATTTAAATAAAACACAAATAGTAATTTTTTGAATATTTTATTTTAAGCATACAATTGCAAACAAAATTTAATTTTTTTTTTATTTTATATTATATTAATCATATAATTACAAATTATATGTTAATACCCTAACCGAGCACTAGCAGCAAAGGCCATCGGCTCGTTGTAGCGAAAACAGACCAAAGCCTCTGGTGGGAATTGAACCCACGACCCCCGCACTGATAAGCTAGCACGCTACCAACTAGCCTACCGGGGCACTCGCTAACAAAATTTAAATTTGTTGTAACTGTAATGAAAACTTATAAACCACATATTTCCGTTTTGTTGTTTAATTTTTATTAAATTTCAAACGGATGAAAAAATAAGTGAAACAAAAAAAAAAAACGGTAAATGACTGTAAATCATTTTGAACAAATGGTTAAAAAAGTTAAAATAAATATTTCTTTGGAAAATAAATGTTGATTTATGTTTAACTTATTTAAAAACTTTTTTATTGCACTACAAACATTAAACTATTTAATATTTTGAGTGTAATTGTTTGTAGAAAATGTAGAAAATCTCCTCGTTGGTTTTAAAAGAACATTTTGTTATTTTAAAGGTTAATGAATTATTTTATTTTTATTTTATCTATTATTTGCTGAGGATTTTACCGATAAACTTTTTTGGGTGTATGAATTCAGTGGGAATCTTTACTTATAATAATGATAATGGAAAAGAAATACAGATTAAACTTCAAATGGCGGACTTTATCAATAGCGAATACAGTTTTTGAGTTGTTTTTTTTTAAAGAATAAATCACTAATTTCTTAACTGCAAGAACCTCTTAATTAACGCAACATTTCCAAAATAATATTTAGCCATTTATGTATTTCGTCTGTTGCTTTATTTGTGTAATTTACCCGGGGGTCGTATGAGTGATGTTTATTATAAATGAAAATATTACGTATACGTAATGGAGTACTTTAATTCAAATTAAACATATCCCAGTGTAGAATCAATATTGTTATATTTTTATATTTTTTTGCCCACGTAGCACAGTGCTTTGTCCCCATGTAGTGAATCGGCAAAATTAGAGGAGTTGTCTCAGAAACTTGAAATTTGGTATGCTGGCTCAGAATATCTAAATTAAGAAAAATTTGAAGTTTCGAAAAAATCGGCCCAAGGACACGCCTACTTCCGATACATCCTTAAATTTAAAAGTTTAATTCCAACTACTATTATGAGCAGAATGAAGCAAAAATTGGTAGATCTCTGTTAAATTATGTCATTTAGCTTAGTGCTTAATTTTGTTTCATTCGGAGCAAGGACATAACAACCTCCCATATATCCTTTTTCTTAAAATCTACATTATGGCTACATTAGTGATAAGAATACAGTAAGAATTCGGAATAGTTTATGAAATTATACTTTTTTGCTCTGTGACAATTTTCGTTTCATTCGGTGCAAGGACATTACTACCTCCCATATATTCTTTTCCTCAAAAACTGAATTTTAGCTACATTAATGATCAGAATGCACTAAAAACGGATAATAAGTTTTAAAAAGATACTTTTTAGATCTCTGGAGATTTTTTTATTCGGTACAAGTACTTGACTTTCTCCCACGTGTCCTTTTTCTCAAAAACTAAGTTTTTCCCAATTTTGCCATTTATTAATACAGATATATACTTCTGGGATTTTATTTTTTTACACAGATATCCAAAAAGCAACTATACACAATTTTAAATACAATTTACCATTATCGAAAAATATAACTTTACAATTATAAAATAAATTTTACAAAATGGCTTCATTATGTATATACATATGTATAGAGAAAATATGTCAAAAATTGATAATTTTAAAAAGGGCTACACTTATTCCTTCAAATTTTGTAAAATAACTTCAAAATAATGTTAAATTTGTTTAAGAACGATAGCAATCGTTTTCAATGCAATTTTATAATAAAATAAGTTGTATAATTTTATATAATTTTTTTTATACTCAATCAAAGATAATAAATTTTTTCAAACAAATGCGGTAAAAATCACAAATTTAGCCATTTTTACAAAAGCCAATATTTTGATTTTTTGTGAAAAACCGGCACTTTTTTTTTAATAATATGTTAGATAATATTATAGACTTACAAAAACCGAAATAAAAAATTATTTAATTTTATATATTTTTTTTTATACTCCATCAAACTTAAGAAATTTTCGAATTTTCACCAAAAAAAAAAACCTATTTTTTGGAGTTGTAAAAAATATTTGTTTTCAAATATATATTAAATAGTGTATTAAAGGTTTACTACAAATATATCTAAGTATTCAAAAAATAAAACTTTAAATCAGTATTTAAAAAAATATATTTTTGAGAATTATTTTCGTGAAACAACTGAAAACAATATTTTTTGTTCAGTAATTCTTGCTTAATATTTTCAAACTTTGGCGCCCTCTACTGACGGCGAAAGCAATCAGACTAATTTTTTTTGCATATTTATTTCAGTTAACTTCTTGTCTTTCAAAAAATGTACTTTTAAGAACAATTTGAGCCCATGCTTAATTTTTGATTTTTGCCTATGGGACAAAGCACTGTGCGTAGTTGCCCAAAAGTAGAAAATCCTAGACATTCCAACGTTAAATCAACTTTAAACTTAAAATTATGATAACTCCTTAAAATAACATTAATTAAGAGTTTTTGAAGTCTTTTCATTAAAATATAATCAAAACAATTGCTTGAGTTAATACAAAGTAAAAATTTTAATATCTTTTAAAATTACCTAACTTTCCAAAATGGGATATGCCACTGAATTCTACGTACCAAATCTTTGGCGTTTCAAGTGTCACTTTGACGTACGTACTGTGTAATAAGTTATCAGCTTTTTTAATAAACGTTGCAATTATTTTATAAAACTTTTGAAAAATATTAGGATTTCCAAGAATGCTTATTTTGTCCGTTTTTTTTTTTTTTGGCAAAACTCCAAAAAATTCTAACAAAACCGTAATAAGCCTATTAGAGTTTTTTTTTTTGGAATGAGTTGCTTAATGAATTCAAAATTTTTAAATTTGAAGAATTAAATTTTTTTTAAGCGACTTTATCAATCAAAACGAAGTATTACAAGTATTGCAATTTTTGTTAGAAAAACCTGGTAAATTCGCTTAAAAAAGAGGTGTAATATATGTAGGCTTAAAGTGTTAAGAAGATATACCAATATACTAATGCATTACCCACAACCTGCCACGACTGGCAGATTTTAGATGCAGATTTTCCTTTTTTAAAAATATTTTTTATTCACATTTATTTTTCATAAAAACAATTATCATTAGGAAATAAACATGCATTACCCATCACAAAAAGACACTTTCCAATTTTAAAGATGATAGCCAAATGGAGAAGATTTTGTTCAGACTATAAGAGAAAAAGAAGAACAGGAAATAGCAAGGACTAGACTAACTACTATAATTGATGATCATATGAATAAAATAAAATTAAGTCTTAGGGACAAGTTTATTGTTAACAGAAAACAGAATTTTTAAAAAAAAAATAAACGAGACATTTTAATTCTGAATGCAGATAAGTGTAACATTACAGTTGCGATGCATAAACATGACTATAGTTCAAGAATGAATGATGTTCTTAATGACGACTACAAATATAAAATATTGACAAAAAATTCAACGATTAAGCTACAACAGACAAATAATGATATAGTAGAAAAACTTTTCAAATTAGAAATAATAATACATTTTCAAAAGAAAATTTTTAAAACAACAACTGCTACGGCACCTAAATTATATGGAGTTCCAAAAATCCATAAGGAAACATTTCCATTAAGACCAATTTGTTCAAGCATCAATTCTCCATCTCATGAACTTAGCAGATATATAACAGGAATTCTTAGAAAGATAATAGAAAATTCAGTATATAATGTAAAAAACTCATTACAGTTTAAAGATAAAATTAAGGGAATCACGATACAAAATGAGGAAAAGATAATTTCATTAGATGTAATATCATTATTCCCTAGTATATCTATGGATGTAGCCTTAAGTATTATAAAAGACAAATGGAATATAATTAGGGAACATACGACTATTGAAAACAGAATTATTTTTAAGAATTCTTAGATTTTGCATTGATGATAGTAGATATTTTCAATATAATAACAAAATATATTTTCTGAAAAAAAAGGATTATGTATGGGTTATCCAGCTTCTCCAATTGTAGCAGATATAGTTATGAAGTAGTTACTTGATACATGTACGGTTGGTTGAAAAGTTCCTGCGCTCACCAAGAGATGGCACTGCTAGCTCCAAACTTTTTTTTTTCTCAAGTTGGTATAACTGTCCTGAGAACACATGCAAAGTTGCAAGTCATTCTGTCAACTCTTTCTTTGTTTACAAGCCATTTGAAGTTGACGTGTCATTGATTATTTTTAATATGGAAAAAGTTGAATATTGTGCAGTCTTTAGATTCTTTGTTTTGAAGGGTTTAAAAGCAAAGAAAATTTATGAACAATTGTTAGAAGTGTATAAGGGGTCCTTACCTTCAAAACACACCATTGAATTTTGGGCTGGTGAATTTAAACGCGGTCGTACCAGCCTTAAAGACGATCCACGCAAAGGACGACCAAAAACTGCAACCACAGCAGAAATCATTGAACAGGTACATAATATGGTTAGTGAAGATCCAAGTTTGACTAAGCGTGAAATTGCTAATGCCATAGGCATCTCATACGAACGAGTACTCCATATTTTACATGAAGAATTACGTATGAAAAAACTGTTTGGAAAGTTAGTGCCGCACACATTAACAATTCAACAAAAATTGGATCGAAAACAAATTTCTCAGCGTAATTTGGAGCGTTTTAAGCCGAATAAAACCGACTTCTTGCGGCGTTTTATAACTATGAATAAGATTTGGATCTACCACCATGATCCTAAATTGAAACAAGAACGTTTACAGTGGACTGGAGCTGGTTGTTCAGCTCCAAAGCAGGTGAAGTCACAACCATCAGCAAAGAAGGTTATGGCATCAGTTTTTTGGGATGCAAAAGGAATTTTGTTGATTGATTATCTTCAGAAAGGTAAAACAATCAACTCTGAATATTATTGCAGCCTTTTGGATCAGCTGGATGAAAAGACCTGGTTGAAAGAAGAAAAAAATAATTTTTTATCAAGACAATGCACCTGCTCACAAAATTGTTTTGACGATGGCTAAATTCAAAGAATTAAAGTACGAATTGCTTGAACATCCACCGTATTCACCAGATTTGGCTCCCAGTGACTACTATCTCTTCAGAAATCTCAAGCAATTCCTTCGTGGAAAGCATTTTTCGTCGAATGAAGAGCCATAGCAGCCGTAGACGGTTATTTTGCAGAGCTTCCGGAAAACCATTATAAGGATGGGATAAATTTATTTGAAGATCATTGGAACAAGTGTATTGAGCTTCTATTAGATTATATTGAATAAAAAAATATATTTCGTAACAAAAACAGTATTCTTTCATTTCGAGCGCAGGAACTTTTCAAACAACCTGTATCTATTAAACCCAAAATTATAGAAAATATGTAGCTGATTTATTTTGTATTATTTCAGAATGTGAAATTAAAAAAAAATTTAAACATATTTAATTCATTTTATAAGGATATTAAATTTACAATTGAAAAGGAATGTAATCATAAGCTTCCACATTTAGAGACATTAGAAATAAAAAAGGAGAATAACTGGGGTTAGTAGATTGGTACTAAATACTAATTTCTTCTGGGGGAATTATTAATTACTATTCAAAACATCTGAGAAAAGTTATTATAATAACTGCCAAAAATCTTATAGATAAAGTTATAAATATTAGTGATATAGTTTTTCATAGAAATAATAAAATAAGGATCAAAAATATTTTAAATGATAATAATTTCCCAAGAGAATTGATTTGTAAATTGTTTGGACAGTACAAAGGACATAGTGAAGGTAGTGTTAATAAAATTACTGAACCTTAGATTTACAAGTGTTTAACTTAAGTACCAATGATTTTGAACGATTAGAAAATTCCAATATTTATGATGTCAATAATTATAGGGATGTCTCATAAAACTTATAATACATTAGATACATTTTTTAAGTAAAATAAAAGATAGGACAGAGAAATTAGATAAATCTAATATAATTTATAAGATACCTTGCAAGGGTAGGGATAATGAAATATGTAGTAAAGTATACTACATAGGTACTACAAGAAACACATTAAAAACTAGATTTGCAGGTCATAGATCTGATCAAAAACACATCTTCTCAAACAACTTTATTTTCCTTACATTGTGCCTGCCTATTTTAATCATACCCCAGATTTTGAAAATACAACAGTTTAAATACAGAAACATATTACAAACGACGCTTCATGTTAAAAATGTTACAAATTATTAATAGAACAAAGAATTCATTTTAAAACAGATACAGACAATGTAGGCTTAAAATTACAAACATTTAATTTATAAGAATAAGATAGGAAATTAAATAAGTTTATAGAAAAATGTAATAGAATAATTTTTGTTTCCTATGTATAATTTTTATTATGTTTCATAATTGACAATTTTGTTGTTTCATTATTTTTTTTTTTAATTTGTTAAAAATTTAAATAATAAAAGAATCCCTGAAAAAGCTAAATATTGGATTAAAAATAAATATTTTCTTTTTTATAAAATTGAGCTTGGGCTAACATATTATTACATATAATTTACCATTTTTTTATAGTCGAATTTTCAAAACTGTTACTTATCAAAATCACTGCCCTTTAATTACGATTTTCCGATTTATATTGATTACCAGAGAAGGCCCATTTGCTTGTTTAGCTTTTTTTACTCATATTTGCTATTATTGTTTTTTTTCAGATATCCAGTTTTTAGCTTTTTCTTAAGATTTTTTTTTAGCGTTAAATTGCTTTTTTAGATTTTTTTTGCATCAGTGCTTTTTTATAATTAAAAAAAAAAAAAAAACAGTTCTGCTAGTTTTGTTCTTTTTTTTTTTTTATAAAAAAAAGTGTTCTTTCCCAACTTTTTGTTTTGTGGCAATATTTTTTTGCTTCACATTGCTACACTCAGAAAAAAAAGTTAGTAGAAAAATTTGTAAACGGTTTTCAATCCCAATTTACTATTTTTGTACTGATTTTTAGTAAAAAAATTATTATTTAGCAAATCTTTTTGCTATTTACATTTTACAAATTACAGAGTTTTTACAGAATATCTACAAATTTTCGTTGCTAATTTCAGAAATCATTTTACAAATTTTTGAACACCGATTTGCTAAAATTAGCAAAAAAAATTACTAATTTTAAAAAAGTCGATATTGATGGAAATGTTATTTCTAATAATTTAAACTTATACATACAAACTTAAATTGCCCTAAAATGTTACATAGGATTAAAAAAGGGATCGGAAGTAAAGATACCGACTCATGTCTAAAAATAGGACATCCACTTAAAATAGCACTAAAAAGTTTTTTATTTCTAAAAATCAAATTTAAATTTCACCTTAAAAGTAAAAAAAAAAAATTGACTAAAATATTTTTCAAAACAGAAATTACCAAATTAAAACAAAATGATAAATTCGTTTATGTTTTAAGAATTTTTAAGATTTTGTATAAAACATCTTTTAAAAAATATAATTAAAATTTGATGATGCTCGATAAAAAAATAAATCTAAAACTTTGTACTAATATTAATAGTATTTAGTAATTTTTTTTGCTGATTTTAGCAAAGGGATTTTAAATTCCACTTTACAAAAAGTCTACTAAAATTTAGTAGCGGCTACTAATTTTTCTACTAATTTCATTGTACTACACGTCAGCAGACATGTGTTGCTAAGATTAGCAAAAAATACCGCTGGGCTCAAATTAGCAGAATTTCTCGTAATAACAGCAAAATTTTCAGTTGCCATTACAGACATTTTTTGGTGAGTGTATACACTGAATTTTGGTTTTTTGTCTTCTCTGTTAATTACAAACCCCAGTTTTATTTTTAATTGGTTCGAAATGGAAGAATCAAGTAAATACAAAAAATAAAATATATTTAAAATAAAGTAAATATATTTAGTATACCATTTTTGTCGACCACTTAAAGTTTTCACTGTACTTAAAAAATAAACCATTTAAACAGTTACATATTAGGTCTGTACGATGTAATTTTGGGTAAAGTCTGGTAAATTGAGAGTAAGTAACAAATTCTCTCACAAAACCATAAAAATGTCCAAAATACTGCGAACGCACAGAACCACATTTCATACCCAAAAATAAACGTCAAATTTATTCATATTAATAAACAGGTTAAATAAAAAATATATTTGAAATGGCAAATACTTATCTATTTGTATTTACAAATGTATTTTTCATTATTAAAAAGGAAAATTTCTTTATAGTAAATTTTTATTTAACTTTAATTATTTTTCAAAAATGCAAAACAGCAAATTTATTAGCAACAGCTGATGATTTGACAATTTTACCATTTTACCCAAACAAAAAGTACTGGTAAGTTCTGGTAAAATGAGAAACACAATTACTCTCTCATGAACGCTTTCATTTACCCAATTTTTGGTACAAGAAACGCTTTCTGGTAAGATTGGGTTCCCTCGGGCACCCGCTGTAACGTACGTCGAACACACCTATTATTTCTTCCAGAAATATTATTAGATATTTGTGAAATAAAAAATAATGTTTTAAACAATTATTTAACTTGGTGTGAAAAATATACTATTAAATAAGCGAAAGTATTGTACATAACTAATACATTGAAAATTTTTAGAAATTATATTGTATATTTTTGTTATTAACAGCAATGTATACATTTTTATGAATTAAATTATCCAAATTACACATAAGTATTAACGCAGCAAGTGATATTGAATAAAGTTTTTTTTTTTTTTTTTTTTTTGCGAACAACGCAGGTTTGGCAGGCAATATGGGTAAAATGCCGTTATCGATTCAAAACCCTATTAACTGATCGCTGTTGCCGTTAAAATACCATTACCGAAATAATTGAAATACTGCTGTCCCTAAAATAGCGTTACTCGTAGCAATAACCGCTACGTTTTGGTTACGAATCAAAATACATACTTATAGAAAAACAACCTTATACTATGGTGCTTTAATTGGAAATAAACTACATTATTTGGGATCTGGGGAGAACTATAGAAAAGGCCTAATTGCAAGAGAAGACGAAGGAAACAATTTCAAACTGAAATTCTTTAAAGTGAATGAAACAAAAAAGCACGGAGCCGAGGACCTTAGCTAAATGATTGGCTCGATGGTTTTAACTCTGTACATCCTATTGTTTATAGTCCTTGGTTTTACAGAAAATTATATTGTTATTTAGCAGATTCTTTGGAACAGGATATTTTAGTGGGAAGTTGTGGTGCAATCGATTCTTTTTTTAGCTGGGTATTTGGTTTTTAAAAAATGATTTAATTCTCTACATCTCATTCTACTATCGATTTCAATAGCGATAATTTTAATTTGAAATTATCCCACCAAAAATAGTTCATGTAAAAGGGCAGAACTTGAGATGGAGTATTTAGGGCTTACGGTTGACTTTGGAGTGGACTGTATAACTGAGCACCTAAATATGAAGATGAGTTAGGCCCTTTGTTCTCGGATCATAATTTCTTGCAGCTCGAGACAATTATAAAGGAGTTGTTGGTTGAGTTAGAAAAAATGGGAAAAAGTATAAAAACAACAAAAGAATTAGTTTAGTGTATTTTAGGAAGTGCTTTATTGTGCTCACCGTTTCTGTTGAGGGTTACAAAGTAAGTGAAGTAAGTAATTATTTTAGGTATAAAGAAACTTCAATTTATCTTTATGTTTCAAAACCAGAATATGAATTTAGATAATTTCTATGTTGTTTACAATTCACAATAATTCATAGTTCATAGTTCAAACATTCCAACTATAACTATTTTATTTAAATTCAATTTTGTTGGCAAATTCAAATACTTAATTTACAATTCTAAATATATAAAAAATTTAGTTTATTTAAAATTGTTTATTGTCTAAATTTATGAATTTAGACAAACTGGTTCTAGAACTGGTTGTCCTTACATTTAAGTTGTTAGAAACTGGTTCCGGAGCCAGTTCCACGGAATCAGTTCTAATAGAACCAATTGAATAATTGTTAAGGTAGGGATGCAATTGTAAAAAATATTTCCTGATTTCTTTTCTTCACTACTCATTCCACAGTCATGTTCTTAAATTTTATTTGAAATTGTTCCAAAAACAACCTCTTCTAAAGTTACAAAGTAGACCAAATTCCTCAAGAACCAGTTCCGCAACTAGCTATAGAGTTCGTTATCCATGAGTAATAACTTGCATTTAAAATTCGTGGAACGGGTTGCGGAATTAGTTTCATAGACTTGCTTCTAGTGGAACCAGTTGTACGATTGGTTGCTTAAGATCGATTCACAATTATTGACTACTCCACTCTGCAGAGTGCAATATATAAAAATAGAGATGTCATGATACAAAAAAATTGTAAGTGAATAAGAGAAGGGAACAAAATACTCTCCACAGAGTGGACCTTAGCTTTTAAATTTAGAGTTGCTGCCCATATAAATTGTTTAAAAAATAATTAAAAAAGCCCAGTGGCATACTCAGAATATTTTGTAGTTGACTGTTTGTAGTTTAGTAAAACAATTTTTAGTTTTTGAGTTTAAAATAAAGAAATGTACATTTATTATACCCTCCACCATATATGGTGAGGGTATATATCAGTTTGTCATTCCGCTTGTAATATGTCGAAATATAGGTTTAAGACCCTATAAAGTATATATATTCGTGATCCTTATGCAATTTTAAGACGATTTAGCGATGTCCGTCTGTCTGTCCGTCTGTCTGTCTGTCTGTCTGTTGAAATGGCGATCACGACGCGAAGACGCAAGCGGGAGTGCCTATTTTTATCCAGATTATTTAATATCCTCCCGCGCAGTTTGGTATTTAAAATGAGCAAAATCGGTAAAGCGGTTCAAAAGTTATGAGTGAAAATGTGAAGGTACCTCTAAATTTTCCATACAAATTTGTACAATTTTTCTGTATCTATTTTTGTTTTCTGTTAAGTAAGTAAAAATGTTATTAAGTCTTCTTCTTGTTCGATTACATTTATTGTCTTACATACTGTGAGAATAATACGATTCTTAGAGCTATATGTGTGTTACTCTAATAACATTGTTAAAGTCGCTAACAGAGCAGACGTCTGTAAATAATATTACTAAAACTAAATAAAAAAAGTTCTGTTCTATAAATTGACAAAACATATTCATATTACAGTTCATGCAAAATTTAGTATATACGTATGTATATCATCTTCAGCCCCTATGATTGCCGGAGGCTGGGTCCATATATAATGAGGTAAGGTCCAGATGAGCTGGATCGTCGTTAATACGTCCATTAATTATACCGACAGGAGAAAGATATGTAGATCCAGCCCAGATCGAGCATATTATCGTGTAGAGCAAGTTTCTCAACAAATCTGGCTTGCAACGACATGGAGTACCTACAGAAGGGTAGAACATCGGCATTTTCATAGACGTAACTATTTGAAAATCGGTTTATGGAATTTTCATAATTTTTTCCGATACATTTTCTTAGGATTTTCCGTTCAAATATCTCCAATTCTTTGGCTACTATAGGATATATAGTAAACCAGATTGGGTTTTTCTGTTAAGCTTTGTTGGTTTTTCGATTCATTCCATAAAATGTATTTTTTGTTTTTGTAACCAAAGACATTTATATCTAAAGAAAGAGCAATATACATAATTGCTTTAGTGCCGCTACTTTTGAATAGGTGGCGCAGAATCACAGTAAAACTATACATTCAGATGTTGCTAGTAGACTTATTACATAATTTTAAAGTCAATTTTTCAAATGTTTGACTTAATAAAAGCATTTGTTTCACATTTTTATGTCAAAAAAGAAATTTTCATAGAGGAAAATAGTATTTTATTTTTTATTCCATTTGTATTTTGGAGAATTGAGGGATTGGAAAATGTATATTTATGTTAATTTTTTCTTTTATAAAAAAAAAATACATGAATAAAGTGCAATATTGTGCTCTTAAACATCTAAATGAATATTAATTTAAAAAATTAAGGTATAATTTGTACATAAAACATATATTTTTTTTATAGTTTTGGCAAATATTCATTTATGTTACGAAGAAAATAGAAAATCAATAATACTCTAATGCATATTGTAGCACAATATGGCTAATGGAGACTAGCTCTGCAGCAAAATACCCTAATGGAGAGAATGCACCTTCTATTGACAAATAGTTACAACTCATGTTCTTTCTTTAATTAATTAATTTCTTTGCTGTATTCTCTCTATTAGACAAATACACTTCAATTTTTTAAAGAAAGAACATTCGTTGCAACTATTTATCAATACGTGGCGCATCAGAAAGTGCATTCTCTCCATTAGGCATATTCAGCTGCAGAGTTAGTTCCCATTAGCCGGAACAAAATTGAGTATTTGACAAAAACTATGCTTTAAAATGTGTTTTTTGTGCAGTCCATGTTTAAAAAAACTAGTGAAAATGTAAAGGTGCCTCTAAATTGCCCATACAAATTTAGTACAATTTCATAGTAGCGACTGGTACATAACATATTTTCTCATATTTTTTCACCAGTCGCTTAGCAGAAAATATTTTGTATTCACCTCAAACATCTTTTCACCACTAAAATTTTTTTTCACCACAAAAAATTTTTCACCTTAAAAATTTTTGTTCACCTCTAAATTTTTTTCCACCAAAAAAGTTCTTTTCACATCTAAAAAAGTTTTTCAACTCAAAAAATTTTTTCACCTACATAATTTTACTTCAAAAGTTTTCTTATATTATTTGTATCAAAAACAGAAGAGAACATCTTTTTAGGATATTGATGGAGGGTATTCAAAGATTCGGCACAGCCGAATTTAGGCCTTTTTTACTTGTTTTTTTTTTACGTTTTTTATATATTTATTCAAAATGATTTACTGTTATTTACCGATTTTTAATTAAAATTTTTCCCACAAACGGAAATTTGTGGTTTATTTGTTTCCATTGCAGTTATTATAAATCTAAATCTGTTTCAAAAAAAAAAAAAAATATTCAAAAAATTCCAATTTGTTTTTTATTTAAAATTTTTTTGTATATATAAAATTTTTTCAATTCGAATTACAAGAACTTCATAAACACTCACACATAAGGATATTCTTACAAAATGTGCTTATAGACCGGGTAGATTAAAAACAAAAAAAAAAAGGAAAAAATTTCAAATAAATGAATCAATCAGTTAATTTTAACTTATTAATCATTTGTTTTTTTACTGACGTATCAGTTGTTGAAACACCATTTAAAAATAAATAAAACCATTTGATTTAAATGAAAAGTAGACCTGTGATTTACAAAATATTTTAAGTACAAAGTTGACTTAAAACTTAACTGAAAGACTTTATATATTTTTTCAACTTGTGAGTAAACATTGCAAACTAGTGCCATTGCACCAATTTAGTTGAAGGGACCGTTCAACTCTTACATAAATTATTATGGCAACTAATTACATTAATTACTGGCAAGTAATTGAGTCGCACAACATTTTTCTTTTCTACATAAATTTTGTAAAAATCTGGTTAAGTTGAATACTTTTTAATTCAAAACAAATAATGCATGTGCATATGATTATAAAATGTTTCGACGTTGAGCTGGCCAAACAAGACTGGTGTTACTGAGGAGTTTTTAATAACATAATAATTTTAGGCTTTCGTAATATTTATATTCGTTTTGTTTTTTTTACAAAACACATGACTTGTTTTATCAGCGCAGTGTCAAAATGTGTAATTAATACACATATAAAGTTTTCAAAAATTTAAAAATTCGACACCTTTAGGTTGTCTGTCACCTGCCTACGAACAATATTTTAATGCTACACTCATGTTTAATAATTAATATATGCAACAAACATGAATATAAAATTTATTTTTTATACATTACAAGGAATCTACATATGGGTGTAGCCCTTAGATCTTAATGGAATTTTGATATGTTGTAGAAGGCTATAGACAAGGACGTTGAAAAATTATATCATTTTTATAGACATGTGGAAGTCTGAAATTTAAGAAATTTTGATTTATTTATGTAAAAAATTTAAAGTACCTGCGTAAACAAATATTCTAAGGAAAAAGCTTCGGCCGAGCAGTTAAAAAGGTTTTAATTCAAAAATTTACCAGTTTTTGTGTTTTTCAGTTTATTTTACTTAAAAATTTGTACTTTTAAGAGAAGCATCTTACAAATACATATTTAAAAAAATATTATTGAAATTTTTAAATTAAAAATGTAGAATTAAAAAAAAAATAATTAAGTTACACTAGAAATTAATGACAAAAATTTCAAACGATTGGAAAAAACATTATGTAAAGTAGCCAAAAAAAAGTTGTCCGATTATTTACAAAACTAACAAATGACTCAAGAAGAGCTAAAAGGGCTACGTTTAGGGCACAGGGTTGCCAGATTTTTAAAATATTTTAAATTCTGATTAAAATGATTTTTGTGAAAAGTCGTCCCAAAACCGAACGACTACTTATAGCCAGAAAAAAGATTGATTGCAATTCGAACAAAACTATTAACATTTAAACATTTTAGATTTATTTCAAATAACATAAAATACATTAATAAAGCCAAAATATTATATTGGAAATTAATAAAAGGGAAAATCAATTCTATTATTCAATTATTGGAATTTCCAATCATCTTTAAAAATAAAATTCGTTTAGAATTTGTGTGTAGTAGAAGCAACCATTTATTTAGTGAATATATTAGAAATTTGGTACAATCCATCAAATTTATTATAGAAAATTGGTAACTACAAGTACGGTTATTCTGATCAAATATATAATTTAATTGGGGTTTCAGTAGAAGCAACCGCATTGTGGATTGTATACTAATATTTCTTTTCCTAACAAATTTTTTAAATTCAAAATTAACCATCAAAATTTATAAGTGTTTGTGGTGTAGTAGGTAGAAAGGTAGCTCAGTACTCAGAGTTTACGAGTTCAAGTCTCGGAAAAGGCAAACATTTAAAAAATATATTTTTTTTTATTAAAATAAAATATTCAAATCTTTAAATAGAAAATAAATAAAAAAAAATTAAATTAAATTGTGGTGCAGTAAGTAAGCGTGTGAAATATGAATCTTATTGCCCAGATTCGATACCGGAAAAATCTTAAAATTATATTTTTCTTAAAATAAAATATTATGGAACGTAATAATATTTATGTGGAATATAAACATTAAATTGTATAATTGAATATTGGCTTTCATAGCTAAAAATATAATTTAATAAGAAGACAGTTGTGGTAACCGCCAGAATTCGATTAGCAATAAATTCGGTGGCCACAACTGATATTGTTTTCTGGGTGTATATTGTAAAACCTTGAACACCCCCCCTCGTTTAAATTAAATAACCCATAATAATGTGTTGATTTGAGCTCAATCTAACAATTATTTTCTATACAAATGTTCTATTCGAGAAACATGTTTTATAATAACAAAAATGTTCGGACATAACCGGGCATACATCGTGTTCATTTGATATCCAATTTTTCCATATTTGTTTTTTTAAATTTGATGAGAAATAAATTTGACCCATGAAATATTGGGATATTTTTAGCACACTATTTAATAACCCCTAATGCTGACTTTAGAGTTGAAATTTCTTGTCCCGACAAAACTGTCTTATGTAAGTATTTAATGCCACCGCGAATTTCTAATTTTTCCATTACACAAAAAAAATCACTCAAGCAACACCTGTTGCCATACGAATAAGTTGCCAGATTGAAATCAAATTTAAGAAGTGTTCATATAATAGATGGAATTCTCCAGTACACTTAACTTTTTGCTGTTTATACCACCATTTCTGTCTCAGGTTAAGAACATGTAGTGCGACATTCTACAACATATCGTAGTTTTGTTAAGATCTGCGGGTTACACCAGAATGTAGTTTCTTTGTAAGTGCAATTTTTTTTATATATCTTTTTTTGTAAAAATTAATCATATAAAAATATCAGTAAGATTTTGGTTGTTATTTGCTACATGTTGTATTGCATTTGTTAAAGTAATCATCATATTTATAATAATCCTATTGATGTTGCATGTCTGCAAACCATTCAAAATGATCAGAGAAAATAATGATGAGTTTCTATCATCATATCCATACTTGCGTACCTTGATAAATTTAACACTTTGAAAAAAATTTCATAAACAGTTGTGCACAAAGTTACAAATTAAGAATAAGCTAAAACACCAGTTTCATACTTTTTAAATATATTTTAAAACTATTTCACTATTAAATAAAAAATTAAAATATAATAAAAAAATTTTTAAAAATATGACTTGAGTCAGAATATAACTATAGGTAGAATATTTTTTTAGCCTTCCAATTTTAGTATCGTCATTGTGCCTGTTAGGAAAACGACTAAGCCACGTGTTTGGTTGCTAAGACAAGAACGCAGTAAAATATTCGTTTTAATAGGGGTTTTTTAGTTTAAGATCTGCGTTCTTCTTCTAGAGGCTCTGGCTTGTTTAAAATTTCGTGTTTTAAAGATATCTTTTACACGATTGAAATACATGTATCAGCTTAACAAAAAATATTTAATTTAATTTACTTTGTTTTTGTAAATATACCGAGGTATCATATTAAATATTATGAAATAAATGCCAAACTTAGAACTTTGTTTATTTTTCATAGTCTTAGACTTATGAAATTTACAGAAATTAAAATGCAATAATCTTACATGTTGTTTGTAAATTTTTAACAAGAAAACTTTGTAAACTTATACACATTTTTTAAGACTATACGTTTCCCAAGTTCTTGGGTGATTTTTTAAGTGCGTGTCAACAATTCACTGGTAGAGAAGGCAGAACAAGATCTTGAGGATTAACACGAATGACAACATTCATACAGATCTCAATGTACCCTTTAGTACAGAAATCACCAGGCATAGCAACAACTACATGAGATAATTGGAAACTCATCCTAATACTCTAGCTCTTAAGAAGGGGGGATACTGCATACCTGTCAACTACAGGTTGGTTGAAAAGTTCCTGCGCTCACCAAGAGATGGCACTGCTAGCTCCAAACTTTTTTTTTCTGAAGTTGGTATAACTGTCCTGAGAACACATGCAAAGTTGCAAGTCATTCTGTCAATTCTTTGAATATTCGTGCAGTCATTAGATTCTTTGTTTTGAAGGGTTTAAAAGCAAAAGAAATTTATGAACAATTGTTAGAAGTGTATAAGGAGTCCTCACCTTCAAAACGCACTGTTGAATTTTGGGCTGGTGAATTTAAACGTGGTCGTACCAGTCTTAAAGACGATCCACGCGAAGGACGACCAAAAACTGCAACCACAGCAGAAATCATGAAGCAGGTACATAATATGGTTAGTGAAGATCCAAGTTTGACTAAGCGTGAAATTGCTAATGCCATAGGCATCTCAGACGAACGAGTACTCCATATTTTACATGAAGAATTACGTATGAAAAAACTGTTTGGAAAGTTAGTGCCGCACCACATTAACAATTCAACCAAAACAGGATCGAAAACAAATTTCTCAGCGTAATTTGGAGCGTTTTAAGCCGAATAAAACCGACTTCTTGCCTCGTTTTATAACTATGGATGAGATTTGGATCTATCACCATGATCCTGAATTGAAACAGAACGTTTACAGTGGACTGAAGCTGGTTGTTCAGCTCCAAAGCAAGTGAAGTCACAACGATCAGCAAAGAAGGTTATGGCATCAGTTTTTTGGGATGCAAAAGGAATTTTGTTGATTGATTATCTTCAGAAAGGTAAAACAATCAACTCTGAATATTATTGCAGCCTTTTGGATTAGCTGGTTGAAAAAATTCGTGAGAAAAGAGGTTTAAAGAAGAGGTGAGGTTTAAAGAAGAAAAAAATCATTTTTCATCAAGACAATGCACCTGCTTACAAAAGTTTTTTTTGACGATGGCTAAATTCAAAGAATTAAAGTACGAATTGCTTGAACATCCACCGTATTCACCAGATTTGGCTCCCAGTGACTACTATCTCTTCAGAAATCTCAAACAATTCCATCGTGGAAAGCATTTTTTGTCGAATGAAGAGGGCATAGCAGCCGTAGACGGTTATTTTGCAGAGCTTCCGGAAAACCATTATAAGGATGGGATAAAATTATTGAAAGATCATTGGAACAAGTGTATTGAGCTTCTAGGAGATTATATTGAATAAAAAAATATATTTCGTAATAAAAACGGTATTCTTTCATTTCGAGCGCAGGAACTTTTCAACCAACCTGTACATGAAGGAAAATATCCATAAACATAAATTTATGAACAAATGAAATTTTCAATAAATAAACAAGAGCTTGCAAAAAAAAATCTAATAGGGCGTCAAAAATTTACGGCGCTCTGTAACAAAAAGGTATATAGCCAGAGGATTCCGAGTTCAATTCCGTTTAGGAGCATCATCTATTTTGCTCAAAAACTAAAATATTTACAAATAAACTTTTTTTTAAGTAATTTTATTTTTGAAAATCTATTTTTACACCACCTTCTTTTTGATTTTTCCTAAATTATGAGCATTAAAAGCAAATTTTGCCAGATCTTGTGCCTTGCCGGCGCTTTTCCGTTTATGTGTTTCTAACTGTGTAGTTTCAAAATTTTCCAAAGTATATTTGAAAGAAGATCTTTAATTGAAAGAATAAATATAATAAGTTGTCTTAATACCATTGATTTTTTTAATGTCTTAATTTCACACATAAATTTCTTTAAGTATACTATTGTTTGTAACTGCATATTATTGCATGTGAAGGGCACTTATTTATTGCAACTAAGTACATTGTTGCATTGTAAGTTACGAATGATTATTGTGCTAATCCCATTGTCATAATTAATTGTTTATTATTATTTTTTTATTTTTTTTAATTTTTTATTCAACATATATTTTTTTTTCTTCTAAAATTAGGTAATTTACTTAGTTGTTTAGTAAAAGTGTTAAGTAATGTTTATAAATAATAAACAAAACAATTTGAAAATGCTCTATGAATATGTAAGCTAAGGAAATGTTTAATATTTAAATTCTAGAGAATCAAAATCATTTAACTAACAGTTGCAGAATTTTAACCTTTTAACCACTAGTTGTTGATATATATTCTATATTTTAATTTTGTTTTATTAGCCACATTATTCAACAAATTTTTCCCAAAAAAAGTATGTAATGGCAACTGAAAATTTTGCTGTTATTACGGGATATTTCGTTAATTTTAGCCCAGCGGTATTTTTTAGTAGTAGTAAAATTAGTAGTCGCTAATAAATTTTAGTAAAGCTTTTTTTAAATGGAATTTAAAATCGGTTTGCTAAAACCAGCAAAAAAATCCTAAATATTATTAATATTAGCACAACCACATTAGTGTAAAAAATTAATACGCGCTACTCAATTTCCGTAAATTGCTGTAAAACATAACAAAATCTTAATTTTTTAAAAAAAAAAAATGATTGAAATGCAACATTTTTTATTTATTTTTTTTTTTAAAAACATTTTAGACAAAATTAAAAAGAAACAAACTTAAAGGCTTAAAAAAATATTTAAAACATAAACAAATTTATCATTTTGTTTTAATTTGCTAATTTTTGTTTGAAAAATATTTTTAGAAAATTTTTTGGATTTTAAGGTAAAATTTTTATTGTTTTAAGGGCTGATTATTTGAACTATAAAAGTTTTTAGTGCTATTTTAAATGAGTTGCCATCGATTTTACCCCGTATAGCATTAAAGATAATTCTCTTTATTTTTAATGCTATTATACGCCTTGAATACTATCCCCCAGAATGGAAAGTTTCACTCGTTAAAATGATACCCAAGCCAGGCAAAGATTACACAAAAGTGGAATCGTATAGGCCTATAAGCCTATTATCCAATTTGTCAAAGCTGTTCGAGAAAATCCTAATGGAAAAGATAACTGTTTATGTGGAACAAAACAACTGTATTCCATCACACCAATTTGGCTTCAGGAGAAAACACAGCACCATTGAGCACGCCCACAGGCTAGTTACTGTTGTCAGAAAAACGTTCGAGGAGAAAAAATACTGCTCTGCCCTTTTTATCGATGTTTCACAGGCTTTCGATAAGGTTTGGCATGAAGGTCTACTGTTTAAAATAAAACTTTTGTTACCAACAAATACTCACAAGCTATTAAAAAGCTATATAACAAATCGAAAATTCACTCTTGCTAAAAAAAGTTTTGTCAGCTCTCCTCAAGATATACAAGCCGGAGTTCCACAAGGTAGCATTTTGGGTCCTCTGTTATATATCATTTATACTTCAGACATGCCATTAGATATTAATACCCACACATCGACTTTCGCTGACGATACTGCAATCTTAAGCGTCCACGATGACTCAAAAATAGCGTCTAGAATGTTACAGACTCACATTTCACAATTGGAAGCTTGGTTGGATAAGTGGAGAATTAAGGTGAATGAACAGAAATGTATCCACATTACTTTCACACTGAGAAAAGAGACGTGCCCACCCATTAAAATTAATAATCTGAATATACCCCAACACACATGTGTGAAATATCTCGGTATTCACCTTGACCGTCGACTCACGTGGAAAAATCATATAGATGCGAAAATAACTAAGATGAGGCTAAAAACTGCTCAACTCGCTTGGCTTACTGGCAAAAACTCTAAGCTAGGCCTGGACTGCAAATTACTCATTTACAATTCGATCATTAAACCCATATGGTGCTACGGAATTCAGCTCTGGGGTACTGCCTCTGCGTCCAATATAGGGAAAATTCAGAGAATGCAAAATAAATTCTTGAGGACGATCACGAACGCACCCTGGTATGTTAGGAATTACAACATACATAAAGACCTGAATGTACCCCTGGTCAAAGATGAAATTATTAGACACTGTCAACGCTATTTAACAAAACTGGAAACACACCCCAATATACTAGCCCGTAACTTAACTGATAATCACGGCCACCAGCGTCTTAGGAGGAGGGACACTGCGGATCTGGTCCGCTAATAATAAGGGGAAATAATGGTCCCAGTTGAACCACATAACATCAGTCTGGCACTGGCTGGACTTAACAATTAATATTTAGTTTTAAGATTTGAATAATTATTGTTAGTTCACAGTTTTTAAAAGTGAAGATTCAATAAATAATATAAAATATGGAAAAAAAAAATTTTTTTTTTAAATGGATATTCTATTTTTGGACATGAGTTTGTTGCGAAAAGTATCTTCACTTTCAATAAATTTTTCAAAAATTTGTAAAGAGATTTCTGAAGTTAGCAACAAAAATGAAATTTGTAAAATGTAAATAGCAATACATTTTAATAAACTATATTTTTTTTTTACTAGAAATCAGTAAAAAAAATTGTAAAGTGGGATTTTAAGCCGTTTACAAATTTTTCTACTAACTTTTTTTCTGAGTGTTTGATTTAGTCCGTAAATATACGCTTTTGTGAGTGTTGGAAACCCACTAAATACTTTATAAGAGGGATAAACTGCTTAGGTGAGCACTAAACAAATCGATTATCTCATATTTTATCTGCTTATTGCAATGGGTACGATTTCTAAACAACCGTGTATTCATAAAGGGTGTCCCAAGAAGAACGCAATTTTTAAATTTAAAATAAAACACAGATATTTAAAAAAAAATCGTGAAACTTTATTATATCGTAAAGTAGACAGAATGAGGTTATGTATGGAACAATATATCGTGCAGATGGCCGCCGCGGCTTTGCTGGCATGCACTCGATCTTTTATTGAAATTTTCAATGACCGTTTTGCATGAATGCTGCGGTATTTCATTAATGCAGCGTCCAATTTCCTCTTTTAAGGCTTATTCGCGTAAACCATCGACTTCAAAAAACCCCAAAGAAAAAAATCTAATGGTGTTAAATCGCACGATCTAGGCGGCCAATTCTGATCTCCAAAACGCGAAATAACACGACCGGGAAATGACTGATGCAGCAATTGAATTGTTTCTCTGGCTGTATGAAATGTGGCGCCGTCTTGTTGGAACCACATGCCCTCCACATTCATTTCTTCAATTCCAGGCAAGAAAAAACTGGTTATCATTTCACGATACCGAACACCATTGACTGTTTGCGCTTGACCTGCCTCATTTTCATAAAAAAAAGGTCCAATGATTCCTCCAGCCCAAAAACCACACCACACAGTGACACGTTGAGGATGCATTTGCTTCTCGTGAATCACTCGAGGATTTTCCTCACCCCAAATGCGACAATTCTGCCTATTGACGAAGCCATCAAGATGAAAATGGGCCTCGTCACCGAAGATGAAATTATCGGCAAAATCAGCATTTTCATGTTGTCTCTCCAATACCCAATTAACGAACTCCCTTCGCTGTCCATGGTCAGCTGGCTTCCGTTCCCGAGTCAATTGAACTTTGTATGCATGAAGATGCAAATCTTTCGTCAAAATTCGCTGCAAAGTGGATTTGGAGACACCAATTTGCTGAGCTCGGCATCATCACGTACAGCTGCGACATTTTCGGTCGATCGACCTGGTCGATGGCGCGTTGTTGTCTTTACATCACTAACAGACCCAGTTTCGGCAAATTTATCCATTAATCTCTTTACAGTTGACTCTTTTGGAGCATTATTGTGACCCCAAATTGATCGCAATTTGCGAACTGTAGCCGCAAAATTTTCACTATTTTGGTAAAACAATTTCACAATGAGAATGCGTTGTTCATTCGTGTAGCGCTCCATTTTTACTAACCTCGTACCTTCTACTAGCAAACAATAACAATTGTTCAAATGTCAAACAATGACACTTCGAATGTTGCCAGATTTAAAAATTGCGTTCTTCTTGGGACACCCTTTATAACTAATTGTATGCTGTGTTTTGTTATAACGATAGTTGGCAACACTAAACATTTTTCACACAAAGTAAGATAGAAATTAACGTTAAGACACTGCCGCAAAAAATATTTTGGGGCTCTCGAAAAATTTTATTAATTTATAGCCAGGATTCCTATCGGTGTCACCTTAGTATTTTAACCCGATGTTATTAAACTTTTAACTGTAAAAAAATTGACACATATACAATGAAGATTAAAAAGTAAATTAAGTTTAAGAAGAATTTTAACTTCCGCAATCTAAACGGAATATTAGGAGGTTTGGTATAACTTTAATTTTGATATAGTGCCACGAAGGCTAAAATTTATTCTAAAACTGAGTAATATGGACCATAAGCCTAAATCAGAGATAACAAGTGACAATTACCAGTGGCAATTTTGTTAATTCTGTTTTTTACTTTATCAAAAATATTTGATTGAAATTTGCTTAAAAGCAGTTCTTCTTTATTTAGAAAATTTTATATATTCTCAACAGTGTCAAATAATAGAAAAATTACTTTATGGACAAATTGTCGCACTGCGTTTATATAAATATTTTGTAAGGTAAACTAACAGAAATTACCATTTAAAAGAAATAATATTTCATTAAAACTCGCTCTACTTACTTTTCATTTAAATCAAATGCTTTTTGTTATTTATTTTTAAATGTTGTTTAAATAACTGACACATCATCATACGTCAATTATTTTAAATTATTTCCGTTTTATGTATTATTATTTGTTTTTAATCTGAAAAATGTAGACTCACACGGTTTATAAACACAAGTTGTGGGAATAACTTTATGTGTGAAGTTCTTATTATTCGAATTAAAATAAACAAACAATTTAAATAAAAAAATAAAATTGAAATTTTTTTTAATATTTTTTGTTTTTGAAAGAGAGCAAACAACATTTAAATTTCTGATATTTGTAACGGAAATAAATAAACCACAAATTTCCGTTTGTGGGTAAATTTTTATTTAATTTTAAACAAATGCAATAAAAAAATAACTGAAACTGAAAAAAAAATCGGTATATGACAGTAAATCATTTTGAACAAATGTATAAAAAAAGTTCAAATAAATATTTTTTCGGAAAAATAAATGTATTTTCCTTTATTTTTAGCTGAACTGAAAACTTTTCTATATTAAACTACAAACTTTAAATTACATAATATTTTGAGTGTATGGTTTGGGCTATATTCTCAATTATAATTTATTCGAATATATCATAATTTTATTATTTTACCATATCCTGTACTTAAACGATTTTTTATAACTATTAATATTTTTCTTTTCATACAAACATAAACCTTAATTTGTTCTCGATCATTTACCACAAAATGTAATGCCACAAAACCTATTATGTGTTCATACTATTTTATACAATTGAAATGACAAGTCTAATAATCTGTCAAAAGCCATGACTTATTAAAACTAAAATAAAGCAAAAAGAATTATGTATATTGCTGTAATAAAAGATGAAAAATTAAGTTTTTAAATGTAACTAGAACAAAAAATATACAGATAATATATCTTTTGAAAAATAATACCTTACATTTGTTATAATTTGCATAAAGAATACGAATATAGAAACATGGAAATATTTTAAGTGAAGCATGCATTTACAAAAAATACAGGGTTATAAGATTATAAACAGGAAAAAATGCAGTCTTCTTGAATAAATTACAACAATGTGCAAAAGCAATACAATTAATAATTGACTCAGGCAATAAATAATGACACTCAGTAGGTAAAATTAATTGTAAAGTTAAATTTAAAATTGACTACAATTGCAATTATGTCATCTGTTTGTGTAGTTAAAATAAGTGCAATATCAGTTAATTTTAAATATTATTGCCGTAAATACAACTGCCGCTAATTTAAACAACCGATTTCTCTTATATTTACAAGAAAGTTCGGCCCTGTGTTTCACTCCGCTTTAAATTTAATTTTGATATGAAATTTTATGTTCAGTGGGTAAAAGAGGGCTTCGAAAATAAACTGGGTTTTGTTAAACATTTCCAATTTCTTCCAAAGCAACGATAGCTAATTAGATGTAATCATAAGTGGTCTTATCCAATAAAATATTGTCATATATAAATATATACATATATCGATATGCATTTGACTTTGGGCTGATAAACAATCACTCGTGTTTTCATTTTGTCCTCTCGGTGTAAACCACTCCGCAGACATTCTTTGTTAATAAAAATTATTTTTAATTTATTTTTAAATACATAGATTTTTGACAATTACTTAGTACTTAAAGTACTCGTACATTATATGCACAACTTTCGCTACTACCAAGTTCTTAAGTACTTCAGAGAAATAAATTCTGAATCGATTGGTACACATGACTACAGATTTGATATATTCAAATTTATATGCATTTTTGGGTGTTAAAAATTTGTGATTTATGACAGGTTTCAGTAATTGTACCAAACTTAATGTTCTATCGATGGCAATACTCAAAAACAAATGTAATTATAAAGTACCAAGATACTTAAAAAGTACCATTGGTACTTAAGAAAAGCCAAAGTACATACTTTTCAGTACGTAGTACATATTATAAAAAAAGTATTTGTAATCTGCAGGGGGTACTAAATTTTTCGTAGAAATCAGTAAATTTTTTATTTATAAAAATGATGAGACGTTTTTCTATCGACACAGAACTTTTTATCGTATTTCTCGGCTTCGTTTTGGACGGTAACTGCGGCTCCTTGCTCATATTCGAAAAAAATGGCCCAGTCGTGGTAGTCATATGAATGATATTGTATTCCATTCTTAAATGACAAAGTTCAACCTTTCCAATAAAACCAGAAGTTTCAAATAATAATCAGTACTATTTTATAGCCGAATCAAATTAAAAAATTTTAAATGGCCCACCCTCTATGTACATATACTTATTACATTTTTATATAAATTCAGGTGTCCCTAGTATAAGAAAAATATTAATTTTTACTTAAAGCTAAATATTATATTTTATTTAAAGATTTGTTTGTACCTCAAACTTTTTGGATCGATAGAAACGAAAATTGTGTGAATTTTGGATAAATTGAGTTATCTATTATTTATGTACATATACTAAAAATTTAGAGCTAGTTGAGATTTTTTTCTAAATTTAATTCTAATTGTATTCTTAAAATTTCATTCACACATCATTACCCAAATGCCATTAAATTATAATAAATAATCACTCTTATTCTAGTTGTCGTCATCGACACAAGACAATTTCGTCTTGGGATTTTTTTTTAATTGGTATTCCCGTTGTCGTTATCGAAAATAATTGATAACTGTCGACAAGTATTTGGTATTCTGTAAGAAAATGTGACGATGATATTGTCTTGAAACGACTCTGATTTTGTCGACACAATTTTTAGTAACGACTTGAGGAAAAGTAATGACTGAAAAAAAAACGGAAAAAATGGGAAGAAATATGAAATTTATTAAATGCACTTGGCCCAACGAGAATAATGTGAGATGGATGGCAGAAGGTAAAGAAAGCATGATCATATAAAGTGCATTATAAAAATATAACAAAATTTATTTATAGGTTTGGCGAGACTTAAAATTTAAAGTTAAAAAGCAAATGGTAGCCAACAAAGCCGAGTGTAATGCTACAGGTGGCGGAAGATTCAAGGAATTTATATTGAGCACGCTGGAGGAAGCTGTGGCAAATCTTTTACAGTTTCAGAAACAGCTGAACCCTAAGTTAAAGTCGTTTCCAACACTGAGCTGGTACGACCCCTGGGCTAAAAATCTTAATGTAGCTGCCAACTTTATTGTTTTGGAAATAAATGTGTAATTGACTCCGGTTTTCAAATTAGGTGCTATTGTTTCCAGCACATCCTTGAAGGCTGTTTTATTTAGCCGAAAGTAACTTTCAAACCTTTTAAAAAAATTAGAAGATAAACATTCTTTAAAGTAACAGACTTTGATTTTGCTACTCACTTGTTATCCGGCAGATTAAAGATATTGGATTTCTGTATGAGAAGTCTTCTTTCCAATACTAGATTTTCTTTATTTTCTTCATCACTGGTATCAGAATTTAAATTACACATAAAAAACATTTTTTCGCAAAAATAATAAACAAAATAAATCTGCCGACTCAATTTTTAGAAATGTGTTTTTGTTTAAATCGATAAACTGTCGACGTCGTTACAACACTGTTTTAGAATACCAATTTGGTGTCGAAGTGATGTCGACGTCGAAGCAAAGCGATGTTGACTCAAAAACGACGACGACATTGATAACGACAACTAGAATAAGGGTGAATATTTTTAAAAAATTGTATATTTATCAATACTTAACATTACATTTTGGAAAAATTCGAAAAGTTGACGAAAAGTTGACATTGTTGTTATAGGAACAATGTTGCCCGGGTTAATGACCGGGATTGCCTTAGTCACCAGATGAAATGGTTCAAAAAGTACCTTATTAGAGCATTAACACATATTTTAAATTTCAGGTTTCTTGACAAAAGGGTCTTGGTCAGGACGTCAAGCGGCAGACTTTTCCCAACGACGTAGATATTTCCAAGAAACAGGTATATCAAAGGAGTTTGTTCAGACCGTCGATGTTTTCCTTATATGCCACTCCCCGTTATTTCAGTTAGAGTATAGGTTAAATCTAGCGAACATGTACTTCAAAGAGGTTTAGACAAGCCGTCAAGGGGTAGACTTTCACCTTATGCCCCTTCTCTCTGATCAGATGTCTTTACAGGAAGAGGAACTTACATACAAGCTGTTTTCACAGACCGTTAGAGGAAGAATTTTTCCCATTTTTTCCTACCCGAACGAATATGAAAAAACCATCCAGAGGAGGAACATACATATTAAATTTCTACTTCTTAGCTACAGTGGATGGCGATTGAGGGGAAAACTTTTTTACCAAGGCTCTGACGAAAATTCTAAAATGTAGCTTAACAATCAGTTAGTCCATACTTTAGGGAATAAATAAATTAGGCCGTTAAGGGGTAGAATTTTACCTATTAACCCGCCCCCCCCCGTTAGATTTTACAAAAATTATGACTTGACTAATGTCCAAATCTCCACTTCCTGGTTCCAGCATTTTGGGCAGGCCAATAAGTAGGAGAATTGTTGTCCCATTTCTATCACGTCTCTGCCGAAAATTATAAAATATATTTGATCAATGTGTCAGCCCATACTCTAGTTAACCTATTTCAAATTTCTGGTTTCTACCTGCAGGGGTTTGAGCAGGCCGTTAAGGGATAACCTTTTCCCCTTTTTGCTTCCCTTTTTGCTTCCTCCTACATACCATATTTTACCTTTCAGCGGTTTCAGCTGTTTTGGCAGGCCTTCAAGGGGGAGAATTTTCCTCTTTTTTGCCCCTCCCTCCAAGTATTTTATAAAAATCCCGTCTTAAAAGGACGATTTCCCCCCTCATAGAAAAATTCCTTCTCACCGGAGGTCTACGCCGCACATTGGGTGGGTTCAAATTTTAAATTTTGGTATAGGGTAAAAGTAGATAACATTCTGCATCACTACTTGTCAAAATCAATCAACTAAGTAGTTTACTTTCTTTTCAGTGAGCGGTCAAAGTTAGCAAATTATTGCTGTTCTTAAAAAAAGTGAAAAAATTCAAAATTTTTACAATCTTTTATAATGGAGCCTTCAACATCAGGTATTAAAGAATATAGTAAAATTTTTTTGTTTATAAAAATTATGTGAAATATTATTAATAATTTCTTTAAAAAAGTTCCAAAATTTGGATAATTTTCGCATTTAATGGGCCACAAGTATTAAGTTAGTAAGAGTTGCATTTAGTTTTATGGATTTTAGAAAAGTTTAGGATATCAGCTTATATTAAAAAAAAAGTTCAGATAATGCCCGGCAATTTTTTTATTTTCATTTATGTGAAAAACTCTGCTTGTCATTTATTGAACAAGACCAATAAATGTGTTTTTGTGTTTTAATAGTGTCATTCTCTTTATTTTTGGTATTTTATTGTTTTTGTTGATGCATTTTGTTTTTTTTTTAGAGATGAACGCGTTAGTGATTTCAGTCACTTAAGCTCACGTACAAAAAATTGTAAACATATTTTAAATACTTTTAGCTAAATTCAAGTAATTAAATTTTAATTTAATCACGATCACAAATGGTTTACGCACGCTCACTTTATGTTTTATTAATTTTATTTAATAATAATTTAAACAAACAAGTTTTAAAATTAAAGTTACACAACTTTCTTAATTTATTCTCGTCTCTACGATAACGCTTGATATCTGAAAAAATATTTCGTATCAAAAATGAGCTTCAAGAAAGAACTAGTTTGATTGCTGATCAGCCAAAATCCGGCTTTGGTAATTCAAATGACGGAAACACCGCCAGACATTTTTTTCAGGACACGGAAAATTAAAAAAAAAAAAAAAAAAATACGTACAATACTAATTGTTGTTTCTTGTGGTCATAAGATTCATTTGGAAAATTTTCGTAAATTTGCTCACAAAACGGCTAGATATTTTGTTGAAAAATATCCATGGTTTTGTATGCCTCCCACTTTGTATAAAGTTTTTATTCACGGGCCGGAGATTATAGAGCAAGCACTTTTACCAATAGGAGAATTATCGGAAGAAGCTCAAGAAGCAAAAAATAAAGATTTTAAAAATTACAAAAAGCACTTTGCTCGCAAATGCAGCCGAGAAAAGTCCAATGAAGATATTTTCAATAGGTTTCTGATTAGTTCTGACCCATTTATATCTAGCATGAGCAGAAAAAAATCTAATTTATCAACTTCGGAATTATAGTTAGTTATGCCAGATATTTCTAATGAAAATTATGATAAAGATGATGGTCATGAAGATGGTGATAAAGATGCTGATAATAATAACAATGAAGATAGTGGTGATGACAATGATGAAGAAGATTATAGCAATGATGATGAAGAATATTATAATAATGATGATGAAGATAATGATGATAATGAAGAATATGAATATTTGCGATGAATTTGAAAATGCAGAATAATACAAATGTTTTAATATATTTTTTTTTAAAAGGTTAAACGAAAAAAAAAGATTCCCCAAAAAGTTTTAAATTTTTTATTTTTTCAGATTAATTTTTACATTTACTGAATTTAGTGAAACCAAAAACTGGATACAAATTTATACTTATAGGAATACATATTATTAACTTATTCTTTAAATTTATTTTGATTTCAGCATAAAGCGAAAATTGTGGATCATGTTTTTTTCGAAAAACAAAAAACGCCTAACAGGTTTAAAAAAATTTTTCTTCCAGTTATTTTTTAAGCTGTGTTTTTATGTATTTATGATTATTCATTACTAAAAAATTAAAATATTCTCTTTTGTGACTTTTTTGAAAAATTTGTACATTTATAAAATTTTGTGAAAAATAAAAATTGGATTTAAAATTAAATTTTTACCAATATAAATACATATAGAAAATTTATTATTTTAATTTTTTTAATAGCACCTTAAGTATGCTTTAATTTCCAATTTTATTCATTTATTTGTTGCTTTTCATTCCAAAGTTACAGCATAAACTGTGAACTAAGGTATTTTTTCCAAAATACAATAATGCGCTTAACGGGTTAAATTTTTTTTTACCTTTTTTTCTAAAATGCTGTGTTTTTTATGTGCTTATAATAACTCATCAATAAAAATATATAATATTTTAAAACTGCGGCTTCTATGAATTTATCGCCACTTTGGGCACCATCGAACCCACTGTGCGCCGCAGAGAGAACCTACATATCAAATTTTAGCTTCCTAGCTGCTGCGTTTTGGATTTGCAGATGTTGAGTATGTGAGTGAGTCAGTTAGTAATGTTATTCCTCTATATATAGAAAATAACCACGTAATACTTCGGTGCGTATACTTATTAAAATAAGTATACGTTTAGGTGTCCCTAATATAGGAAAGAAATACTAAGAAATACTGAACAATTGGGAAGCACAAATGTTGTAGATTTTTTCTACGAAAATTAATTCGAATATCACGCTAAAAATTTCGAAATCGATAGAAAAATATCTGAACTTTTTGATTAATAAAATAAAAACAACTTATCCAATTTGATTAAGCGTATATTTTTTCGAAATATTTTATTTATTTCAAATTGGCCATTTAAAATTCTACTGACTTAGTCAAGTTTACATCAGTTCGCAAATTGGATTAATCTATTATAAATAATATATTAAATAAATCCTAAATATATCAATACTTAACAAAGCCTACTTTGCCAAACTTTTAAACAAATTTTAAAATTTATTCCATGTTCGATTTGAACTATATATGACAACAAATAATGCAAATTACACAATAATCCGACATAACTAATTTTTCCTATAAAGGGACAATTTGTGTGAAAGCCTTATATACATATTTAGGGATTCTTACTTGATTGTGGACCATTTTTCATAAATTGTATAATACTTGTACATTTTTATGAGATGTAAACTATAAAAAAAAATATTGAGAAAGTTTATTATATATAATCAAATAATTATATTCTTTATAAATTGTTGAAATGTAGAAAAAAAAAATTATTAAATTTAAAAAAATAAGTTGATAAGAAATACAATTATTTTCGGTTATCACCATCCTCAGTATCCATGCTCCCTTTGGGCTAATGAATAGATGATTGTCTACTTTAATTTAGTATTGAAAATCAATTAACAAACCTGTATTACAATACACAATTAGACTAACATTAACGAAATTTAACAATTTTATATATATTTTTACAGTTTTTATATTCAACTTTAATACTTAAAATATATAATTAACAAATCTTATAAAGCCGTTAATTTCAAATGTTGGCTCCAATAAAGTTAAAATCTACAACATAAATTCATGTTGATTGTTAATGATTAGGTAATAAATAGAGTATTCAAAAACTGAAACCGAAAACCGGTCGACCGGTTTCTTTTGTTTTTTAAACCGATCGGTGTCGCATATTTTGTAAATTCGAAGAAAACCGAAAACCGGTCTTTTTTGTTCGGTTAACCGGTTTTTTTAATTACATCACCAACTGGGTTACTTGGTCTCTTTTATTTTTTCCGAACACTTATAAACGTTTGGTTATAAATATTTAGATGTAAATCTGATAGATTCCGATGATATTCCAAATTCAAATAGTTTAATTTCTGATCTAAATAACACAATAAACAATATTCAAAATCCAAAAAAAGAGAATGCACAAAATCAGTGTGTGAAAATGAAGTTTTGAGCAAAATGCATTTAAAGTTTCATAACGCATTATCACTGTGAACATACCTTCAGTTGGGAGATGCGATTTGGTATGGTTAGTTATGATTGGGTGCCGACTTTGGTGACGTCATGCCTATGTAGTGACGTATTTTTTTTCGCTTTTAGAGTGACAATTTTAAAAATATTTAAAACCAAAAAATCAAAAAAGTAAATTATAATGCTTTTCTCATTTTTATCGACCCAGCAAAAATGAAGCTGCCAAAGAAGCAATAAAAGCATCACTACTATGGCAAAGGCATCACTTCTTTTCTAATGGTTTCATCGATGAATTTAACATTAGCGTGTCATAGGATGGAAGTATTCAAATGAAGCTACTAGAATTACTCATACTTTACTCTAAGGAAGCAATGATAATACAATGATTAAATATTCTGATGCATGAGTGGAAAATGTTCATATACATTGTGGTATTTAAGCTTTGATGAAAATTTAATTCATAAGAATGCAGAAAAATAAGTTTAAAGTAGACAAATTTTAAAATATTTTTGGATAATTTAAAAACTGGCTGTACAATTTTGAAACACTTTTAGACAATTTTAAAATATTTTTGAACAATTTTAAATAATTTTTGCACAATTTTAAAACATTTTCGGACAATTTGAAATAATTTTCACACAATTTTAAAATTATTTTGGTAAATTGCACAGATTGCGTCGACATGCCAGATAGTTTCAATTAAAGATAAAAAAAAAAATCTGTTTTTCTTGATTTTTCAAAACTTTTATAAAAATTGCAAAACTGCATAAATTCTAACCTTCATTAAATTTTAAACTAAAATATAAAAAATGATTTAATAAAAAAATTAAAAAAGTTCATCAGAACTATTTTCTCAATTTGAATAAATGCTTTAGATTCAAAAAATATATACGATATACTATATGCTTTAGAAGTAATGAAGAGTGATATTTCAAGATATGCATCGGGTTTATATCCAGATCACTGCATTTGAAATATGAACACATGAATTCTTTTGGAAGGGCCTTAGAATAACACCAAAAAATCATAAAAGAATGTCAACTGAAGTTTAGGAAGCAATGAAAGAAGTTATAGCCACAGAATGACTACCATGTTTTTTTGCTGGGGACTTTCCCAAGTTCGTTTTGTACGTTTTTATGGGGTAAATTAATTTTTATCAGAATACTAATTCATTTCATCTTATTCTACACCCTATTAGGTACCAGAATCCACTCTTAAGTCCAAACCCGTTTTTTGACACACTAGGTCCCTTTTCTCGGAAAAGATCACATATGATGATTTCATATATCTTGAAAATGCGGCAAAAGAACTGAAAAGTTGGACAATTTATATAATTGTCTTTTGACTATTTGTCCAACATCTACTATTAGTGAAAGAGTATTTTCCACCTCTAGCTGTATCAAAAGCAAACAAAAAATCGTCCAAAAACGTAACATTTAAATTGCATATTATTTCTAAAATATTATTTTAGAAGTGAAAAATTGATTTTCTTTTAACATATTTAAAATGTAATAATTAAAAAACTTCTTTAATGCCAAACGTTCAAATTACTAACGTACCTAGTTTTACCCAATTTACAAACTTAATCTCTATTCATTTGATATGAATATAGTTTTATAATATTAATTTTTAAAATATTATATTACAAAATATTATATTACAATTAATGAAATACAATAAAAAAATATTATAAAATATTTTTTTTTTTCAAAGAATGTATTTTTTTATTTTTATTACTTTATATATTAAATTTCTTTTTTTTTTTTGTTTGTAATTAAAACAATTAACGAATTATATAAGCCTATTATTCAAATAAAAAAAAAACCGAAAAAACCGGTTGACCGGTTTTTTCTACAAAAACCGAAACCGAAACCGGTTTTTTTAAAATTCGATTTTTTGAAGAAAACCGAAACCGGTTTTTCCAAAAGGCCGGTTTTTTGAATACTCTAGTAAAAAAGGGTGGTTAAATTTTACGGGCCGATGTTGATTTTGAATAAAACACAAATTATTTAGGAAATTATTGTCATTTCTTTTTATTATGATAATATGGTATGGTTTAATTATGTATGAAACCAAATATCGGCCAAATAGCCACTGCGACCTTCGCGGCACACCTCCATCCATTGAGGTTCTATGCCGTAAATTTCCCGAATTATCTCATCCATTAGCTCTAGAATTGTTGCTGGCTTATCGACGTACACCTTTTCTTTTAAATAACCCCATAGGAAGAAGTCCAACGGTGTCAAATCACATGATCTTGGCGGCCAATTAACATCGCCACCACGTGAGATAACACGGCCATTGAATTTATTGCGCAAATGAGCCATTGTCTCGTTAGCTCTGTGGCAAGCAGCACCGTCCTGTTGAAACCACATATCGTCCAGGGGCCTACCCTCAATTCCTGGCCATAATAAGTTCGTTATCATCTCGCGATAGCGAACACCATTCACGGTAAATGCTTGGCCGACCTAATGACACACTATCGCTAACAACAGCAATGCACAGGTGTTTTCACAGACCCGATTTGCTGAAATTTGCCTACAATTTTCCCGATTGTGGACACCTTTGGTCGATTATACTGACCAAAAAAAAAATCACGAAGTGCATGAAATGCTTTTTGATTTGAACGCCCATTTTCACAATAAGCTTCAATAGCTTCAAAGCGTTGCTCGATTGTGTATCTTGCCATGGTTTAAATTGAGTAAGTCTGAAATTGAGAAATGTCAAATGCAGAACAAAAAAATTGACGTTTAACCACCCTTTATTTTCAGTTGTAATTTATCCTACTGGCCTTTATCGAACTATTTTATGTTTCTTTGGCGTTTGAACAATTTAAAAAGAATGTGATTATATGATCTAAAATCTACTGAATATCATTTATTTTGCAAATAACAGATCAACAATACGTATACATATTTCTTTATCTCCCACATAAGATATAGTGAAAAATTATAATTAAAAATATTGTCTAATCATTAACTATCAACATGGATTTCTTCTTAATAGATTAATATTTACATTTAATTGCCAGTGACTCCCCCGTAAAAAGCAGAACAAGGTTGCATTTTACATGGTTTTTGTGAACATTTTATCCAATATTTCCAATAATAAAAATTTTTAAATCGTAACTAATAGTTTTCCTTCTAAATTATCCGTTTTTTTTACCCAAAAAGGTACTGTTTGAGAAATCAAGCCCTAAACGAAATCTTATTGCAATTTTTTTTTTTTGCAAATTAATATTTTTCATTAAAAAATTTCTGCAAAATTAAATTTTAAAAAGTGTTTAAAACATAGTATGTTACTACAGGCCTTACTGAATTTTTAAACTTTGGAAATTTAACAGCGTACTTTTAAAAAAGCAGCTAAATATATTTAATGGATATTATACTGAATGTATATATTATACTTTTCTTGTAATCAAAAATCTTAAAGTTCTCTTTCTTTACATCTCTTACCACAGCTTTTACTTATTCAGTTGAATCTAAAACTTAGGATCCTCAAAACAACATCAATTTAATTTGCTGTATATTTTTGTTTTTAGATATTTATTTAATGTCTAAAAAGTCTTTAAAATCTTTAGAATTATGGTTTCTTAAAGGGTGTCCCAAGAAGAACGCAATTTTTAAATTTTAAATAAAACACAGATATTTAAAAAAAAATCGTGAAACTTTATTATATCGTAAAGTAGACAGAATGAGGTTATGTATGGAAGAATATATCGTGCAGATAGCGTGCTGGCATGCACGCGATCTTTTAATGAAATTTTCAATGACAGTTTTGCATGAATGCTGCGGTATTTCATTAATGCAGCGTCCAATTTCCTCTTTTAAGCCTTGAGTCGTCGTCGGCTTATTCGCGTAAACCATCGACTTCAAAAAACCCCAAAGAAAAAAATCTAATGGTGTTAAATCGCACGATCTAGGCGGCCAATTCTGATCTCCAAAACGCGAAATAACACGACCGGGAAATGACTGATGCAGCAATTGAATTGTTTCTCTGGCTGTATGACATGTGGCGCCATCTTGTTGGAACCACATGCCCTCCACATTAATTTCTTCAATTCTAGGCAAGAAAAAACTGGTTATCATTTCACGATACCGAACACCATTGACTGTTTGCGCTTGACCTGCGTCATTTTCATAAAAAAAAGGTCCAATGATTCCTCCAGCCCAAAAACCACACCACACAGTGACACGTTGAGGATGCATTTGCTTCTCGTGAATCACTCGAGGATTTTCCTCACCCCAAATGCGACAATTCTGCCTATTGACGAAGCCATCAAGATGAAAATGGGCCTCGTCACTGAAGATGATTTTATCGGCAAAATCAGCATTTTCATGTTGTCTCTCCAATACCCAATTGACGAACTCCCTTCGCTGTGTATGGTCAGCTGGCTTCAGTTCCTGAGTCAATTGAACTTTGTATGCATGAAGATGCAAATCTTTCGTCAAAATTCGCTGCAAAGTGGATTTGGAGACACCAATTTGCTGAGCTCGGTGTCGAATTGAGGTGGATGGAGTTTGAGCGACATCATCACGTACAGCTGCGACATTTTCGCAATTTGCGAACTGTAGCCGCAAAACTTTCACCATTTTGGTAAAACAATTTCACAATGAGAATGCGTTGTTCATTCGTGTAGCGCTCCATTTTTACTAACCTCGTACCTTCTACTAGCAAACAATAACAATTGTTCAAATGTCAAACAATGACACTTCGAATGTTGCCAGATTTACAAATTGCGTTCTTCTTGGGACACCCTTTATAACTTTTTTAACTGAAATCCCATAAGAAATATTTAACACCCTGTTTTATTTAAAATAATAACTTTGAAAAAATGAAATTTTACAAGACTAATAATTGAAACTTGAGATAAACAACACACAAAAAAAAAAAATAAATATCTAAAAGGATCACAATTAAAAGATCTGAAAAAACTTGCAAGTTAATTAAATGAAAAATGATAGCAAACAAAAGTTTGCCGCCAGCATAATATATTGAAATAGAATGAGTACTTACAATATATTTATACGTTAGATTTAAAGTAGATATGAATAAATATCAAATGTCATAAAAACGTATGAGTGCATATGTTGTCCTCCCCAATAAAATATTGTTATTCCAAAAAGAAATATAAAATAAAAACTGTTTAAACTTCATATTATGTAATTTCCGCCCATATGATTAAGAAGGCAAAGGAATACAAACTCTCTAACACATCTTTAAATAATATTTCATATGGTTGGCTTTTCCTACAAATAAGATGAAAAGTTAGACTGTCTAAATAACTGTCTATTTGTCTGGTCTACAAACTCCCTTCTATTTTTTCAGGTTTCCTTTAATATTACAAAATCTACCTTTAGGCAACATAAACTACATACTGCCGTTCTTATTACTACTACTATGCATTTATTATGCATACACTTAGACATTCAAGTACGTTTATATTGCATGAAAACTGTTTAAATGAATTGTTGCAGTTATGTACAATACACTGTGTGTTGAAAACTATTTGAAAATTCTTTTCATTTAACTAATTCCGCTGCATTTATAACACATCGAAATGTGGGTCTAGGACACTGTTAAGAGAAAATATTTGTGATCCTTTTCTAAATAAATTGATATTTAGAGGTCACTAAATCTGGAAAAATTTTCAAACCTCTTCTTTGCCATTTTCAATAAAATTTAATTTATCTTCTCTTTTTGTTAACAACAACTTATAACATATGTGATAAAAAAAATAAATTTAGTCTCATTTTTTCAATCACTTCAGAGATAAAGGATAGCGAAAGATAATCGGCGATACTGTTCCTTTTTTCTAGGAAGCATGCAATCACAACATTATTTCGTTAAAAATAAGCCAAAATACAGTTGCTCACAGTGAAAATGACCCACCCTTTAATATATTATTTTTGGTTTAAAATTTACATAAAATAAATGATAATTTAAGCGAAAGTATATTTATTCTAGAGCTTACTGTATTTGGTATAATACAAATTAAAAATTATGGAGTAAGGCATTAACATTAGCAAAACAATAACAAAAAAGTGAAGAGAAGACGTAATAAATCTCACAGTGAAAAAGACCCACTCAACAAAACTGGCTCAAGAAACGGTAATTTTCCAAAATTTTTATGAAATTCCTCTCCATATTTTTTTTATTACTTTTAGTAAATTAATTAAACATGTTTAGTTGTTATCAAGTGGTTATTGTAAGAATTGTAAAAGAGTTTCGGAAAATGGGTCCCCACACCTCTATTGAGATGCGAAAATTGGTTTTAGAACACTACAAAAGCGGTAAAAGTCAAAGGGAAATATCGCAAATAGTCAATAAATTTCGTTCAACAATAAAAAATATTATAAAAAGATATAATAATGAAAAAAGAGTTATTAATAAGCCAAGAACTAGCACAAAAAAAATATTTTCTAACCGAGATGAGCGGTGGATTGTCAATAAATCTAGAAATAATCCAAGATTAAGTGCACCTAAACTCACGGATATGGTGGAGCAGCATCTTAAAATTCATTGTAATCCTGAGACAGTTCGAAGAGTCTTACGAAGAGCTGGATTAAATGGTAGAATTGCGAGAAAGAAGCCATTCATTTCCAAAAAGAACAAACATATTCGATTGGCTTTCGCTCACAACTACCTAATGAAGGATATTTCGTTCTGGAACAATGTAAATTTAATCTTTTTGGTTCAGACGGGAGAGTTAATGTATGGAGAAAGGCTAACGAAGAAATGCATCCCCAACATTTACGTCCCACAGTTAAACACGGTGGCGGTCATGTTATGGTTTGGGGTGCTTGTTCCGCAGCAGGGGTCGGTAAACTTCATTTTATTGACGGAAATATGGATAAACATCAATATTTAAATATTTTAAAAATAAGTGCCGAAAAACTGGGAATCGCAGATACATTTCATTTTTATCAAGACAATGACCCCAAACATACTGCAGGAATTGTAAGAGAATGGCTGCTCTATAATTGTCCAAGAGTTATCAAAACGCCTCCGCAATCTCCAGATCTGAACGTCATAGAAAATTTGTGGCATATATTGGGGACCGAAATAAGAAAACATGAGATTTCGAACAAAAATGATCTAAAACGAGTGTTATTGGCGGAATGGGAAAACATTAGTCCTGAATACACGAAAAAACTTGTGGAATCAATTCCAATTCGATTAAAATCCGTAATACAGCAGAAGGGCTTCCCAACGAAATATTGATGTAGATTCAATTCAATTTCTAAAATATTTTTTGTAAACCATCAATATGATGGGTCATTTTCACTGTGAGATGAATTATTATTTTCTTTTAACTTATTTGCTTTTTTTTTTGTTATAGTTAATGAATTAGTACATATTTTTGTTTTGTTGCAATTAAAAATAAATCAAACTTTAAAATAAATATGATTCCGTATAAATCTATCACTTATTTTATAGCAATTTTATAACGAAAACTTTTATATGAAGGGTGGGTCATTTTCACTGTGAGTAACTGTACATATTACATTCGAAAATACAATTAAAAAGAGGTTTGATGATTTTTCAATTTTATTATCAATCATTGTTTATTAATCGGAAATAGTAGTAAAAACAATCAAATTTCGTTTAAAAAAATTATCAATTTTTAACGGACAAAACTTTAAAAGAAAACGATTTTTATAGTTTGATGTTTATTTGTATGCAATTACAAAACACAACACACAGAGGTATATAATTTTATTTTGTATGTTTGTAAATAAGTATATTTGAACAATTGAAATGTATTGAAATAATTTTGTATTGAAATAATTTTGTATATAAACAAACTATTTTAATAAAAAAAATTCTTGTTTTAGAAACAGACAGCATTTAACTGAAAAAATCAACTTCTACTAATAGTCCCCATTTTTATAGTTTGTTATTTGAATGACTGATTCAAATAGTTAAAAAATATATTTCTATGAATTTCAATTGAATGTTTATTAAAAAAAAAAAATCATACGTATTACTTTTTAAATAAACTACAATCCATAACGGAAAATATATTGTGAGAGTACCAGGAATAGCCTTTAAAATTTCCTTTCCAACAATATCATATTTTTTAAATAATTTTTTTGGATGAATTTCCACAAAAAGCAAAGAAATAGGTAAACGGCCTATTTGGCATCATTTTGTCCACTGAAATTCCTTAGGTGGCCGAAAAACCGAGTTATATCGATAAAAGAATTTTTATTTCTACAAAATATCCAAGTTTTACTAAAATTGAAAGGCATAGCTTAGAGTACACTCAAAATAGTTTCTACTTTCAATTAACTGAAAATGTAATTTAAAATATATAAAAAAATCACTTAAAACAGGTCTATTTACTTTTTATTAAATCTACAATATCAGTAAATAATGATAAATGAATTTTCATTTATTTTAATTGTTTACTAATCCAACACAAATCTTTCCTTTAACTGTCAACTAATTAACTATAAAATCCAAAAAAACTAAGAATTTTTTATTAATTTAGTTTTTAAACCACCAATATATTAACTAAAAAATCCGTAAAAATAAATAATATTTGGTTTTTTTTTATGTCATAAAAATTAGCTACAAAGTCTATAAAAATTTATTTTGCATTTACTTTGTTTGTTTTTACTATCAGGCAATTAAAAGTCAAAAATTAAAACCATTTTTAACAGATAATTTTAAATGAAAATATTAACTGTAACATAAAATCTGTTTTTATATGTAATGTATAAACGGTTAAAAATATATTTCTTTGCATTTAAACCAAAAAAAAATACGGATTAATTTTTAAATAAACTACAATCAGTTGCTGTAAAAATACAATGAGTGTTGACTTAGCTTCAAATATTTATTTTCAGGCGAAATTCTAAACAGTTGACTAAATCTGGAAGCCTCAACGCATTTTATAGCATTGGAGAAGATTGCGGAATAAACCTCAGTAACATCCGCTCCTAGTGTTACCACGGTGTTGAAAAAAGCTATGGCAGGCGGACAAATTGCATTGTGTGCATTCATGTACGGCGTGTTTTTGACAACACCTCCTCTAACTGCAATATTAAACTGGGCGCTACTGATACTAGACCCTAGAAATTAGGATAGCCAAACAAGGTGGTGTTCTTTCAACATTACTATGGACTTTGTTAATAGTTGATCTGCTGTAGAAGTTTGATGTTTTGGGAACCTACTGTTACCATGATAACTTGGTGATTTCTGTTGTTGGGTGCAACTACAGAGCAACATAAGATCATATGATACACTGTCTTATTATATCTTCCGAGAGGGCCGAGAAGGAAGTGTTAACCATTAACCCAGATAATAGGATTCTCACTGCTTTTTCCAAAAGTAAAACCTTTAAATTAATCCGAGTGATACCTGTGACACAGAGATAGAGTTCTCGGACAAGGTGAAGTATTTGTAAATCGATCTCGATAAACCTTTTTCTCATACAGGAAAATGTCTAAAGTTATTAATAAATCCACCAGAATATTTTATGTTGTTTTAGAGTCGTTTTGACAAGATTGAAACCGAGTATACGATAAAAAAATACTCATAATTACGTAGGCAGCAGGTGACGGCTAAGAACTGGCACAGCAAGGTCTATCGGCTAGCATCACTTGGAGCACTGTTGCATATGCCTCTTTCCCTCATTCTTGTGGTAAACAAGAAATATAAGAAGGCTCCTCATTTTCTCTTTAACTATAGTGTTTTTTTTTATGAAAACTTAGAAACTTTTTGTCTCAGATATTTGAAAGGAGTCAATGATTTGAGCATGAATGAGTTCCTCCTATTGGAATGCTTGTGGGGTTTTCAGATGGCTTAAAGCGGCTTAAATGCCATTATTTATGCCAGTTATTTTTGCTTCTAATTTCCAAGGCGCCCTTCCAAAGGGAAAATTTGTGTTTAAGGCGGAGTTTTAGGGAATTTTGGTTTGATATACGAAGTGCTTAAAAAGGAGGGTCAAATATAATGAGGCTACGCCTCAACTTATAATGGAACATTTGGAATCCTTAAACGAGGACGGAGTGCATTGACACCGGGTTGGTTGTCTGGGCATGCGACTACACAAAAAAATCGAGTGTGTGATTTGCCTGGTGAACATGGAGGGGAACGGGTGGTGGTCGCGTAAGTCTCTCTTTTGCCGAAACCCTTCATCGGGATGTCCAAAGAATATATTCTCGGAAGGGTGGGAGTTTCGGTCTAAGTCAGAATTTTCCCCCATTAGAAATGTTAATTCCACTATTTAGAGGATAGTCTTCTATGTTTCTAATTTTCAGTAAGGTGAATCTACATTATGGTACAATGGACAATTTTTTATTTGTGTCTAAGTGGTATGGTGTTGCCTCAGTGCTTATCTTAGGTATACTTTACTGGACTCGGATATCAAAGGTATCATCTGCTTGGACTTGACCGTTTTTTTATTAAGATCTACATACTTTGCGAAGTGAATGATGAGACATGTAAGCATATATTGTGTGAATGTCCTGCTGTCTGTGGCAAGAGAGTCAGATATCTCGAGGAGGCGATAATGATGTTCAGGGTTATTTGTAAACTTAACTACGTCAAGCAAGATGACTTTATTGCAAGAATTATTCTGCGTGTTTTAATCATCTTGTTTTACGTATACCAACTAAGTAACTGAGCGAAAATGTTAATTAACTTTTTGCAAAAAATGCATTCCACCCAAACAAAATGGAACATTGCTCCAACTCAAAATTATGTGTTAACGAACGGCTAACGAGTGTATTTTTAACTATTTTTACAGGGAACGAAACGGAATGGTATGTGGAACAAAATTTGTATTTTCGAAGTATGTGAATGCATAAATTATTTTAAAAAATTATCTTGTTTTTTTATCAGAGTATGTTAACACTGAAGCAAAGATTTTGTACGTTTTGTTATATCTCTCTTAGTTTTCGAAAAATACCATTTTACAGAATGGTAAACTCACAATACATTTTCCGTTACCGACTGTAGTTTATTTAAAAAATATTATGTAAAGTTTGTTTTTAAATGTTCCTCATCAATTGAAATTCATAGAAATATATTTTTTTAAATATTTTAATCAGTCATTCAAAAAACAAACTACACTCACCAAAAAAGTCTGTTATGGTAACTGAAAATTTTTCTGTTATTACGGGAAATTCTGCTAATTTGAGCCCAGCGGTATTTTTTGCTAATCTTAGCAACACATGTCTGCTGACGCGTAGTATAATGAAATTAGTAGAAAAATTAGTAGCCGCTACTAAATTTTAAAAGACTTTTTGTAAAGAGGAATTTAAAATCTAATATTATTAATATTAGTACAAAGTTTTAAATTTATTTTTTTTATCGAACATCAAAAATTTTGATTATATTTTTTAAAAAATATTTTATACAATATGAATTTATCATTTTGTTTTAATTTGGTAATTTCTGTTTTGAAAAATATTTTAGTAAATTTTTTTTTTACTTTTTTTAAATAGATTTAACTGATTTTAAGAACTAAAAAACCTTTTTAGTGCTATTTTAAGTGGATGTCCTCTTTTTAGACATGAGTCGGTATCTTCACTTCCGATAATTTTTTTAAGCCTAAGTAACATTTTAGGACAATTTAAGTTTGTATGTATAAGTTTTAATTATTAGAAATAACATTTCCTTCAATATCCACTTTTCAAAATTAGTATTTTTTTTTTTTTGCAAATCGGTTTTCAAAAATTTGTTAAATGATTTCCGAAATTAGCAACAATTAGTAATTTGTAAAATGCAAATAGCAAAAATATTTGCTAAATAATATTTTTTTTACTAAAAATCAGTACAACAATAGTAAAGTGGGATTGAAAACCGTTTACAAATTTTTCTACTAACTTTTTTTCTGAGTGTATAAAAGTTTACAGACATTTAGTAGGAGTTGATATTTTCTGTTAAATGTAAAATTTTATGTTTTCTGTTTCTAAAAACTGAAATTAATATAATCCTTTTTTGTTTTTTTTACCAAAATAGTTTGTAAATACAGAAAATTTTTTCAATAAAAATTACAAGAAATTATTCAAATATACATACAGACAAAGCCAACAAAAATATGTACATCTGTGTGTGTGTTTTGTAATTACATACAAATAAAAAAATTTTCAATTTGAAAAACAAACCACAAAAGTAGTTTTTTCAAACTTTTTGTCAGTAAAAAATTTATGGTTATTTCAAACAACTTTCTATTGTTTTTACTACTTTTGTCGATTATTAAACAATGATTGAAAATAAACAACAGAATGGACTGAAAATGACAAAAAATCAGTAGTCCTCTTTTTGATTGTATTTTCGATTTATTTAATATGTATTTTAAGTTGTTTTTAACGATATAATATTGTGAGTGTATGATCAAAAATTTGAAAAAGAGAAAGGACGTAATTTACATTTTTGCAGATTATTTAATAAGATAAGGGATTATATAACAAACTTATCATTGAATAGATTATTTCGAAAAATAAATTCCGTATACTTTTTGTATTTATGAATTGTATGCAACTCTAACTGCAGCCTCGCCACCTTTGGTACTACGTATACTGCTGTTGTTGGTAATTTATTTAAATGTGGACCTACTCTATTCAAATTTCATAGTATGTGTTCATAACAGAACTACAAAGTTATAAAAAAAAAAAATAACACACACACAACCACTCTCTCTCTATAACACAAAGTTGTTGGCATTTTCATAAACCATTCAAATGTCAAATGACCAATTTGTTATCGTTGCCAGACGTCATGTTTTAACCTAACCTCTCCTATCCTACACTGTCAATGGTGTTAGTGTATCTACTGACAAAAACACAAGCAAACCTACACAAAATGAACAAATACTTTACCATTGCCACCACTAACACTTTGTCCTACTCTCTGACTTTTAACAATTGTTCTGGAAAATAGTAAATAAAATAGTATAAATTTATTATATCCAAAATATTTTGTAGAGAAACTTCATAATAATCTATTAAAATAACAGTTACTCTAATAATTGGAGTGCATATTGTTATAGTATTACAAAGATATGGGTGACAACTTGCATCTAAGTTAAATTATCGACGGCTTTTAAAATCTTCAACATACGGGGGTCATTATGACATCAAGTATGCAGAGAACGAATAATTTTTCCCTTAACTGTATTAACATGACCATAAATTAAAATAAAAAAAAAAAATATTAATATGTATAATAATTAAAAATTAAATTTAAAACTGAAATTTATTAAAAATTTTATATATTTACAATTTAATATACGATACTACTTATTCATTTAGACAAATTCAATTAAGTATGGATTAAAACTTCACACCAGTCTTTACAATTACAAAATTATGACAACAGTCTTTACAATTTCAAAATTATGAAATTATTTGGAACATTTAACAGCAATTCCTTTCCAATCCATTTGATATTCCATTCCTTGGCTTTTATAATTCTGTACTTGGTAGATTTGGATCAGGATTTTTAATGCCAATTTTTTCCAGTTGATGTATGCGTTGTAGATCACTTTTCAACTCGTTTTTGAACAATATCTCCCGGTTAATGGCCTTTAAATCTTCCACAGAACATTGCCGGATATTTTGCATACCCTTCGAGATTAATTTATTGGTGAGGCAAAGTTTGGTTTTATTTAAACGTTTGAAACTTGTCTCTGAACGTCGCAATTCTTCACGGTAGAGATATAAAGTGTAACTGACAGAGGCCTTGGATTTTGTTTCCATTCTGAAATATTTAAATATTTTTTTCTCTGATGTTGTTGATTTGGTATCTTATAAACGAATATTTCAGAAGTTAAAAAAATCCAAGTTTATATAGGAAATTATATGGTCCAATTTTGTCATCTAGCAGGTATCTGAAGAATTTAATCATAAACTTTTACCTGAACATTCATACCTAAACCGCATTTTTAAAGTTTAATCATACCCTTTACGACATAAGGCTAGGATAAGGTTCATATTAGCAGAATGCTGAAAATTTCTTCGATTAGTTTTTAAATTATTTTATTTTTTTTTGAAAGCGTTTCTTGCAAAATAATGTACTTGGAAGAGCACCAAAAAGAAATTTTCATCTTTTGACTTCAACAGATGCACCAATTTACGATGAACAAATGATGGCAGATAGTCTAAATCAATATTTTATACAATCAGTAATTGATTTAAGGCAGCAAATACAAATATTTCCTGGGGATAATTGCAATATTTTTAGGACATTACCTCAAAGTTCTAACTGTTTTTCTATTCCTCCTGTTTCAACAGAAGATATACAAAGTTTTATAAACAATTTGAAAATTAAAAAATCAAATGGTAATGATAACGTTACACCCAAATCAGTGGTTATGTGTAAATACATAATAGCACCATTTTAAACAAGCATTTTCAATAAGATGATAATTTCGACAAATTTTCCAAATTGCTTAAAAATTAGTAAACTTATTCCAATTCCAAAAATTACAAATGCTTCTACAGTATATAAATTTCGTCTCAACTATCGATAACATTTTTGAAAAGATAATTTACCAAAATGCTCTCGATCTGGTGGATCATGAAATAATGATACTGAAATTAAAATACTATGGGGTAGGTGGAAGAGAGCTGAAAATGTTTGAAAACTACTTAACAATTTGTTCAGATAAACAGTGCAAAAAACAGTATGTTAAATATTGAGTATGGTGTGCCGCTGGGTAGTTGTTTGGGACCTCTACTATTTTCAATTTATTTAAATTATATAAGTAAATTGAAACTTTTTCGTCAATTGTAATACGACTTAGTTTTGAAATCTTATATGAAACGGGACGTTGCCCAAATTTTTGAATTTGCTCGGGTGAATATGTTAGTTCTAAATACTGAAAAAACAACACTAGTAATTTTTAGCCCTCACTCACAAGCTTTTAACAATACTTTAAACATTTTTGTTGATGATAAAAATAATATACGAAACCTACGCTGTGAAGTATTTAGGAGTAACGTTGGAAAGTAATCTCTCTTGGGATTTGCATATACATGAAGTCAAGAGGAAGATGCTCCAGCAATTGGTATACTGTACAAAATGAAATAAAAGACGAAACTGTTGTTGTATCGAGCTCTAATACAAAGCCATTTAAATTATTTGGCCATAATATATGGCTGTAAAACTACGAACGTTTTTAAAACATTGCAAAATTGCAGAGTATGCAAAATAAGGCTTTTGAAAGTAATTTATAATTAACCAATATTTTTCTTAACATTATAACTTTATAAGGATGTTTGCAAGTCAATTTTGCCGGTCCATGTATTCTAGGAATATCAGCTACTCATATATGTATTTAAGTAATTACACAATATAAGTTATCATACCGTTAGCTTTGCCCAGAATTAATTTACTTTCAATACAAGAAATCAACAAAATCTAAGAACACCTAGATGCAGATTGGAAAGAACTAAGCAACGTTTTGAATATATGTACAGTTTTGAGTATAATAGGTTACCAATGAGTTTAAAATCGATGGATAGAATAGCTTCTTTTAAAACAAACCTTAAGAAATACTTTTTTAATAGCATAGAAATGCTTCTTTTGTAGAAGTCTTTTCTAAGTAAACTTTTGTAAAGAAATTTTTTAACTTCTTCTTTTTTTTTATATAATGTAAAAAAAATCTAAAATCTGTACGCTACTTTTAAAATAGTTGGTAAGTTGAACAGAAAATGTCATTTACAAGAAATGATATTTCATTTAAAAACGGGTCTACTTACTTTTTATTTTAATCAAATGGCTTTTATTATTTATTTTTAAATGTTGTTGAAACAACTGACACATGCGTAAGAAATAAATGATTAATCAGTTAAAATAAATGTCAAAATTTTACCTACCAATTCCTTAAAAAATAAATGTTTTTATCATTTATTTGAAATTATTTCCCTTTTTGAATTTTTTGTTTTTTTTTTGTTAATATACTCGTACAATACAAAATATAGGGTGTCCCAAGAAGAACGCAATTTTTAAATTTTAAATAAAACACAGATATTTAAAAAAAAATCGTGAAACTGTATTATATCGTAAAGTAGACAGAATGAGGTTATGTATGGAACAATATATCGTGCAGATGGCCGCCGCGGCTTTGCTGGCATGCACGCGATCTTTTAATGAAATTTTCAATGACCGTTTTGCATGAATGCTGCGGTATTTCATTAATGCAGCGTCCAATTTCCTCTTTTAAGGCTTGAGTCGTCGTCGGCTTATTCGCGTCAACCATCGACTTCAAAAAACCCCAAAGAAAAAAATCTAATGGTGTTAAATCGCACGATCTAGGCGGCCAATTCTGATCCCCAAAACGCGAAATAACACGACCGGGAAATTACTGATGCAGCAATTGAATTGTTTCTCTGGCTGTATGACATGTGGCGCCGTCTTGTTGGAACCACATGCCCTCCACATTCATTTCTTCAATTCTAGGCAAGAAAAAACTGGTTATCATTTCACGATACCGAACACCATTGACTGTTTGCGCTTGACCTGCCTCTTTTTCATAAAAAAAAGGTTCCTCCAGCCCAAAAACCACACCACACAGTGACACGTTGAGGATGCATTTGCTTCTCGTGAATCACTCGAGGATTTTCCTCACCCCGAATGCGACAATTCTGCCTATTGACGAAGCCATCAAGATGAAAATGGGCCTCGTCACTGAAGATGATTTAATCGGCAAAATCAGCATTTTCATGTTGTCTCTCCAATACCCAATTAGCGAACTCCCTTCGCTGTCCATGGTCAGCTGGCTTCAGTTTCTGAGTCAATTGAACTTTGTATGCATGAAGATGCAAATCTTTCGTCAAAATTCGCTGCAAAGTGGATTTGGAGACACCAATTTGTTTACTTTCACCATTTTGGTAAAACAATTTCACAATGAGAATGCGTTGTTCATTCGTGTAGCGCTCCATTTTTACTAACCTCGTACCTTCTACTAGCATACAATAACAATTGTTCAAATGTCAAACAATGACACTTCGAATGTTGCCAGATTTAAAAATTGTGTTCTTCTTGGGACACCCTTTATATGTATGCATAGCTATAGATAATTTTTGTGTGAATGTGTTTGTGAATGTGAGTTTATGAAGTTCTTGCAATTTGAATTGAAAAATTTTGTATATATACAACCAATTTCAATAAAAAAACAAATTTAAATTTTTTTAATGCTTTTTTTTTTTTTTTTGAAACAGACAGCAAACAAAATTTAAATTGTAATAACTGTTACGGACACAAATAAACCACAAATTTCTGTTTTGTGGGTAAATTTGTATTAAATTTCAAACAAATGAAATAAATAAATGAAACTGAAAATAATCGGTAAATGATAGTAAATCATTTCGAATAAATGTATTAAAAGTTATTATAGATTTTTCTTCGACAAATAAATGTATGTTCCTTTATTTTTCAATGAAACGGAAAACCTTTTTATATTGCCAAATTGTTTCAATAATGTCTTTATGACGCTGAGACCAATATAACTTTGAATTGTAATGTACATGAAAATTAAATAAATTAAATTAAAAAAAATTGTGCCACCTAATTCCCTCACACATGGTGAGGGTATATATCAGTTTCTCATACCTTTTGAAATATTTCAAGATATAGGTCTAAGGCCCTATTAAGTATATTCTTATGCGATTTTAAGTCGATGTAGCCATGTTTGCGGAAATAGCTATCACGTTGCAAATGTTCTCATTTACTGGACATCTTTCAAAGCAGTCGGGTATTGAGAGTGAGCAAAATGGGTTATGAGTCAAAATGTGATTGTACCTCTAAATTTTTCATACAATTTGTTGAGTTTTAAATCAATTTCATAGCAGCGACTAGTATATAATATTTTTCTCATATTTTTTTTTTTGCAGACTTTTGTGATATAATTTCTATTAAATGCTGCTTGTTATAAAATATAAAACAGTGCCACAATATAGAAACTTAAATGTACTTTTGTGCCTAAAAGAGTTAATGGTTTAGATGTATGTCATTTCTTATACCATACTAAAGTTTTTAATTTATATAAAATGGTAGATATCGGATATATTTAGGGATTAGTGGATTTTAAAGACGTTTCACATACTACAGAGATAACTATGGAAATATGTTATTTCAAAATAGTGCTAGTGCCAAAAGATTGTTTACAATTTTTGCTGCTAAAAAGTATTGTTTTTTATAGCTTTTGTGTTTTAGAGGTCAAATGCCTTCCTTTGAGTCCAGTAATTTTTAGAAAGTTTTATAATGTATAGTTTTGAATAAATGTTTAATTTTCTTTTATTTAGAATCACTCTGTAAGTATGTAAGGTAAATATATATGGAGTTAAAAAAATGTTTAACACCTTTTGTTTAAAATAATTCTATCTGATAGTGCTCCCGATATTTAATAAAAAAATACTCACAAAAAATATACATTAAATTTAAAAAATATTTGATTGACATGTGTAATGAATTATCTGTGATTTGGAAAATTATTGTTTTCTTACAAAATGGAGATTCGGTACAGCTGAATTAAGAATTTTTAAACTTGTATTATTTTAGGGTGACCATAATAGCCTCTGAGATCATAGCGAACCAAATGGTTGATAACGTTTAAAAGTTACCATCTGTCCATCGGTTAAAAATTTGGATAATATGACAAAAACTGTCCATTTTTAGAAAAAGAGCACAGAGTATACCGTGATCCTTTTTGAAGGCTATTAAGCGCTACGAAGAGGACTTCGACATTGATAGAAGACATAGATCGAGAAGAAATAAATACGCGAGATATTGTTAATGGCTGAAAATTTCTGGACGAAAAGAAGCCTGATTAGCCCAATGATCCTATTTCTGTGTAGGAAAATTGACAGCCAGTAGAGGTATGAAAACGTTTAAAGTTCAAAAAGTTACAGATAGAAATGCAACACAGAACTCTGAGCCAAAACAAGAAAAATAAATAAATAATAAACTAGTAAAACAAGGCTTAAATTCGGGTGTGCTTAATCTTTGAATACTCTCTACCAATATCCTAAAAAAATGTTCTCTACTGTTTTTGATACAAACATAAAGGTAAAAAAAAATGTTTATGGTGAAAAACTTTTCTGGATGTAAAAACAAATTTTGTGGTGAAAAAAAAAATTTTTTTTTGAGATGAATAAAATTTTTGAGGTGAAAAAAATTTTTTGTGGTAAAAAAATCGTTTGCGGTGAAAATTATTTAAAGCTTATATAAAATACTACTCAATTCTAGCGACTGTTGAAAAAACAAAAGGAAATGTTTTATTTGCCGGCAGCTTCTATTTAATTGTACTAAAATACACCAATTAGTATGGAAAATTTAGAGGTACCTTCACATTTTCATTCCGTGATTCGCCATTTCAACAGACAGACTGACATCGCTTAATCGACTTAAAATTGCATTAGGATCCTCACCATATATGGTGGACGCCATAATTATACCTGCTATAATATAATGGACGAAGAGGGATGTGTTGGCGGACATTTCGCAACTGCCACGACAAGATTTTTTTTATATTGCAGATGCCAGAGGAAATGTAGAAGTACAATATTGAACAAAAAAACAAACAAAATTTCTTAAAAAATTCTTGGAGTGGCAAAAAATTTGCAGGTGTGGCAAAATTGGATCGTCGTTTGTGAGTTATGATTGAATTAAAAAATATATTGAAGAGTGTTAAAACAGTGCACGATCTTCACATGCTTTTGGCCAGATATGACTTCAAGTAACTTTAGTAAAATTGTTCTCATACAGTTTGCAGTTAGAAAGGCAAAACTACCAAATTGCGCAGAGCTCAGAGAGAGAGAGAGAGAGAGCAGAGAGATATTTAGCACTAGTAAAACAAAAAATGAAGGCCGTAAAAAAGGTATCCAAGGACACAACAGATTTTAATCGCAACTGGACTGACTGTTTCAAAAAGAGAGCAACAAAAAAAATGTATAATGGGAGGTATTACCGAAAAAGTGTATAAATTCGTTAATCGCTAGCGATATTCAAGAAAACGTTTTATGAATTTACATAAAATAATAACTTTTTTTTTTTAATTTAAAATTAAACGATTTTATTTTTATTTAACTTTATGCAGGTTATTCGATCACTCTCTATTACACATTAGTTGTAAAATAATTTTTTTATTGTCCAATATTTATTACATATGTCAAAAATTCAACAATAGTAATTTATGTTACGGTACTTAAGATACTATTTGTAATATTAGTAGGTAGATTTAAATTAAATGTAAAATTAATTAACATATGCTACATATATAATTTAACGCCAAATCAAGCGAGCAGGTAGTCATGTAAATGTAAAACGGTTTACGGCTCCATTTGTCTAATTGTATCGTAACAAAATGTATCATAAAGTAACAAAATATATAAATTTTGTATTTAAAGGGTGTGTTTTTTAGAGTGTCTCAACTTTGAGTTGGCATCACTGCGTTATTTGACAACCCATTTAACAGCTGATAGTTGCTTTAGTTTCCTTTAAAATTTCAATATGAATCGACTTACACCAGAGCAACGCATGCAAATTGTTGAAATTTTTAATCAATATCATCGAGCACTTCTTCCATTTCATGGAGTACATAATCGTCCTACAGATAAGAACAATAGATCGTTTTCGGACCACATTTACTGTTACTAATAATGTGCATCACGTAAGACGCTGAACAGTGCCGATAATTGTTTTCCAATGACTTTTTTTTCACTCATTTACTTCTCTCTGAACAGTATAAAGTGAGATATAAAGTGTAACTGAGAGAGGTGTTCGATTTCATTTCCATTTGTAAATATTTAAATATTTTTCCTTTTTCTTTGATGTTATTGCTTTGGTAACTTAAAAAAGAATATTTCAAATATCTAAAAAATCCATTTGAATCAGAAAATTTTCATATGATTATATACAATTTTCCCTTAGATAGCCTTAAGGCAAATTTAAATATTTATATATTTTAAAAATTTTCGAATTTAAATTCGGTTATTAAGATGATTTCTATGAGGTTGGTTTTTTATTACTTAATTTTTTTATGATTAAAATTTTTTAAAAAATAAAACATAAAAAATAAAATTAAGGGCAAAAATGCATATGTTATAATACGCACATAACCTTAGCATGACGTCGAAAAAGCTATGATTAAAAAGATTTAATGTTCAGGTAGGAAATCAATTATTCAGGCACCTGCATGCAAACAAAATTTGATCATCAAATTTCGTATATAAACTCTGAATTTTTAAAATTTTTGAAACATTCTTTTTACCAAACCAATAACATCAAAGAAAAAGGAAAAATTTTTAAATATTTTAAAATGGAAAAAAAATCCAAGACAACTCTCAGTTACGCTTTATATCTCTACCGTGCAGAATTACGCTGTTTAGAGACAAATGTCAAAAGTTTAAATAAAAAGAAACTATGTCTCACCGATATATTAATCTCGAAATGTGTGCAAAATATCCAGCAATGTTCTATTGACGATTTAGATGCCATTAACCGGGAGTTATTGTTCAAAAAGGAGTTGAAAAGTGAACTACAGCGCATACATCAACTGGAAAAATTGGGTATTAAAAATCCTGATCCAAATCTACAAACCACAAAATTATAAAAGCCAAGGAATTTAATATCAACTGGATTGGAAGGGAATCGTTCTTAAATTTGTAGAATAATATTGTTTAAAGAAAGTTTAAAGAATCTTTGATTTTTCTGTTATGAATCAGAAAATAATAACGAAAAGTCTTAAGATATAATGTTATAATTGTTAAAACTGGTTTGAAGTTTAATTGAAGACTTAATAAAAGTAATAAAAATTAATAAGTATTGTATCAAATTATAAATGTTGAAATTTGTGGTCATATATTATCACGGCTAAAGGAAAATTATCCGTTCAGCATACTTGATGTCATAAGATTGTTGAAGATTTTAAAAACCGCCTCTCGTTGAATTTCAATAAATTTACTCGGATCTTAAAAATCAAAAATATGCGCAGTGAAAAATGTAAAATATGCATTTATTTGAAAATATGCACTAAAAAAATCCGATTCCTAAAAATCGTATCTATTCGAGAGCCTTTGTTCAAAAATGAAATATTTATAAATGAAAAATAAATAATTATAAATTGTTGTAAATAAATATTAAAATTAAAAAATTTATATACTTTTCAATGGAATTGTTCCAAAAAATTTTATTCTTATGACTTCATAAGTAGGGGTTAATATCAACAATTTTGGAAGTTGTTTAAAATGACTTCTTACAAATCGAAAAATTAGCACTATTAACTTCTTTGGATGTTCTGAAAAAGAGATTCGTAAAAGATAACATCCATTTTATTTTGCTGGTTAGATGTAGTGTTTAACTACTTCTTCCTCTTATTTTGCTGGGTCATAAAATAAATCTTCCACTCTGCGACACCCCTATGTAAAAATCATTGGTTCCGATCGAAATTTTCACAACACCGGAATCAAAATTACTGCTTCTGTTTCTCTTTTTTTGCTACTTGTTTTTTTGCTGGGATAATATGCAAAATTATGCAACAACAAATCGATATCATATTGTTGCAAATTTTTCTATTCGAAAAAGTATTTTTGCAAAATCTTGTTTGGGCTATTGACTAAAAACATGCATTTCATAAAAGTCGCTGCGCTACTTATCACTCATATAAATATTACCACTATAATTATGAGAGTAACTGTAATTTTTATAGATTGTTGTGAAGTTTTTCACCAAAAAATGTTAATATAAAATTAATATTTTATTTATTCAGCTAAAGATCTTTTCTTTTTGTATAAAAATTTTGTTTTCCTGAAGATGCTAACAAATTGTTAGCGAAATATTGAAAATAAAATAAGAATTTTTATACAAAAAGAAAAGATCTTTAGCTGAATAAATAAAATATTAATATTGAAAAAAGATCAAATAAAGTTATATAATTGTTAATATAAAATATTTATTTAGAATACAGATAACAGTATGCATATATTCTTTTACATTTTCCTTATATTTTGCTTTTCTATCTGCCCCATAGTTAGAAGGACTGTTTAAGTTAACTTTCCTTAATTTTTTTTTCGTAGTTAGAAGAGCTGATTGAGTTGAGTTTCCTTCAATTTTGCCTTTTAAGTCTGCCCGGTAGTCAGAAGGGCTGCTTTAGTTGACTTTCTCCGAATTTTACATTTCGATTTGCCCTGTAGTTAGAAGAACTATTGGAGTTACTTTTCCCTTACTTATTTTGTCTGCCTCGCAGTTAGAAGGACTGTTTTAATTGACTTTCCTTACATTCAGCATTTTTGGTCTGCCCCGTAATTAGAAGCACTATTTGAGTTGACTTTCCTAAAATTTATCATTTCGGTCTTCTCCGTAGTTAGAAGGACTATTTGAGTAGACTTTCTTTAAATTTTGCTTTTCGATCTGACGCATAGTTAAAAGGACTGCTTGCGTTGACTTTCCATGAAATTTTCCTCTTCGGACTACCCCGTAGTTAGAAAAGATTTTTGACTTGACTTTCCTTAAATTTTGCCTTTTCAGTCTGTCCTGCAGTAAAAAGGGCTGTTGACTTTCCTTAAATGTTGTCTTTTGATCTGCCCCTTTAAAATCTTGTTAAAATGAGCTGACTCTTCAAAACGGCGTTCGCCACTGAATTCTACGACTCAAAATAAAATATACCAGGTAGTGTTTTTGGAAAATATGAAAGAAAATACAGATGAAAGAAAAACATAGGCCAATCATGGAAATTTTAATGTGTGGAAATGTGGAATATTGAAGTTGCTCAAAAAATGCATTCAAAATTCACAAAAAAACTACTTTTATTGATGTGTTCCATCGAGATGAATACATATCAATAAGGAATGATTAAAATCTTACTGTTGGTAAATATTTTAAATTATAAGCATCAATGAAGGTGATTATTTAAATATTTAATTAATTTTTGTTTTATAGATCAATTCATAAGTATTCATCATCGGTCTTTTCAGTCCACACAAAAATGAAAAAATCTTATATATGTCTCAGTAGTGGTTAGTCATTGGCAAGTGTGAATATGTATTTGGAAAACTGCAAGTCGTATGTTCTATCTGCAGTACTTCAGTGTTCACTCATATGTTAATTATGTCTATACGATAAAGTCCTCCGAATTTGAGGAAAAAGTTTTCGAGTGGCCTCAGAATCTGATGGTTTGTCTTTAGTAGAACTCCTCATATTCTTAGAATTTTTCTCAAGGAAAAGTCGCAAGAATCTGAGGGTTTTTATATAGAAAACATTTATGGAATCTAAGAATTTTTTTATAGAAAGAAATTCTTTAGAATCTTAGGGTCTTACATAGAAAGAAGTCCTCAGAATTTTTGGGGTTTTCAGAATATAAAGATTTATCTATAGGAAAAAGTACCAAAAGTCTTAAGACTGTTCTCAGAATCTGGAAGTTTTTATATAGCAAAAGGTCTTTAGATTATGAAAGTTTTTCTTTAACAAAAAGTACTCAGAAACTGAGGGTTATAGAATATCCTAATAATTCTGAATAGGGGGTTTTTTCAATAGGAAATGGTCCTTATAATCTGAAGATTTTTATAAACATATGTAAAAGTCCTTAAAATCTGAGGGTATTTCTTTAAAGAAGTTCTTAGCTTATAATGAGTTTACTGTATGAAAATGTTTTCAGATTTTCCTATAGAAAATCCTCAGATACTAAGAACTTTTTTCTATGAGATACAAAGGAATTTTTTAAAAAAAATTTTCAGGTTCTGAGTACTTTTCATATTAAAAAACTCAAATTCTGTGGAATTTTGCCTATAGGAAAATTCTTAGGTTTTGAAGACCTTTTCCTATAGAAAAACTTTAAACTCTAAAAAGTTTCTTTTTTTTAGAACCCACTATGATTCTTAAGACTTTTTCCTGTGTAAAAATCATCAGATTCTGTGGACTTTTTCCTCCAGTTTTAACGACTTTTTTTCGTATAGATTCAAAGGCTTTTATTTAAAAAATCCACAAACTGTTACGACTTTTTTTTATAAAAAAGTCCTAAATGTTTTAGTATTTTGTGTTAAGAAAAATCAGACACTTTATAGAAACCCGCTAATCTAATAATCTTTTGAGAAATTTACATGTATTTTTTATCTTTTTTAAATAAATAATTTTAGATTTATTAAATAAAACATGTTTTATTATTTGCAATAAAAATGACCTAAGTAATTTTACCTATGTTAAGATAGGTAATACATCAATATTATAAGTGATTTTTCGAACACAAAAGTCAAATAGAAATTACCTATTTTTTATAGTGATATTGTCGTAAAACATAGCAAACTCTATGTTGCATTTGAAAATAGGTGATATTAGCCTACACTTTAATAACCCCGTGTTGTTTATATCCATCCCTGTAATTTATATTTTATTATTGCCACAGTCTATTTCTGCTGCGATAGAAATAAGATAATTATGCAAATATAAAATGATGGCAGCAATCAATGAGTAATAAGATATCAAATAAAATATGCATTTGACATTTTTTTTTGGTTTTAAATATGTAAATGCTTTGGTAAAGCAACAACTTTGACGCTTGCCCTAATTATTTCTATGAAATAATTTTTAGTGAAATATTGAAAAAATTCTTACCATTTAGGAAAATCCTATTTGGAAAATTCCTAAAATTTTTTTTGATATTTAGATCTTAAATTAACAAAAATTTACAATTTATTTTGCATTTTTTTCAAATAAAAGATGACACCAGAAGAATTTTTTTTAACAGATATAATAAACTTACGAAAAAGCCCGCTACTTTGTTAGCGTAGAAAAAATATTACCCGGGCTAAAGATGGGGTTTCTCAAAAATTTTGTCTTACCAGTTAGGGTATGGGCTGAACTTGGCAAACATATATTCTAAATTTTACACAGAGAAAGCTAATTTATTGCAACAACCGAATTTCTTGCTAACCGAATAGTTTGGTTGGAGCCACCGATATATTTGTTTGTCGCAACCGAAATTCGATTAATGCAACGGAATTTCGATGAAATTCAAATATTTCAATTGTATCGTGAAAACATTGTGTTTTCAAGCAAAATATTTAGTTGGTAAGAAATTCGGTTGTCTCTATGAATCTATTTTTCTGTCTACACCCAGAAAACAGATTTGTGCAGCAACCGAATTTTTTGACTTTCGGTAGTCATAAAATTCGGTTGCTGTTATTAAGCGAATTAGTAATGTCTCAATTGGTTTTCTGTTGTCATAACCGAAAAATTCGATTACCATAACCGAACCATTCGATTGGCTACAAATTCGGTTGTCAGCACGAATCTGGTTTCTCTGTGTAGGTTTAGTTTTTTTTTTTAATGTCTTTATAATACAAAATGTGCTCAAATACTTAATGACTTTTCTCTGAGTGCACTATAAGAAATGTTTAGGCTTCGCATAAAAAATTAGCATGAGCGGACATGATTGCGGCTGCTTTTAACAAATTGAAAAAAAAAGTATATCTTCTTATATATAAAATCCTTGATGCGTAAAAATCTTGAACCATTAAATCTATTCACCATATATTTCATTTTCATAATTTTTTTGTGTCCGTTGGCGTTGAATTTGAGGTATTCCCAAAATTTGTATTTATGGTACGATTTGGCTCATATCCAAAATATATATTAGTGGAGTCAAGATATTTATCTATTGTCTGACTCGCTTCATGTTCAGAATATGTGTATGTATTAAGGTAATGGTTTTTAATTATTTGTGGTTTGTAATTTTTCTACATATTTTTTATAAAATTAGTCACCAGAGAATTCAAGAATGGTTAAAGTTTTTATTTTAAAAACGCCCTGAATTTGCCATCTTCTATTAAAAAGCACTATAACTCATGAAGAATTTGGCACATTTATTTAAAATTTGGCAAAACGTTAGATCGTATTTTATCTCTTTCATGAAACGTAGTTTTTTTGCGTAAGAATTGAAAACAACGAACTTACAATTAATTATTTTTTTCACAATTTTTCTTATAACCAAAAAAGAAAAATAATTAAAAGAAATATATATCAAACATTTTTTTTATAAATTTAAATTTTATTTTTCTTTGGAGCCGCATGTATAACCGGTCAAATATATCTTGCCTATAAATAGCTCCTCTATACCGTGAAAAGTATGAGAGTATTTGAATACATGCAAAAAAAGTTGTAATTCCAAATTATTTAAATTTAAAAAACTTGAGTTAATAAAAAAAAGGTTAATCTGCATTTTAAAATTTTCAATTTTGCGTAATATACTTAATTACTGTAATATACTTAATTAGTGCTAATTGAAATAAATTTAAAAAGTTTTAAAATACTATTGTATTTTAATAAAAGTTGAATTTAAGTCTTCTCCTCCAAAATTGTAAAAAATAACAAGTATAAAAGGCTTAAATTCGGCTGCGCCGAATCTTTAAATACCCCCCCCCCACCAATATCTTAAAAAAAACTTTTGAAGTAAAATTATGGAGGTGAAAAAAATTGTTTTAGGTGAAAAACTTTTTTAGAAGCGAAAACAAATTTTTTTTGGTGGAAAACATTTTTTGAAGTAAAAAATATTTGAGGTGAATACAAAATATTATTAATTTTTAAGCCACCGGTGAAAAAATATGAGAAAATATATTATGTACCAGTCGCTACCACGAAATTGTACTAAACACCAATTTATATGGAAAATTTAGAGGTACCTTCATAATTTCACTCATAACTTTTTAACCGCTGGACCGATTTGGCTCACTTTCAATTACAAACTGCTCGGCAGGATGTCCAATAATCTGGGTGAAAATAGGCACCCCACTTGCGTCTTCGCATCGTGACAGACAGGCGAACATCTCTAAATCGACTTGAAATCGTATAATATATACCCTCAAGATTTATGGTGGAGGGTATAATAAAAATTTATTTTTTACGTTTACGTACTAGTGGTAAAATTGTTTGGTCAAAAAAAAAAAAAAAAAAAAAATGTGCCAGTCTACTTTTAAGTATTTGTGTTTATAATGGCATCACAGAAAATTGTTTTAAAACACTTAAAAAATTGAGGTTTTGTCCATTTATTCTTTGAAAATTCCCCATAGTGGTTTAAAACGCGGTGCAAAATTTTGCTCAATAAGTGTTACAGGTGTCGAGATAACACGCAGAGAAAAAACATGGTTGGGACAATCATATTCGAAGAGCATCATACATTTTTGGGTTTATGATTGTACCAACCATAGTCGTACTATAATATGGTTATCATATTATGATAATAAAATAACCATAATTTTACCATAATATGGTCCCTACAGTTATATTATTATTCAAAAATTACCATATTATGATTTTAATAAACATATTATGATCTTGAATATGATCGCCTGTAATCATTGTATACTCAAAATGTTATCATATTATAGTCCCTATAATTATATTATATCATATTTCTTATTATATTACGATTATTAATATACATAGTATGACTATCATGATATTATGTTATGGCACATTAATAAGCATATTATGATTCTCATATATATATTATAAATATAAAATCCCAGCATTTAACAATATATGATTGTTTTTTTAAGACATTTTGTAGTAAAAACAAACTGACTGAATTGATAAAGTTTTGGTTTTTATGAAAACAAGACAGTATTATGACTGTAAATTTCAAAGTCATGTTTTATTTAATGTATAATTATTTATTGATTGTTACCAGAATTTTATGGTTGCAAAATTATCTTATTTTTTTCATAGTCAGAGTTTTTGTTACCGCAATATGGTTACACCCAATCATGTTATAAAATAGGAGGTGTCAATCATAAAATAGTAAAATATTTACTATAATAATGATGGTAGCGACCATTTTGATGGTTTAAAAACCAATAACATGGTTGTGGCAACCATACCAGATTGCAGCAAGCACAATATATTAGCAGTCATCATGTCGCAACCATGTTTTTTCTCTACGTGAAGGTAATTAAAAAAAATTAGGTTACATGGGAGGTCTCATACCCTCTGTTTCATTCCGTCACGTGTTTGACCCTTTAAGGAGTTGTTATCAGATGCTGTTCAAAATTTAATTCGTACAACTTTTTCCAACAAGTGCGGAGGAAGATAACTCTTAAAAACTTGGGTTACATTAAATCTACCCCGACCCATTTTTCAAACCGTCCACTTTCTTGGCAGTGCTTAAAATAGTTGCTAGAAAACGACGTGTGCTTGCCTCTGCTCAAATACTTGCAGAAGAAGCCAAGATAAAGCAATAGCAAAAATTGAGTTATATTAGAGGTGTAAGGATTATCGTAATATATTGCCCACAATAGGTTCGTTACTTAAATATGCACACCAACTTTTTCCGGGGTAAAGCATGATATATTAATAATAAAAAAATTAATATATTTTTTGAATTTTACATTAGTGTACGTACTTAATATTCAGCAGCAAGTTTTATTGGTGTTAACAAAGATTTTTCTTTTACGATCGAACCTCTAGACTAAGAATTTGAGTAAAATTTTTTGCTAAATTTACCAACTTTTTAGTGTACTATTATCTGTATTATAAATAAATTTTTTTAATCCAAATTTTTAGGAGAAAAACTTTATAACAATCCGCTAAAATTACTGTTACTTTCATAACTGGAGTGGATATTGTTTTAAAGGGTTGGAATAAATTTATGTGTGACTTGAACACTAAAAAAAAATAAGTTAATAGAAAAATTAGTAAACATAAACATTTTTTTTTTTGCTGAAATTTTGTTTTCAGGAACAACTTTAGTTAAATTTTTCAGCAATAAACTAACTTTTAACTATTTTGCTAACAAAATTGTACTGATCAGCACATTTATAGCGAGGCCAACAATTGCAGCTTGTCTAATTGTAGTACAGACAAGAACAACAACTAAAATACAACTCTGTCAAGTTATAAAAAATAAATCTGTTGAATATTTTTGTATTTGTCTTTCAGAAAGACATAATAACACAAAAGGACGCCAAAAATATGTGTATCAGAGAACTGCATTTGCTGATTGCAAAACGTTCATACGCAATCAACACAAGAATAAATTGTGTTTGCGTTCAAACGCTGAATATACTCCAACACACATATTCGTTGATGATTTTAAATCAATCAAACGATGTGCAAATTGTTTTATCACATGTTTATAATCGTCGGTCGTTGTTAAACCACTGTTTTATTCTGTTCATTCGAGCCAACAATAATTATTTTGATGTAGAATAAATCAGAAAAAACAACAAACAACGTGTATGAGTGTAATCATAATTAAAACAAAATAGTTTCTTATCTATAAAAAGGGGGTGGTTTTGTAAAAAAAACATATTAGGGTGGGTCTAAAATACGTTTTTTTAGAATTTTTATTAGGAATACCAAAAATATTGTTCTTTGTGAATATTTTTTTTTTTTTAATTTAGGTCGACATCTCAGGCTCGCCCAATCCGGTTAAAGTTAAATATTGCCTAATTTTCCAATCAAAATAGATTAAAAAAATTTAGACAATATTTAAATTTTTCCGGATTAGGCAAGCCTCAGATATCGACCCAAATTTTTTTTCCAAAAAAATATTTATATTTCACAAAGAAGAATATTTTTTTTACTAATAAAAATTCTAAAAAAGCGGATTTAAGTCCCACCCTGTTAAATGTAACTTATGCCTTAATTTATACACGAAATGCTTATATGTATATAAAACAATTTCATATTATCCAACGTACGGTTTCAACGGTTGTTTTCATACCATTCATTGTATTGTATTGTTCGTTCGGGTCAACAATAATTATTATAGAATAAATAAAAAAACAAAACAACGTGTGTGTGTATTCATAATTAAAACAAAATAGTTTCTTATCTATAAAAAGGGGATGATTTTGTGGAAACACATTCATATATGTTATATGTATATTAGGGTGGGTCTCAAATCCGTTTTTTTAGAATTTTTATTAGTAATACCAAAAATATTGTTCTTTGTGAATTTTTTTTTTTTAATTAAGGTCGATATCCCTGGCTCTCCCAATCCGGTTAAAGTTAAATATTGCCTAATTTTCCAATCAAAATAGATAAAAAAAATTTAGACAATATTTGAATTTTTCCGGATTAGGCAAGTCTGAGATATCGACCTAAATTTTTTTTCAAAAAAATATTTTTATTTCACAAAGAAGAATATTTTTAGTATTGTATTACTAATAAAAATTCTAAAAAAACGGGTTTAAGTCCCACCCTAGTGTGTGTTTCTATTTTGTTGTAATTATGAATAAACTCATATGCGTTGTTTGTTGTTTTTTCTGATTTATTCAACGCTGACTTTTTGTTGAGTGATTACATTTGCAGTAAACATAATCGACATATGGTCCACACTGATCCCAATTACGCGTTCAGTAACATGATTCTGATTTTATTCTACAGTGAATTTTGTTGAATTATTAAATGTGAACAAGAATTTTTGTGTATGATTAAATCAAGAAAAAAGTTGATTTTGCAGTTCTCTGATGTGTATCTAGAAAATATGAATATAGGAAAATAAAATATTGTGCTAAATCAGATTTGTTTAACACTTTCCGAGGCACTATAAGATATCTGAAATTTAAATAAAATTTTAATTTGCTATCGAGTTTTATTGAAAAATATGTATTAACAAAATGTTTATTCTTGTGGGATTCTGAGCAAGGCCATATTATTATATGTATATATACCACAGCGCACAAAATTAATAATTCATTTATGAAATTCACTAAAGCATGATTTAATTTTGCTTGGACAAAAAGACACATTACAAGTCGAAGTCGATTATTGTAAATAATAGGTCCCTGTTTCGACTCAAAAAATGATGTTATTTGACCTACAGAATTTTGCTTACTTTTGGCACTTCTCTGAAGTTCACCTTTGTACTTAAAAAAATCCCATTTATATATTCCTTTTTCGCACATGAAATATATGTTTTTTTTTTATAAAATATAAGCTTTAAATTACATGTAAAAACGGTATTTGTACCATACCAATACAGAATTTATAAAAAATATTTGTAATAGTGGCATGTTTTTTATACCACCGGCTCGAAAAGAGTTAAGCAGTTATTTATGATCTAAATTATAGACAAAATGAAATATTTAAATTTAATACAGATACAGTCTAAATGTAAGTTCCCAGCAAAATAAGAGCTGAGGAAGAAGTAGTTAAACACTACATCTACTGAACACAAAGTTGTGAAAATTTCGGTGAATCATTAATGATTTTAACATTGGCGTGTCATTTGCAGGAAGTAGTTTGTTTCGGTGCTATGAAAAATCGATGAACAGATGGACTTTTTGATTAGTTTACGGAAGTTGTTAAGTATAGGGACTACAAAAAAAATATAGGGAGTGGCTTTTTTTTAAGTTAAAAATGTGATTTTGAACACGCCAGGAATTATAATTCCGACCAGGACAAAGTGAATATCTCTAGTATGCAAAATATGTTTTCAATAAGGCATTTAATGACTGCAGGAATTAACCATTTATGGACCAACTAAATAATTGTTTTTTTTTACTAGTAGGAGTTTATATCAACATTTTGGAAGTTGTTTAAAATGACTTCTTACAAATCGAAAAATTTGAACTATTAACTTCTTTGGATGTTCTGAAAAAGAGATTCGTAAAGAATAACATCCATTTTATTTTGCTGGGTTATTAAGATAATTTTTATTTTATTTTATTAACAATTATATTTATATTTTTTGATTTTCAATTAAATCATGTCCACAATGCGGAAGTCTGTACATATTGGTATTTTGCAAAGTTTTGTACAATAAATTATTTTCAGAGTCACACAAAAAACTAAATTTTCAGCGAATAAATCAACTAAAATATAGAGTGAGCTCGCTGATTTTCACCAATTCGATTTGGCTAACATTAGCAATTTTTCTACAAAGACCCTCCTGACAAAAATTGTGCTGACTCTGCTACATATACTTTTGCTGATTATACTAACAATTTTCATTTTCGATATTTGTTAATTGGCGGCTTTTAAAATCTTTAACATACTTACATAGATCTTTATGACACCCATTATTGCCATTCATTAAAAAATAATATAGAAAATATTATTTAAATTTAAAATTAAAATTTATTAACAATTTGATCTATTACATGATAGTTTGCTTAATTATTTAGATTAAATAAAAAAAAAATAAAAAATAGTCTAAATTTAAAATTCAAACCTGTCTTTATAATAAAAAATTTCCTGTAGAGACTTTTCGTTATTATTTCCTGTTTCATACACAGAGAAAACAGATTCATTGTGACAGTCTAAATTCTTGCCAGCTAAATATTTTCCTCATCAACAACCCAAATATACTCCTGCTTCAATTGAAACATATGTTTCCAACCGAAATTCTGTTATATTAACCGAATTTCCATCTTCACAAACAAATATGTTGGTAGCTCCAACCAAACCATTCGGTTAACAAGAAATACGGTTGTCACAATGAATCTGCTTTACCTGTGTATTAAAAAAATCTAATTTTATATTGTAGTTAATAATTAATATTATTCAGCAAATTCAAGAGCAATTCCTTTCCAATCCATTTGGTATTCCATTTCTTGCCCTTTATATTTTTGTGGTTTCTAGATTTGGATCAGGATTTCTAATACCCAATTTTTCCAGTTGACGTATGAGGCTTAGTTCATTTTTCAATTCCTTTTTGAACAATAACCCCCATTTAATGGCCATTAAATCTTCGGTAGAACATTGCTGGATATTTCGCACACTTCCCGATAATAATTTATCGGTAAGAGTAAGCTTTGTTTTATTTAAACGTTTAAAACTTGTCTCTGAGCGGCGTAATTCTTGAAGATATAAAAATAAAGTGTAACTGACAGATGTCTTGGATTTATTTTCCATTTTTGTATATTTTTTTAATATTTTTTCTTTTTGTTAGATGTTATAGTTTTGCGAACTCAATCGAGAATGTTGCAGAAATTAAAAAAAAAATCTAATTTTATATGTGTTACCGAACAGGTACTTGAAAAAAAATTTTCTTTTTAGTTGCCTTTGAAACAATATTATTCTGTATTTTTGATTTGTCCTTGAACATCCGCTATATAAAAAATTAATCCTTGCCTTTAATACGGGTGAGGTATAAAATGTAAATTTTTACAGACTCCCAACCAGCTGCATTCAAATGGGTGCTATTTTAAGAGTCTTCGGATTTTATTTAAAAAAAAAAACACATAAAATTTAGAGAAATGTGTGAAATCTTTGAGTCGATAGAACGGTCTATATATAATTTAATGTTTAAAAGATTTCATGTGAATGTTGACCATGGCTGCGCTTCATATGGTTTATGTGCTGGGTCCAATTTTGGGATAATCTCTCCCATATAACGGCCGGTACGAATATCTCACGAATAAATTCTTCAATATTGGCTTTCAGTGCGTTAACCGCAAAAAGTACGGTCCAATGATGCCACCGACCCATAATCCACAGCAAACAGTGAATTTTTCGGGATATATTGGCAGTTCTTGCAATGCTTCTGTTTGTTAACGTACCCATTGAGCCAAAAAATGAGCTTCGTCGCTGAGGACAATTTTTCGATGGAAACACATTTCTTACACGAATTTTTATAATAAAATTCAATGATCTGCAAGCGTTGATCGTTTGTAAGTCGTTTCAAGATTAAATTATATACCAAACTGAACATGTTTGACAGTAATGGCTGAGCTGCCAAAAATAGTGATGCCAAAAAGAAAGTTGCTAAAAATCACCCTTTAGAATATATCCAGAATGCAAGCAATTTGTATTTAAAATATTTTTTAATGAAAGGGTCAAAATTATCCGTCCTAATTACCTGGTTGTGTTTTATTTTTCTTTTACTTAACCATAGAAATGTGACTCAGGTATATCATTGACATCGATTGTTTGCTTAAGAATCAGTGGAAATCTCTAATAAATTTTATATAAGATTTTGAAAAATTAAATTATTATTTGGGATGTGTTTTTGGAGGTGTAAAAAATTTTATTTAATATAAAACACATAAGGACTTGAAAAATGATTTTATTTTTATTTGATTGCTTATAATTTTTTGTTTTTATAGAAAAGCTAAACTCAAGAAATGTTTTCTAATATTTAATGAGTTGCTTTCTTTGGAAAGAGAATAGATTAGAGATGAAGTGTGTGTGGAAACAGAAGGGCTTCAAATATGGCAACAAAATTTTTTATTCTGCTAATTGAAAAAATTTATTTCTTCCATTAAGATAAAATAACATTTTCCTGGTGATTTTGCAGATAATACTAAACAAAAAAAAAAAAAAAAAATCTTCCATTTGACGTCTTTTTCGTATTGCAAAAGTGGAGCAGTAGGCAAAATTACATCATTTACAGTCTTAAAAACATAAAAATTTTCACCACTTTTATATTTTTGCAAGTCTGTGTTTTATTCTAAATAAAACTTCTAACTTTCAATATTATTTTTAAAGCATATTTTCGGATTCTGATATATTTGGTTATACCTATGTGAAAATACATGATCATATACATACCATGCAAATTTCAATATATAATCATACATATCCAAGTTAAATTTAAATCGAAGTGTTTTTATTGGGTTGCCTTCCCTAGTCGACAGCATATTTTAAATTCAGTTATATTAGGCAAATTTGTCTACCCATGTGAAAATCGGTATATATATGAACATTAGGGTGCGCCTTATTTTTAAAAGTGAAAAAGTGCACCTTAACTCCCAATAGAAATGTTCTCTATAGCCAAAAAATACGTTGTTGAAAATTTTAGCCATATTGGAATAGGAGAAGGCGTGCCGCATCGGCCCACAAAATGGTAATATTATCAAAATAAATTTCAAAATACAAAATTTTAAATATAAAATGTTTAAATATAAGTTCGTGTTGAAATCTAATATATTTTTGGAAAGATTATAATGAATCTATTCCTTCTGAATCTGAGTTCCATAACGAATAGTGTTCAAATACTGCACTATGGGTAATTTATGCCAATTTGTTGGCCAAAACTAATAACTGCCAGTCTGGAAAGTTTTTCGAACTGCCCTTATTTAATGATTTGGGAAGATCTAAAAAAAATATCAACCCTACACTCAAAAAAATTAGTTAGTAAAAAAGATAGTTAACTAACTGCAGTGTTTCCATCATTCTTTCTGCCAAATCCTTCCGTTTTTGGCTTGTTTACGTGAAGAGACATTTTTCCCAAAACAAATTCTGAATTTTTCTTTTTTTCCAATACGACCTTTCTCTTCTTTTCTAACTTGCCACTTCTTTATTTCGCACTTGTAGCCTGCCTGCAATATAAACTCAAAAACACGAATCTAACAATGCAAAGGACTTAATCCGTATTTTAGGTTACCTTCTTCGCATAAAATGTTTCACTCTCAAAGTTTGTGATTTTCATAAAGTCCTTTGGATTTTATATAGTTTGACTTGATTTAGTGTTGGTTTTCCAATATAAAGGATAGTGCCTTTTCTGTCTTAAATCTGACTGGATTCTTCATCGCACTCTGATATATTCCTCAATTTAGAGGGCCTTGTTGGGCTAGCTAGAGTTTTTTGAGAACCAATGCTAAGTCTAGCTGTTTTGCCTTTGAGCAGATTTTGTTGCTGCTCGAACACACAGCTCCCTTTCATGTTGTACTGATTTTGAGAGTTCATCAGCATCACTTCTTTTCGAACGTTCGCTTTTCTTTCCAATTTTTTTTTTTTTTGGCATTAAACCATTCTGAATTTTTCGTCTTAAACACAACACGTTTTCTTTGTGAATTTTGCCATTTCTGAGACAAATAACTACAATCACTATTTCACTCACCGTTTCGCCATCACCTATTTTCTTAAGTATATACTTCAAAACAGCAGTTTATTTCTCTCCTTTTTTTCTTTTTTAGAACCAAACCTCAGCAAGTTCGCTATGAGCCATGTAGGGGTTGCCTACAAAAAAATGGCATATATAAAAAAACGCAAAAAATCGCAGCATGAAATTAATGAAATAAACTCAAAATTAAATACTTAAAAAAACTTTATTAATTCCAGCATTAAAAAATATTAAGCTTTTTTTAAAAGCTTATCCAAAGTTGGATAACAATTTTTATTTTTATGAAAATTGAGGTTAGGCCGAAAGAATGAATTTTTTTACCAATAAATTATTTTATTTCTAAAATGATTATTTATTTATTTACCACTTACCATTACTATTGTTTTGCATATCTAACTTTATTTTTCAAGCGTTTTGTTTATTAGGAAATATTGCCTTGTAATGTCATCAAAAAATCACATGAAGCACGTTTCTCTTAAATTGTTGTTTTTTAACAATGACTTTGAGAGTCAGCTGATTAGCAGTTTTTGGTTTTTTACAAAGACAAAATTTACTTCTAAATGCTTTGAAGTATTCTTAATTAAACTGCGACAGCAAAAGCTTAATTTTCAAATGTGCGAAATTTGAATTTTGGCCAAAAAAATTTATCAAATTACCCATAGTGCACTGTCATTTTAATTTATACCATTTTTTCTCTAAACAGTAATTTATTATAAAAAATAACTTTAATAAGCCTCTCTTTTTTAATAATATTATATTATTTAGCTATTTACATTTGCCCATTATACTTATTTAAAAAAAATATTTTTATGAAATACTATTTTTAACTAGCAAATTTCGAAACAATTTATTCACTTATTAAAAAAAACTAATCAACTACAATTTGCATTATAAATTGTTTTTCTTCTTCATCATGTGATAAAACTTGATTAAATTCTTCCATTAGCTTTACAGCCCTTTCTGCAGTATTGTTAACAACCCTCAATTTACTTACAAAAGCCAAGCCAATTTTATACGACTGATCATTTTGCCATTCTTCAGGATCTTTCTGTAAAAAATCCGTTGAAATTGAATACCTTTTGAAAAAATTTAAGGTCTTTTGCGAAATAAAATTCTCGATATTTTTCTTCATATACTGATCTATTTGATGAGGAAGAATTGTAATTTTCTTGTTGTCATCTTCATCAGGCTGATTTAAAGCTGCTACCATAAGTCGTTTTGAGTCGTTTGAAATTTGTTTATCAAAGATAGAAAGAGCTACTAATTCTGGCGAAATGTACCACAAATGGCTGCAGAACTTTCTAGTTAGCTCTCGACTTAAATTTTCATCAACATTATTGTAAAGATATAAACTTTTTAATAATGTCAAATATTGGCTGGGAGCTTCTGTTGCAATTCACGCTTTAATCCAAACTTTTGAATATATTTTTATAATGAAAATACATACATCTCGAATGGCATTAATTTCATAGTCAGACGAAAAATCTGGTCCCGAAATAAATACATTTTTAAGCAATATATTGCTTTAGACATCCAACGTGCATGGTGGAATGCTCCGGGCATTCGAAATGTAAAATTTGGAAGCGTCCCTCCTAGGGAAACTATTGCTAACTGAAGGAGTTCTTTGTAATCTTCCTGTGGTTGCATTTTGCTTTAACTAATTAAAACAAACTCATATATCTCCGTCCTATCCCCAATTACAATTTTCACATATATGTCTTGAACACCAGATTTAAAATTACTTTTATCTACCTTACTCCAGTCATCCCTGAATTTTTGAAATATTTTGACAGTGGGACCAGAATATGTTGACATTGTTATATGGACATTTATGAGATCATATGTTAACCATGGCTGCTTCAACAATTGATTATTTATGTTAAAAAATATTGAATTCTGATTCTGAAAATTAAGCTTTTGCTGTCGCAGTTTAATTAAGAATACTTCAAAGCATTTAGAAGTAAATTTTGTTTTTGTAAAAAACCAAAAACTGCTAATCAGCTGACTCTCAAAGTCATTGTTAAAAAACAACAATTTAAGTGGAACGTGCTTCATGTGATTTTTTGATGACATTACAAGGCAATATTTCCTAATAAACAAAACGCTTGAAAAATAAAGTTAGATATGCAAAACAATAGTAATGGTAAGTGGTAAATAAATAAATAATCATTTTAGAAATAAAATAATTTATTGGTAAAAAAATTCATTCTTTCGGCCTAACCTCAATTTTCATAAAAATAAAAATTTTTATCCAACTTTGGATAAGCTTTAAAAAAAAGCTTAATATTTTTTAATGCTGGAATTAATAAAGTTTTTTAAAGTATTTAATTTTGAGTTTATTTCATTAATTTCATGCTGCGATTTTTTGCGTTTTTTTATATATGACATTTTTTGTAGGCAACCCCTACTTGGCTCATAGCAAACTTGCTGAGGTTTGGTTCTAAGAAAGAAAAAAAGGAGAGAAATAAACTGCTGTTTTGAAGTATATACTTAGGAAAATAGGTGATGGCGAAACGGTGAGTGAAGAAGTGATTGTCGTTATTTGTCTCAGAAATGGCAAAATTCACAAAGAATACGTGTTGTGTTTGAGACGAAAAATTCAGAATGGTTAAATGCCAAAAAAAAAATTGGAAAGAAAAGCGAGCGTTCGAAAAGAAGGGATGCTGATGAACTCTCAAAATCAGTACAACATGAAAGGGAGCCGTGTGTTCGCGCAGCAACAAAATCTGCTCGAAAACGAAAGCAGCTAGACTTAGCATTGGTTCTCAAAAAACTCTAGCTAGCCCAACAAGGCCCTCTAAATCAGAGTGCGATGAAGAATCCAGTCAGATTTACGACAGATTTATATTGGAAAACCAACACTAAATCAAGTCAAACTATATAAAATCCAAAGGACTTTATGAAAATCACAAACTTTGAGAGTGAAACATTTTATGCGAAAGAAGGTAACCTAAAATACGGATTAAGTCCTTTGCATTGTTAGATTCGTGTTTTTGAGTTTATATTGCAGGCAGGCTACAAGTGCGAAATAAAGAAGTGGCAAGTTAGAAAAGAAGAGATAGGTCCATTTCCTAAAAATTTCATTTAATTTTACGGATATGAGATTAGTTTGTTGACTGTTAAATTAAAAAATAATCATTTATATTTTAAATTTTAACATTAAAAAAAAGAGAAAAATCTTTTGATTTAAACAAAAACTGATTATTTATTTACTTTAAATTACATTTTCAGTGAATTTTAACTAAAAACTATTTTGATTGCGCAAACCGGACAACATTTTTGAAGAGTTTTGGGTCACACTCCGATTGTATAAATGAGGTGGGTTAGTTTTTTATTTTTATGAAACAGCCGCGGGATGACATGTTTATTTAGTTTACCAATTTATTTACCAAAATAACACACTCAAATAGCACAAATTTAGTTTACCGTTTTAATCCATTTCGTTACTTAGTCCAGTTCGACGTGTACCCCATTTGATCCCGTTGCCGGCGTGTATTAATTTGTATTATTATGTTAATTATCAAAAAAGGTTATATAGGGTCCGCCAAATAACTTTTTTTTTGAAAATGCTATAAAAAAAACTACTGAATATTTTCCCAAATTTCTTTTTTTTATTTGAAAGTACAATCCTTCCGGTTAGCAAGGGAAAATAATTTCATTCCAATGGCTGCCTCGGCTGGCCGTTATAGTCAATGGCGATCGTTATCGGGCCATGTTGAACGAATTTTTGTTCACAAAAATTGAAGAGGAGGATATTGGCAACATTTGGCTTCAACAAGGACGGCGCTACGTGCCATACAGCCGAAGCTACACTCGATGTTTTGCGCCCTGTTTTTGAAGATCGCATTATCAGCCGCAGAGCTGATGTCGAAATACAGCTGCACACAATCGATAATGTGCTTAAAAATTGGACCGATCGTGTAGGTTACTGCATGGCCAGCCGAGGCAGCCATTTGAATGAAATTATTTTCCATTTTTAACAGGAAGGATTGTACTTTCAAATAAAAAAAGAAATTTGAGAAAATATTCAGTAGTTTTTTTTTTAAAGCATTTTCAAAAAAAAAAAAAAGTTATTTAGCGAACCCTATAGATGCTTTATACAAATGTATTCCTCAGGATCTCCCCATTTTGTTTGGTTCGCCCTTAGTTTTAGAGATACTGGCCATCTTATAAAAATACCATTTAACAAAATGGCAACTATCTCGAAAACTAAACGAGATAAGGTAAAAAAAAATATATAAAAACAATTGTTTTTGAATTTTTTTTATAAAATGTGCTCGTGGCTCAAATCGATCCAACGAATTTAGGTTGTCAGTCAACAGATTTACCATCTTGCTACAACAGTCAAACTTGTTAAGATAAGAAAATAAGGTAATTTTTAAATCCACATTTAAAAGCTGCACCCTAAAATATGTTTTTTTTTCTAGTTTTCGATTTGTATGGAATTTAAAAGTCGAGAATTTTGGGAAAGAATTAAAATACGTATTTTGGGTTCAGTATGAAGGTATTAAAAAAAAAGTTGTAATGGTTTTAAGGTTCAGTCTGAAAATGAGGGATATACGATTTGCATTTTCTTCCGATTAATAGCAGAAAAGTAAAAATATCAAAAGAACTTTTCTATTTCTAAGTGTTAAGACTTAAATAAAAGTTTTTCCCGCTTATATCACATCTATAAGAATTCGTAAACATATATATTTCTCAGCTAAAAGTTTCTTTATTCTTTTGGCTATATCTACCCACTTAAACAAATATCTTAATTTCATTTATATTTCCCTTAATAAGACTTTTATTTTATTGCCATGTCTACGGGTGGAAATAAAATGAAAATGTTAAAAAAATAATAATCTTTGGTTGAGTAATAAAACATTTTATGCATAAACTCTACCACAGCATAAATAGTATGTTAAGTTTAATATAGCATTTGAAAGTAAGCTTGAATGATTTAAAGAAAAATTTAAATATAGGATTTCTTTTGTGTCTTCTTGCCCAACTTTTAGTAATTGTTTGTTTAAGAGAATGAAGAAATTTTTAAATTTTTAAACCATCACCACCTTCCTCGCATTTTTAGTGTTTTTCATTAACATTTGGCTAAAATCAAAATTTACTTGTTATTAGGGATTATATAGCAGGTTATGTAACAATCGCGTGTCTTACTTTAATATTCTTATAAAACGTTATGAACTTCAAGCTTTTGTCTAAAGCTGAAATGAGAAGAGTATTTAAAATGCTGTCCATTAAAACATGAATTTTTAAGTCATTTTCATTTAACAATTTTCCTCTTAAATAAGGGTCTGCTGAAAATCAAAATACTGTATATGTTTAGAGTGATTCAGTTCAGGTTCAGTGGCAAAAGACATTTTAACAAAGACAGAAACTCAGACAAATTTTAAAAATATCTGTGCCTTTCATTACCCCGATCAGGCTACATTAACTCTCTAGGACATGGCTAAAATACCATATGAAATATTTGTGTGGAAAATCTTGAGATTTTGCACAAAATTTTCACTGAAATCTCGATTTTAGTAGAAATCTTGTGATTTGAATGCAGGACGAAGCATTAGTGAAATTAGTGTAATATAGACGTTTTTGCAAATATTGATGACGTCATATTCTGGAATATGTCATAGTTAATTTGTGAGCAAAGGTATACGTGTTGTTGAACATAATTATTGGAGTACCTTTTTGATTTATTTCATTGAAATCTTTCATGTTTTTTTTATAATTGATAGTTTGATATGGATTTACTCGGGTACAACATTTTTATTCGCAAAAAAAAAAAAAATATACAAAGTGAGCCACTCTAACAAATATGACTACAGTTTACATTTTAGTCTTCCATTATTTCTTCCCCAAAAGCGTGAAATTTATATGCCATGAAATAATTCACTACTTGACGTTTTTAACCTAGAACAGAGCTTATTGTATGAAGTAAGTATGTAGTTGTATAAATAGTATACTTTGGTTGTATGGTAAATTCGCAATGACAACTATATAATTTCTTATGCAACAAAAATAAAAAAAAAACAGGGTTTTTAATACAATATAAAAAAAGAAATATAAACATAGACAAGAAATGCAACAATTAAATTTATTTATGTGATAATGCCTGGAACAAGTATTAATGCATCAGAATTAATGTGAATGAAATTACACAGTTCTGGGATTAAAATATGCTGGCATATAATTTTTAATATGTATTCATTCCTGCGTAGTTGTATTTTATTTAACTGGTTACTGGTTTTGCCAACATCAAACTGGGTGTCAGGAATTTAATTTTTAAAAATACTACATAAAGAGTTTTTTTTTTATTAATACTATGTTATACTACTATAATTTTAAATGTCTACACCGGCAGAATTTTTAGTCTATAAAATTTCTTCCTAAAATGAACTAAAAATTTATTGGACTTATTCAAGACCTTTTTATTTTTCTTACAAATGTAATATAAAATTACTGTTTTAAAAGTTTCTCAACTCAATGCGTCCGAATATTGCTCGGTGGCTGGTGGGCAGGATGATGATTAGCTCGATGATTTTAACTGTGTACAGCCTTTTGTTTCAAAGTTCTTAGATATACGTCCAATTTATACTATTTACAATATATTTTTAGGAATACTTGCACGATGATTATTTAAAATAGTCCATATCTCGAAAACAAACGGAGGTAGAGAAAAACAGACTACATTTTTTATTATAAGGAGTATCCATGCATGCTATTAGTGTATATAGGCCAAGTTAATAAAAAAAAATCTAATACATTTTGTTAAATTAACAAATTTTTCTGTTCAGCCAATATACATTTGTTTAAGTGTAGTTGTGTATTAGAAAGTTTTTGAAAACCTCATGCAATTTGCCAAGGTCTTCACAGGCCAACATTGATTTTAGTACACAGAGAGCACAAAACATAGTTAAATTAATTATTTTATTTATTAAATTTGAATTAACATTCCATTTTCTTAAGATCATTTTTAAATTAAGTATGAAGCTTATTTAAAAAAATTTGATTATAGTTAAAATAAACCTGTTCGTATTTATATTAAAGTGATAATATTTTAGTTTTCTATGTTTATGTTTTCTAGATACACACATGTTTGGAATCCTTCTGTTTTATTTTTGAGTCAAGGTCACCCTGCCTGTAATTCTTGTTTGATAGAGAACGGGTAGAAAAGAAAGAGTGGTAACACGGTTTTCGTTTTTGCATGTTTTTAAATTTTTTTTTGCGCTCATTTATATTCCCAGAAAAAACATGGTATGACAGGTCGTTACTGTGTAGATTACCATGTAATCGCAGGTAGCTACTTTTTTCATTACTAATAATGTACTACTGTTAATGGGTGAAATAAGTACTTATATGTACACGCTGTTTTCTTTACTATTATATTTATAAATTTGCTTTGAAAAACTACAGCAAAATAGAAAATTATCTACTGTAAAATTGATTTTTTAAAAAATTAAAAATTTTAAAGCCCTTCTATAAGAAATAGTATTGAATTATGAACTTAAATTTTTGAGTTCAAAAAGTAGATATTTTAAAGATTTTTTTATAATTTAAATACATATTATTCTTGTCGATTTCTTTAAGTAATAAAAATTTACTTGATAACTACTTAATTTATTATTGTAGGTAAACACTAATTTCTTCACTATGAGTAACTATACTGGTAATTCATTATTCTAATTTTTTTTGTAAGCAAAAGGGTACTGACCATCCATGAATTTTGGGACTTCGCGAACAGATAATAAGCGATGTCTTCATACATTTACATGGTTTTAAATGAAAATTAGGTTGTCAAAAATTAGATTATTAGGAAGAAAGATATTACCGCCCGTTTAAACGGACACTGTGCACTAATTGACTAAAATTTTCCAGTTAACATTTAATTTACACTAGTACTAATTTGGCGTTGCCACACATTTAGAAATTATCACCCTCTTTACTACTAGTTCTTTTGGAATCGTTTGAAGGAACAGGTACTAGTTCAATGGACGGTTATAGAACTTATTCTGTATTCTGTAATTTTTTTTATGAAATTCTCACACTAAGAACTAGTTCCAAGAAGTCATCAAGGAGCATTAATCCATTAGCTAGATGCAATTAAACACTAAGAGCCAATTTACACAGTAAATTTGTGGCATGCAATTATTGCGCGCAATTGTGGTTTGGGGTGAACGCGGTAGAGAGCAACCGGAGTAGCATGTTTTTGTTATTTCTCTTTCGCACTCATATGTATTCTTCTTCGGTTGTGTCATGCATATTCGGTTTTGGTGCAACAAAAGTCACCGTATAAATAGACATCACTTTGGAAGCAACTTTAATAAGGAATTAAGAAAATTGCATGCTCTAACATTTTTAGATATTCAAGTTTCACGAACATTTTTCAAAAATATACGAAAAAATTTATTTTTTTGAAAATTTAAGTTATTTTATTTTATTTTATTTAAGTTGGCCTTCCTTTGTGCCTTTCGGTAACGTTTATTTTTATTAATGCTGTCTTACATTTTTATACATTTAAGATGGAAGAAATATTGAAAATTGTCAAGGGTTTTTTAATAGTTCTTTGGAGCTATTTTAGAACTAGCATCAGATTTTGGCAGCCGATGTGGACGTCTTGTATTAATAATTCTAATTTTAAATCTAGTTCTAATGCAAACCTGACTCCTTTGGACGGATTCCAGAACTAGCTACTCCACCAGTAGTTCCAATGTAGCTTTTAAAGTATATGTTATTTCCTGAGAACTAGAATTTTTAGAACTGGTTCCAAAAATTTACCCGGGTGTACTTTGCCCTTTTTAAAATTAAAATTAAAAATGTCCTACTGAGTTTGTGAAAAACAATTACTTCAGAAATATATCATAGTGAGTGCGATTAACCGTTAACCGATTCCATTTTAACCCTAACCGCGGTTAACGAAATTTACGGTTAAATGCAAACTATAATTCAAGTAATAAAATAAATTAATTTATGTTTAATTTTCAAAATATTTTGAATTTTTGAATCGTGAGCATGAGCAAAAGTTTAAATTACTCCCGTGATCGTGAGTGAGCGTGTGTAGGAAAAAATCTTCGTGCGTGATTGTAATTTTGTGTGTAAGCGTGAGTCAAAACTCGCTGATGTACCCATCTCTAATTTTTAGAGTTATTTTTTTGTCTGTGCTAAATTTAGCTGCGACATCGACCTGTTTTATATAATTTTTACTCAGAAAAAAATGATTCCTATTTTTAAATAAGGACAATTTATGCAATTTTTCGTTGGGTTATTTATTTATAGGCTTTTTAAAATTAAACACATTTTCATTATCATCATATGATATATTCTGTAAGGTCACTTTTTACGTTTATTCCGCCTTAATATTATTTAATGTAACTTATTATTTTTTTTTGTTTAAAGAAACAAAGAGATATAATATTGAACAATGCAAACATTTCCATTGTAAATGCAGTAAATACACTCCTACTCATTCTCAAAATACAAAAGAAACCCTAAAATCAATGACAAAAAAAGCGTTATATAAAACTTGTTAAAAAAAATTATTTAAAATTTAATATACTATTTTTAGTAGTTATTAATTTTTTAAAGTTTTGTTTATAGATAAACGTTATTACACACTACTGAAAGAGGCTTTGTTAAGGCATTGTTTACTTTTGAGGAAATTATTTCGATAGAAACCATAATTTCCTACAACATTTGCAAACACATTTTAGAATGACACAACATAGATACGTTGTTTATGACATATTTTATTCGTAATTATTTTTATATATTTTTAAGATTTCAATTAAAACATACTGACAATGCGGAAGTCTGAATATTTTTATATGTTACAAACTTTTGTAAATTAGTTTCAGAATCACACAAAAAAAAAATAACAATGTTTAGGTATAAATTTTCAGTAAACAAATAACCTTAAATATTAATTTTCTACAAATTAGTTTCATAAGTATTGCTTCTCTTAAAAAAAAATCCAAACTGGCGAAAAGCTTTTTTCATTTATTCTTTTGGTCATTTCGGGTCTTTTGAAATCTTGAAATTTTATGCGTTCAACTTTTAATTAAATCAAGTGGCCAATGTTAGTCCACAAGTAATGTAAAAAATAACCGGGCAGAATTGAGTCGAAGATTGACTCAGTTTTTTTTCTCCGGACTTTGTTATATCTGGCTGATTAATTATATTATATAGGCCCCGTGTAGAAAATTGCTATAAATAGCATTAGTTAGGTAATAAAATTTAAGCAAAATACATTTAAGCGAGGATAGGATCTTTTCACTACTAAGTTAAAACATGGATAAATTTTAACCTTAGTTTATCCTAAGGGGAAATGCAAACTTAATTAGCAAATTTCATCAAATTGTCTTTAGACTTTCAACCCAAATTTTGATGATAAAAGTGGTTAACTTTCCATGGATGGGTGGACATTCATCGCGGAATCAACACATCCAGTAATTCTGAGTTGAGGTATACAAAATAGATGATAACATACATACCCAGCAAAAATAAATGGAAGTGATTCTTAAAGAATTAATTTTTCATTGATTCTAAAGTATCGTTTAGTTCTGATTTTTCTCTTCTAAGGCAGTTCTTTTTCACAACTTATAAAAATGTGATTTTTAATGAAATTTAACACTTTTCAAATCTATGACGTGTAGCGTCAAAATTTATTGTAGTAAAATTTGCAAGAATTTGGAATAGAGATACATAAGGCCCGATTGCTGAATTTCTCGCTAAACTTTAACGAACAGTAAAACTCAAACTTTATATAGGAAACAACAACAAATGTGTCAGTTAAACTCCCAGATAGAAGCTAACGGGAGATTGTGAAAATGAGGCTAAGGCCCGATTACTGATGTCCTGTAGAAATCTAAATTACAAATTCAAAATTTATTTGAGAAGAACAAAAGATTTAATTTTTCACTAAACCATAAGAAGGGCTTTAGATGCAATGAAAAAGTATCATAAAAGAAAACTTTCACCCTATGACACCCCTATGTAAAAATCATTGGTTCCGATCCAAATTTTCATAACACCGGAATCAAAATCACTGCTTCTTTTTCTCTTCTTTTGCTACTTTTTTTTGCGTTTTTCTTGTGAACATAATAATATGTTTGAGATAATAATAAGCTATAAATATTATATCTGAACATATATTGTTACTTAAGACGTGTTTTACACAATCATAACCACAAACATTAATGATAGTTTGCGATTGTGATTGTATCAACCATGTTTTTTCTTTGCGTGAATATATGTAAAAAAATATTTGAAATATTTTTTGTTAAACAAAAAAAAAAAACAAGTAAAAAAGGGCTAAATTCGGTTGTGCCGAATCTTTGAATACCCTCCACCATAGGGGCTGAAGATGATATACGTATATACTAAATTTTGCATGAACTGTAATATGAATATGTTTTGTCAATTTATGTAACGAACTTTTGTTATTTAGTTTTAGTAATGTTATTTACAGAGGTCTGCTCTGTTAGCAACTTTAACATTGTTGCTTTTAACGTTAACTTAGTTATTAAGAGTAACACACATATAGCTCTAAAATGTTATTATTCTCATAGTATGTAAGACAGTAAATGTAATCGAACAAGAAGAAGACTTAATAACATTTTTACTTACTTAACAGAAAACAAAAATAGATACAGAAAAATTGTACAAATTTGTATGGAAAATTTAGAGGTACCTTCAGATTTTCACTCATAACTTTTTGCTCATTTTAAATACCAAACTGCTCGGGAGGATGTTCAATAATCTGGGTAAAAATAGGCACCCCCGCTTGCGTCTTCGCGTCGTGATCGCCATTTCAACAGACAGACAGACGGACATCGCTAAATCGACTTAAAATTGCATGAGGATCACGAATATATATACTTTATGAATATATGTAAAAAAATATTTGAAATATTTTTTGTTAAACAAAAAAAAAAAAACAAGTAAAAAAGGGCTAAATTCGGTTGTGCCGAATCTTTGAATACCCTCCACCATAGGGGCTGAAGATGATATACGTATATACTAAATTTTGCATGAACTGTAATATGAATATGTTTTGTCAATTTATGTAACGAACTTTTGTTATTTAGTTTTAGTAATGTTATTTACAGAGGTCTGCTCTGTTAGCAACTTTAACATTGTTGCTTTTAACGTTAACTTAGTTATTAAGAGTAACACACATATAGCTCTAAAATGTTATTATTCTCATAGTATGTAAGACAGTAAATGTAATCGAACAAGAAGAAGACTTAATAACATTTTTACTTACTTAACAGAAAACAAAAATAGATACAGAAAAATTGTACAAATTTGTATGGAAAATTTAGAGGTACCTTCAGATTTTCACTCATAACTTTTTGCTCATTTTAAATACCAAACTGCTCGGGAGGATGTTCAATAATCTGGGTAAAAATAGGCACCCCCGCTTGCGTCTTCGCGTCGTGATCGCCATTTCAACAGACAGACAGACGGACATCGCTAAATCGACTTAAAATTGCATGAGGATCACGAATATATATACTTTATGGGGTCTTAAACCTATGTTTCGACATATTACAAACGGAATGATAAACTGATATATACCCTCACCATATATGGTGGAGGGTATAAAAAGAAAACATCGAAAAATTAAATGCTATAATTGAATTAATAATCAAGAGGGGTTAGATATATTCATTTATATATTTTTACGTTATTATAATGTATTATTAATATGTAATAGAATATTCTTTAAGTTAAGTTTTTATACGAGTCTACAATCACGCATGCTGTTCTATTTTAATAAAGTAAAAAACAATGTAAGTGGCGCCACTGAAATAAAAATGCATTTGTATAAGAAAGAACTGTTCATATTTTACATTTGTTTGGTGGTTTATTTAGTTGCTGTCGTTTTCAAAAATATAAAGTAGCTGACTACACGACTACAATTGCAGCCAGCAGCATATGTAGTCATGTAGCCGCAGTCGTCTATGTGTTTAAGCATTACTGCCCAACCTAAATCACGGCGTAAAGCGCAAAATAAATGTCAAAATTTCTCATGCCCATATAAAATGTATGAGACCAACCATAATTGCGCGGCGTCAACGCTTTGCAATTGGAAAATCCAATTTTGACAGAGCGTAAAGAAGTGAAGTTGGTTGTAAAACAAGTGATTTTTTTATTTGTTTACTTTTATATTTGTGTTTACAAAAGTTGATGCCGTTGTTGATCCATTTCTTTTATTTTTATTTATATTATTTTAAGAATTTGCACTTTTTAATAGTTTTTTTTATATTTTATTCGTTATTTGTTTTTTTTAAATGGTTTCATTTGTCATTGTTAAGTAATGACATGTAAGCTGCTTTCAGTTCAATTTTGCGATTTTATCTCTTTTTTTATTTTTATTTGGCGATTTTTATTTAACTATTTAAGTACACATTACTGTTCTTGACACAACGTTGACGCTTTTATTTAGGTTGCTCATTACAGCGTAAAAGCTGGGCGCTAAATTACGTTGCGCTTTACGCCGTAATTTAGGTTGGGCAGTTAGGATTATTTCTCTTTCTTTCTCTCTCTCTCTCTCTTTTAAACAAAACCTGTAACTAATGTGTTTATTTAGCAATTATATATACAATTTAAAATATAACTAATATGATGTATTGACTACTACTTATATACACTCAAAAAAGTAAGTAAGGTTTGCAAAAAATTATGATGAGTCAGCAAAATTTTAGTCGAGAGGGTGCTTGCAGAAAAATTGCTAATGTCAGCAATAATGGTAAAAATCAGAGAGTTGTTTTTTAGCAAAAAAAAAGTAACAAATTTAGTATTTTGTAAATTAAAAAAATCCTTGCTAAAGCAAAAAAAAAAAAAAAATTTGTTGAATATTAGTACACTGAACAAAAAAACTCAAAAATTATGTACAGAAATATTAATATTCAATTTTTTTAAGCTAAAGATCTTTTTTTATAAAATTTCTTATTTTATTTTCGATATTTCGCTAACAATTTGTTAGGATCTTCTGGAAAACAAAATTTTAATATTTATAAAAATAAGATCGAATAAAGTTATATTATGCACAGAAATTATATTTCAGTTTATTTATTTTCTGAAAATTTAGACCTAGATATGGTTTTCTTGTATGTGATTCCGAAAATAATTTACAAAATTGTATAAATTATCGAAAATTCAAAATGACTTAATTGAAAATTTAAAAATTATTATAAATAAATTTGAAACAAAATAATTGTAATTACTTCTTACATGCTACATTTGCTTTATTTGCACTAAATTGCATAAAGGACTTTATTAAATTTAAATATCTTAATTTGTTTATAATTTAAATCATAAACAAGCTCTTAAAAAAATCAGAGTTAAAACAATATTTTTTTTCTATGTTCACATTTTCTAGATACACCCATTTTTGGCGTCCTTTTGTTTTATGTATATTATGTGTGAAAAATAGATACAATATTTTTCCTTGGTTGTATTTTTTATGTCTTGGAAGAGTTGTATTTTTAGTGTTAGTATTTGTCTATACTTTAGCTGCAACATGTATCCCTTGCACAGGCATGGATGCGGGGGAGCTGAGGATAATATTATTAATATAATTTTGGGTCGCAGAATTCAGTGGCGAACTTCGTTTTGAAGAGCCAGGTCATTTTAACGAGATATTTAGATTTTAACTTTGTTTGGACTCAAACAACTTTTTGATTATATTTTAACAAAAATACTTTGAAACTTATTTTTCAATGATTAAATTTTTTATTTTTTCACTTATTTACTATTTATTACTATTATTTTTAAATTAATCTAGAAGGTTAGGAGTTAAAATTATTTGTAGTTTAAAAAATAATGATACCCCCAATATTAATTCTACGCTGGGATGTGTTTTATTCGAGTTAAGGTACACCAGCACGTATACGTAATATTATTGTAACAGATTTTAATGACTCTTATGCGGTTTTATTTTCTGAACAAGATTTTGATATTTTGTTGATTGCACACTGAAAAAATATTAATAAATAGTAAATAAGTAAAAAAGTCAATAAATAAAGGCATTGCAAAAGAGTTTTTTTTTAGTAAAAATGAATCAAAAAATTGTTTCGAGTCAATACAAATATACAATCTAAATATCTTGTAAAAATAATCTGACGCGGTTCGCCACTAAATTCTACAAACCAAAATTAAGTTTACGTGTCTCGGGGTTTTCTCTTGTGTCATTTCAAAAGTTTAAATTTTACTTACATTGTAGTTCACATATCAAAGCTTGTAGTTTGAGTACTTCGGAAGAAAATGTTCCGAAAAAATTGTTTTCTTATTGGATATTTTTTTAAAATACAAATTATCGGTGTTTTAACCGAAACACCTAAGTGTTTTTTTTAGATAGTAATCGGAGACAGCAAAAACTGTTCTCTACATTTTTTTTTTTTGAAAGATTTGTGTAGTTTTCCTTAGCCCTTTTTAATAATATTACGCCTTGAAAGAAATCCAAAATCTTTTGTCATCTTGAAGTGTAACAAGAATTTAACAAAAAAAACATCTCATAGGCTATTTTGTTTCGTACTTTTATAAAATGAATAAAACAAATATAATACACATACGTAGGTGTTTTTGTTCTTGAAATAATTTCTTAAAAATGTTTATGTGCTGGTCATAAGTAAAAATTTGCAAATAATGTATTAACTTCGAGGTATGTACTATGTGTAAGACCTTTCTATTGGCTTATAATACTTGCCCTAAAATGCTTGTACTTTAAGTTTTATCCAAATATTTAAAAAATTGCCGATAACGCCAATTCAATAAATTTATATAATACGAAGTGAAGAAGCGTCATTAATATGATAACAATTCTGAAACATGAGTTTCATTGAATACTGCTCCATTTCTAATAGAATTTCAGAAAATGCAAGCTGTAATTGGGAATTCCTACTTGAAATTATATTTTAGAAAAGACAAATTATAATTAAGAATTCATAATTGAAACTCAGAGCATCCTGAATGAAATTTTGAAAATCCCAACTAAAATTCAGAGTTCAGGCAAAAATAGTGCACCGTATATTTTTAAATATAAAGCATTTTTGCAAGGCAATTTCGAAAACAATTTTTTTTTGCCGAACGTATTGATCGCCTTTTTAAATTTATCGTTATATATCCGGTATTAACAGTTGGATCTAAAAGTATGATATATTGATGTTTTTGTCTCGAACAGACCAATATACCGTAGTTATGCAGAAAATTTTAAAAATAAAACAAGAAATTCCAATAGTTCTGCTGGAATTATGATTTTTTTCTATTATCGGTAACTCTTTGATTGTTTCCAAATTTTTTTCTGCCTCTTATTTTTATCAAATGCTTTAAAAACTCACGTTTTCTCAATTAAAAAAAAAAAATTTATTACATTTGAATCCAAAAAGATTGGGGCTCAGCAATACTGTGGTAATGGGTGCAATATACTCATGCATTACTTTGTAATAATAGCTCGTTACCTTTTTCATTATTTGCAAGCATAAAGTAATAAGTTATTGATTAATAATTACGTAATATATGATTAATAAATGTAAAGTAATAATTGAAATATTTTTGCAAAGCTATTTTTAGATACATTACTTTGTGTTTGTTTTTGTAAGCAAAAGGATAATGTATGTATGTTTTGACAACATTAACGGGCAGAGTTCCCAGTTTTGATTCCCATCATGACCACATTATTTTTATAATGTTTAAAATATTTCTAATAATTTTTTTAAAATAAAAATCCCTCTTCTTTGAAAATATATTTTTGGACACATTACTATTTCAATTCTCGTAACCATATTAATATAATCATATTAATATAACCCTATTACATTATCACTTCTAAAGTAATGGGTCTTTACATTACTTTGAAGCTCATCGCCTGTAAAATTCATCACGCATTACTTTACACATTATTTGGTAATGTATGGGTTTGCTGGGGATTTTACTTTGTGATCTAATTCGGATACTTATTTTACAATCACCCTTATTCTAGTTGTCGTCATCGACACAAGACAATGTCGTCTTGGGATTTTTTTTGATATTGGTATTCCCGTTGTCATTATCGAACATAATTGATAACTGTCGACAAGTATTTGGTATTCTGTAAGAAAATGTGACGACGATATTGTCTTGAAACGACTCTGATTTTGTCGACACAATTTTTAGTAACGACTTGAGGAAAAGTAATGACTGAAAAAAAAAACGGAAAAAATGGGAAGAAATATGAAATTTATTAAATGCACTTGGCCCAACGAGAATAATGTGAGATGGATGGCAGAAGGTAAAGAAAGCATGATTATATAAAGTGCATTATAAAAATATAACAAAATTTATTTATAGGTTTGGCGAGACTTAAAATTTAAAGTTAAAAAGAAAATGGTAGCTAACAAAGCCGAGTGTAATGCTACAGGTGGCGGAAGATTCAAGCCCGCTGAAGGAAGCTGTGGTAAATCTTCTACAGTTTCAGAAACAGCTGAACCCTAAGTTAAAGTCGTTTCCAACACTGAGCTGGTACGACCCCTGGGCTAAAAATCTTAATGTAGCTGCCAACTTTATTGTTTTGGAAATAAATGTGGACTTGATTCCGGTTTTCAAATTAGGTGCTATTGTTTCCAGCACATCTTTGAGGGCTGTTTTATTCAGCCGAAAGTAACTTTCAAACCTTTTAAAAAAATTAGAAGATTAACATTCTTTAAAGTAACAGACTTTGATTTTGCTACTCACTTGTTATCCGGCAGATTAAAGATATTGGATTTCTGTATGAGAAGTCTTCTTTCCAATACTAGATTTTCTTTATTTTCTTCATCACTGGTATCAGAATTTAAATTACACATAAAAAACATTTTTTCGCAAAAATAATAAACAAAATAAATCTGCCGACTCAATTTTTAGAGATGTGTTTTTGTTTAAATCGATAAACTGTCGACGTCGTTACAACACTGTTTTAGAATACCAATTTGGTATCGAAGTGATGTCGACGTCGAAGCAAAGTGATGTTGACTCAAAAACGACGACGACATTGATAACGACAACTAGAATAAGGGTGAATATTACTAAAAACTGTTAAGAAAATTCCTACAATTTTATTTAAATATAAAATCATAGGAAAATGCATAATTTTTAAACTTAAACCAATAACAGTTATGTATAGTAAAACACTTAGATGTTTTTGTCGGAGAATTTATACAAAAGTTTTTACAGTAAATGCGAAAAAATAGGTTTCTTAATGCTAACATTAAAAAAAATACAAAGGTGTTTATGACCGCGCACCAACGAAATGGGACTTTCTTTTTACACTAGTTATTAACATTTAATCCCGAAAATGAAAAAAAAAAATGCTGAAAATGATAAGCTGTTTGAAACTTGTATGTCTGATTGTTGTCCTTACTATAAATGTATTGATCAGTACTATTTTTATTTTTTGTATCAAAAAAATTAGTAAGTTCAATGTTAGTTTTTAGCTAAAAAAAATTATAACTGAAGTTTTTACTGAAAACTTAATTTCAGCAAAAAAATTAATAAAATGCTGAAAATAAGTATACTTTTACTAAGTTTCCTACTAATTTACTTTTGTGAGTGTACTAATATGTCATGTATGTGGTTTCAATGTCTGTCGCAATTGTAAGTCAAGGTAAATAATAAGTAGATAATACCTGTATTGTCTTGTCTTGTCTTGTATGAAGGTATTATATATATGTCTCAAATACAACAAGTAAAAATAATAAATGTGGGGGTTTATTTAGGTTCGAACATAGAAAACAAAAGTGAAGTAATAGCCATCAAAACTTTAAGTTCAATTTGACAATTAATTACGTTACGCATTATTTCGACAATTTAAATTTTAAGATATGGATCAGAAACTCAAAAAGCATCTTATTATTTCCCCAAAAGTGCCATATTGTTAAAATAAAAGCAATTATATACTTGAAATTGTATTCAAAACGAAACAACTTTAACCGGACATTGTTCGTATCCATGAAATACTAGAGATGAACAACTGAAAAAAAATATTGCAAATTGATTTTTATTTCAAAAAAAATATTGTTTCCCAAAGTCAGTGTTGGTTTATTTAAATTGGCAAAATTATTTACGAATATTGTTACAGTTTTGTTTCGGTTCGCTTGTAAATTGATGCTTTTTTCACATTTTTTTTAACTGACTATATAATATTGTTTTTATTTAAATGCACTTAAAAAAAAATATATATATATATATATTGTTTTAAAGGTCAACTTCCTTTCACTCTCCAAAACGGGCAAACAACCAAGCAACCAATCAGGCATAAGTCCAAGCAAGCAAGCAAGCATTCAACCAACAAGTAAGATACATTAAACAACAGCTACAACATCCCAGCAAAAACATGGTATCAACTACTTACCAGGCTATTTACTCGCTTAATTACTTTTGTTCGCGATGTCCAAAAAGTAATGGGTACTCATTATTTTTTGGCTGTTCGTAAGCGAGAGGGTAATGACCACCCATTACATTGTGTTTTTTGTAAGTGAGAAGGTAATGACCACTCATTACTTTTGGGACATCACGAACAAAAGTAATTAAGCGAGTAAATAGGCTAGTAAGTACTTAAACCCCTTGTTTTTGCTGGGATGTTTCGACTTTTTTGTTGTTGTTTTGAGATCAAGAATCACTACTTTATCAACATCTTAATACCCCGCATAACACTTTAGATATTAAAACTCTGTTATTCTTATTCTACTTAACAGCAAAGTAAAAAAAAAAAACAAAAATTTTATTAACGTATTTATGTCATATATTGTACTTCAGTCTGCTAACACCGTTCAACACAAGTTTGAACCATAAGCAAGTCCAATATATTTCGAAAGAAGAATATAAAATAAGATAGGCAGGTGTGTTTCCAGTAAATCGTTAGTTTTTTTGTTTGTGACTATACATCTTAATTTTAAGAAATTATACATATCCGTCATCCATTGTTGCCACTATATAAGGAATTTGGAGTTGTTAGAAATTATTCTTAAACGGCATTGATGTAATTCTAAACATAGCGCAACGAAAAATGTGGAACCAATATAAAGACATTATTTGTATTAAATTTTATATTTTAAAGAGTACATTATAATTGTTAAAAATATTATTAATCAACTATTTTAATGGTTAAATACACTTAAAAAAGTTTGTAAGTTAAAATAACTGAAAATATCATTTAAAAGAAATGATATTTCATTTAAAAACCGGTCTACTTAATTTTCATTTAAATTAAATGCCATTTGTTATTTATTTTTAAATGTTGATTAATCAACTGACACATCCGTAAGAAACAAATAATATAATCAGTTAAAATAAATGTCAAAATTTTACCTACCAATCCTTAAAAAATAAATGTTTTTTCATTTATTTGAAATTATTTCGGTTTTTGTGTTTTTTTTTTAATATACTCGTACAATACAAAATGTATGTATGCATATGAAGCTATAAACACTTTTTGTATGAATGTGTTTGTATATGTATGTGTGTTTATGAAGTTCTTGTAATTTGTATTGAAAAATTTTGAATATATAGGGTGTCCCAAGAAGAACGCAATTTTTAAATTTTAAATAAAACACAGATATTTAAAAAAAAAATCGTGAAACTTAAAAATTAAAAAAAAAATTTAAAAATTGCGTTCTTCTTGGGACACCCATTATACAACCAATTTAAATAAAAAAAACAAATTGAAATTTTTTGAATATTTTTTTTTTTTGAAACAGACAGCAAACATAATTTAAATTTGTAATAACTGTTACGGACACAAATAACCCACAAGTTTCCGTTTTGTGGGTAAATTTTTATTAAATTTCAAACAAATGAAAAAAATAAATGAAACTGAAAAAAAATGGTAAATGATAGTAAATTATTTAGAATAAATGTATAAAAAAGTTAATTTAGATATTTCTTTGAAAAATAAATGTATGTTCCTTTATTTTTAAATGGAACGGACAACTTTTTTATTAAACTACAAACAGTTAACTACATAATATTCTGAGTGTATGTAAATGGATCCAAATTGGATCACATGAGTATTTTATTTTTATCCCGGTGTAATATATCAGAGCTTTGAAAAATTAATTATTTAACTAAATTTTATATTATCACTAAAAGATTTCATACATTTAAATACATTTTGTTTAACCTTTTGAGATCTAGGCAGTAAAAATAGAGTCATAAATTTTTGACTTTACACTAAAATATTGTGAAAACTAATTAAGTCTCTGTGAAAAACAATTTTGTTAAGAAAATATTTTTGTAATATCCTTCAAAAGATGCCGTTCCAAGTGTCCTTATTTGTAATTTTGACTACAATATAGTAGTTTTAATTCGAAAAATATTAATAATTCAAAAAATTTGGGAAAAATGGGCATTAGTATGATGCAAAGCTGTAAAATATACTTTATCTGAAATTATTTTTGGCGATAACAATTCTTGGCATCCATTTTAATTTACTATCTTTAAGGATTATGTGAAATATGTTAACATTTCTTATAACTTAATAATAAAGAAAAAAAAACAAAATTTTATTAATAGTAAGTGTAATATTTGAAGATTATTCGTTGTCGATTTCACAAAAAAAAAATCATAATTTTAAGCGAAAAAATTGAGTAATTTAAAAAAAAATAGTATATTCGTTATATCAGTATCCCAGCAAAAATAAATGGAAGTGATTCTTAAAGAATTAATTTTTCATTGATTCTAAAGTATCATTTAGTTCTGATTTTTCTCTTCTAAGGCAGTTCTTTTTCACAACTTATAAAAATGTGATTTTTAATGAAATTAAACACTTTTCAAATCTATGACGCTACAAAAAGCAAAAAATTTATTGTAGTAAAATTTGCAAGAATTTGGAATAGAGATACATAAGGCCCGATTGCTGAATTTCTCGCTAAACTTTAACGAACAGTAAAACTCAAACTTTATATAGGAAACAACAACAAATGTGTCAGTTAAACTCCCAGATAGAAGCTAACGGGAGATTGTGAAAGTGAGGCTAAGGCCCGATTACTGATGTCCTGTAGAAATCTAAATTATAAATTCAAAATTTATTTGGAAAGAACAAAAGATTTAATTTTTCACTAAACCATAAGATCATTGGTTCCGATCCAAATTTTCATAACACCGGAATCAAAATCACTGCTTCTTTTTCTCTTCTTTTGCTACTTTTTTTTTTTTACTGGGTATGATTTGTCGTTTCATTCTGTGAGATTCTGATATTTTTATTTCCATATATATTTAAAATGTACGCAATGTAAATAAACAAAGTATTTTATTTTTAATAGGGATGTCATCAAACAATATAATTTTTAATTTTTTAGCTACACTCAAAGAAATGAACATGAGATTTATGTTCAGATAGTTTTGGTCGACACTGTACATAACACATCGGCTGATAAGATTGCGGTCTAATACACATAATTAATATTTTTTAATAAGTACTCCCCTTCAGAAGGTAGCTGAGATTTGGTTGAAAACTTACAGTGGTTTCAGTGAACAAACTTTTTTATTTTCAAAATCAGTAAGGAAAGTAATTTCGTGTGTTGAAAAAACATTGCTTTTTGATGGGAAAATATACCGGTAAAATCAAAGCTTATCCGGACTTTTCACCTAGCTTGCAGAATTAAAAAGCGGTCGTACGAATGCCAATGGTGTGCCACGCTCTGGTCGCCCGAAGGGGTGGTTATATTGGAACTCATCAAAAAAGTCCACTAAATCGTTTCGGAAAACAGTAAAGTAAAGTTGCAGGAGATAGACACTCTAAATATAACAAAAGAAAATGTAATCTTTATTTTTCATGGACATTTATCTATGAAAAATCTGTTTTTGAAGTAATTGCCGCGTTTGCAAACAGTAGACCAAAAACAACAACGAGCCTACGATGGAAAAACTGAACGAATTACATTTGGAATTACTACCGCTCAATTCTTTAGTTTTGGCTCCCAGCGACTTTTATCTATTGGTAGACCTAAAAAGAAAATGCGAAAGAGATTTGTTTCGAATTAGGAGGTGATCGTTGAAATAACGCCTATTTTGCGACCAAAGTTAAATCGTTCTACAAGAAAGGTATTGAAATATTAGAGAAGCTCTGGAATAATTGTATCGCTTTTGAAAGGGACAATGTTGATAAATAAAATCGATTGTGATTACAAAAGTTGTGTTTTCTTCATTAGATCGAGAAATTCATCAGCCAATGTGTTAATTGTACATTTAGTAACAATATTTAATAAAAAAATTAAAATTTTGTAATACGATGGCGCATCAATAAAACTGCTAATTTTTGAAAGAAAAGCTGTTTTTTTTAGCAAATGAAAAACATATTTTTTTTAATAACTAATTTAACATCTTCAAGAAATAAAGAATATATTATTATTACCTGAAGATGCTACACAATGGAGTAGCGAAATATTGAAAAATAAATAATATTTTTTTAATAAAAAAACGAGCCTAAAGCTCAAAAAATAAATTAGTTATTAAAAAGAAAAGAAAAAGTTTAAATAAAAGCTAAAAATTGAAAAACATATTTCTTAACATAACGTCCTTATAGCTAAATACATTTTGTCCAAAGTTTCTCCAATTATTTTATTTCTTGCAAATAATAGGATTTTTCAAAGGTCCTTAAAATAGTCATTTGTTTGCTAAATGACTGCATCGTTTGAACTAAATCTCTTTCTACCTTGCAATATCTTTTGGGATTAATCTTATTCATTTTATCTCCCAAAAACTCATTCGAATTATGGTATACCTATGCCATCAACAATCTTGCGCACTTTCACTCTCCGATCCCCCAACATCATACCGTGATTTTTGTTTGTCAGAGCTAGCTCAAAATATGACAAATTGGTATTAACAGATGATGCTTTACGTTATTAGTGTTGGTTTTAAATTAGTTATGAGGTAAGAATAAAAAGTCATGAAATTATTGATCCTCCCTTGTTACTTCATTTTTATTTTAAATAAATGGGAGACAGGAGAGCATAGATCTTATATGCCTACTTTGAATATGATATAAGAAATGAAGTTAGTTACCGCACTTCGGTGTTTTATGTCAAATTCTGGGCCGAAACTAATTTATTGACGAACTAAGTTGACCACTAATTTTTAACCCAAATGCATTGTGATTTGTGTTACCAGTTTTAGCTTTGGTTTAAGGGGGAGAAATTCGTTAGGGGAATATTTACGTTTTTATAAAGTCTCGTGAGTTTCTCTTGTGTGAATGTGCCTTAAAAAAATGTGGGCATTTCTTTTTGAAATGCTCAAATGTAGGCGAATTTCATAAGATTTTAGGCTAAATTAAAAAAAAATAATTGGAAATGTATTACCATTTTATCTACTCTTCTTTCGATAATTGACACAAAATGGGACAGTTACAAAATCTTTGAAATAATTTCTGATATGGCATAATTTTGCGTAACTTCTGTGCAAAAAAATTAAAACACGTTTTAAATTTTTTCCTTTAGGCTTCTTTTTCGTATAAAAATGCATTTCTTAAGTAAGCAAATTGGGAAAACTGTTATTTTATTTATGAGGTTTTGCCAATTAAATGAAAATTCCAAATTATTACAAAACCAACGATATTTAAAAAAACCCTTTTTCTATCCAAAAACCCACATATCTCAGCTTTAATTTGTATTTTAAAAAATAAAGGGTGTCCCAAGAAGAACGCAATTTTTAAATCTGGCAACATTCGAAGTGTCATTGTTTGACATTTGAACAATTGTTATTGTTTGCTAGTAGAAGGTACAAGGTTAGTAAAAATGGAGCGCTACACGAATGAACAACGCATTCTCATTGTGAAATTGTTTTATTAAAATGGTGAAAGTTTTGCGGCTACAGTTCGCAAATTGCGATCAATTTGGGGTCACAATAATGCTCCAAAAGAGTCAACTGTAAAGAGATTAATGGATAAATTTGCCGAAACTGGGTCTGTTAGTGATGTAAAGACAACAACGCGCCATCGACCAGGTCGATCGACCGAAAATGTCGCAGCTGTACGTGATGAGTCGCTCAAACTCCATCCACCTCAATTCGACACCGAGCTCAGCAAATTGGTGTCTCCAAATCCACTTTGCAGCGAATTTTGACGAAAGAATTGCATCTTCATGCATACAAAGTTCAATTGACTCAGGAACTGAAGCCAGCTGACCATGGACAGCGAAGGGAGTTCGTTAATTGGGTATTGGAGAGACAACATGAAAATGCTGATTTTGCCGATAAAATCATCTTCAGTGACGAGGCCCTTTTTCATCTTGATGGCTTCGTCAATAGGCAGAATTGTCGCATTTGGGGTGAGGAAAATCCTCGAGTGATTCACCAGAAGCAAATGCATCCTCAACGTGTCACTGTGTGGTGTGGTTTTTGGGCTGGAGGAATCATTGGACCTTTTTTTTATGAAAATGAGGCAGGTCAAGCACAAACAGTCAATGGTGTTCGGTATCGTGAAATGATAACCAGTTTTTTCTTGCCTAGAATTGAAGAAATGAATGTGGAGGGCATGTGGTTCCAACAAGACGGCGCCACATGTCATACAGCCAGAGAAACAATTCAATTGCTGCATCAGTCATTTCCCGGTCGTGTTATTTCGCGTTTTGGAGATCAGAATTGGCCGCCTAGATCGTGCGATTTAACACCATTAGATTTTTTTCTTTGGGGTTTTTTGAAGTCGATGGTTTACGCGAATAAGCCGACGACGACTCAAGCCTTAAAAGAGGAAATTGAACGCTGCATTAATGAAATACCGCAGCATTCATGCAAAACGGTCATTGAAAATTTCATTAAAAGATCGCGTGCATGCCAGCAAAGCCGCGGCGGCCATCTGCACGATATATTGTTCCATACATAACCTCATTCTGTCTACTTTACGATATAATAAAGTTTCACGATTTTTTTTTAAATATCTGTGTTTTATTTAAAATTTAAAAATTGCGTTCTTCTTGGGACACCCTTTACATTATATAAAGGCTTTCAATTTTTTTATAATTTTGAAATTAACCAAAAATGGCTTAACTATGATGTAAGTTGGATATGAGGTAAATTTGCGAGTTGTGTAACAAGCTATAAATATAACTTATTGGTAAAAAACATATATTTTTATTTATATGTATGAAAATGTATTCTTAGTCTGGTTTGAGATCATAGAAAAATTTTTTCTAAATGAAAAATTTAGCTTTTTCCGTTGATTTGTAAGTTAAATAGAGATATTTGTTATTGGCATTTCGACACGAAGAATGTTGATGAAAGTCGTAGCGGACTCAAAAATGCATTCCAGTCAGCATGTATCTAATAACATTTCCTGTGTATTCTCCATGATTACTAAATTGAAATAAGAAAAATTTTTCATTTAGAAAAAAATTTTTTTTTCCATGATTTCGAACCCGACTAAGAATATATTTTCATACATATAAGTATTAAAAAGATCAACTTTAAAATATAAACTTCATTATATATTTTTATTTAATAATTATATAGACGAATCCGTTCAAAAAAGTTCGCTTTTTTAATTAATCGAAAGAAAATAGAGACTTCAGGTATATAAAGTATATCAGGAACAAATTAATATTACGTATACGTCTTGTTAAAGTATATCAATTCATTCCGGCAATACTATTCCATTTGATGGTTTGGCGTTTGTGCCCAAGGACTGAAACGAAACCCGAACCCAAACGGGTTCAGGTTCGCTGTTAATAAAAACTTTTAACCCGAACCCGCTGAACCCAAAAATTTGACTAGGTTCAAAAATATAAAAAAATAAACTTGCTCTTTATAACGTGACAAATATTTGATAGAAAAATCATAAAAAAAAACATTAAATTTCTTGCAGTTCAGTTTGCAGTGCTTGAAACTATATCAAGTCCTTCTTTTAAGCAAATACTTGATCAATACAGAGCTATTTGCAAATAAATGCGAACGCCAAAAATATATTCTTGAGCTAAAAATCTAAACTTGAAAAAAACCGTACTAGACTATCAAACTAGATGGAATTACAGTTATCACATGGTTCAAGCCTTATTGGAATACAGAAGTTTTTGTTCGGAATTACTGGATGCTGCATTAAAACTGTGAATGAAAATATTTGCAATATTTGTGAAGAATTCGTAGAAGTTTTTGCAACTGTTAAAAAATTAACTCTAAAACTACAAGAATAGATAAGTTTATGCGATTTTTATAGAATCTGGCTTAGTTTAAAATTACAGCTAACAAAAAATCACAAAACATAAGAATATATTTAAATTATATTTAAATATTATAAAAAGAGAAAACCACTTTATTTATAATTCACTTTTGACTGCCGCATTATATCTAGACAGCAGATTCAAATTAATGCAACGGCCCAAATATGTTGAAAATGCTCAAAAAAAAACATATTTTAAAAACAATTAATATTTTCAAAAGTTTGCAGAAGAAGAGATATTTATGAGAGAATCAATATCTTGTTCTTCAGAAGATGATGAAGAAATGCTCGCATAAGTTCTAAAAAAAGACGAACGATTTTCTTAATCTTCAAATGAGAGGGCCTTGAAATTTATTTTGTCGCCACAACGAATAAATTTGTTAGAAGAAAACTTAAAAAATATATTAATTATAAAATTAAACGAATATTTCTTTGAAAAATAAATAAATTTTTTATTAATAAAATTTTCTATTAATAAAATATTCTATTTTTTTAAATGTTAAACCCGAACCCGAACCCTGAACCGAACCTGAACTTTTTATTTCAGTCCCTGCCTATAACATAATTTTATTATTTTTACACTTTAGAAATTTTTTTAAAAAAGTTCATCTGATTTCTTGTAAAGTTCACATTCCCATTTTGTGAATTAATTGGAGATCATTAAGGGGATTTTTTTTACACTTGAAATAAAGTAGTTATAGTAAGTGTTCTATTTGCACAAATCAAATAGAGTGAAAACAAAGCGTGACATTAGTGACCCCTTCCTTTAATGCCTCTCATTTGAAAATACTTCAGATTATTATTGTGATGAACATTTTCGAAAATTATTAGTTTCGGCACTGGAGCACGTGTATGCTGCTTCAAAAGCTAATAAGAAATTTTTGAAAAAGGTACACCTGGAGGTTTTTACTACACAGGGTGGGCCATTTAAAATTTTAAATTTGAACTACCGATTACTTTGACTTTGAATGGTAGAATAACATTAATTTTTATTTTCAGGTTTATGTTTGGCATTTGCAAAATGGGACGCTAACCGCTTGAATAAAATTGGGAAATATTAAAAACGCAAACTGTTATAAATTTACGTGGAAAATTTTCGTGAAAAGATCGGCCTTCAGTTCAGTTTGTGCTTCAATTTGTGAAGCCAGTTCATGAAAGTGGATCGTTATTGGACAAACCAACCTGTGTACGTTCTCGTCCAGTGCGTTCAATCGAAAACATTGCTGCTGTTGCTGAGAGTGTCCAAGAACATCCATCAACATCAACTCGTCATCGTTTTCTGGAACTAAACATTTCTTGCACTTCTTTGAGAAGAATTTTGCATAAAGACATCTATATGCAGGCTTACAAAGTTCAATTGTCCTAACAACTGAAGCCTCATGACCATCTGATGCGTCTTCGCTTCCCCAAATGGGCTGAAGATTGTTTGGCCGAAGATGAAGAATTTTACAGAAAAACGTATTTTCAATAAGCAAAATTGCCGCATATGGGGTTCAGAGAACTCACACGTGACTATTGAGAAGCCAATGCATCCACAACGAGTTACTGTTTGGTGTGGATTTGGGGCTGGGGGCATCATTGGGCCATTTTCTTTGAAAATTAAAGCGTTAAAACATCAAATCGAAGTTGCCATTGAAGAGGTTCGAGCCGAAACAATCGAAAATGTACTGAAAAATTGGGTTGATCGGATGAGGTTTGAATGATATTGTGTTCCATTCTTAATAGACATAGTAAAACCTTTCCAATAAAACCAGAAATTTAAAAAAATAATCAGTACTTTTTTATAGCCGATTCAAATTTAAAATTTTAAATGGCCTACACTGTATGTGTTGTTTAAAGAGACCTTCGGATATATTAAGAAATAATTATTTGATCGAATAATTGTATTTTTTTTTTGCAATATCAGCATATGAATAACAATTTAGTTTGCTAACTACTTTTTTAATGCGGATTTCCAGCCCAAATCGCACACTTTTTTCCTCGACCCACTTCGATTTCGCTAATTTTTTGATATGTTTTAGCACGTATTCAAAGTCACCCAGCAAAAATGAAGCTGCCAAAGAAGCAATAAAAGCATCACTACTATGGCAAAGGCATCACTTCTTTTCTGATGGTTTCATCGATGAATTTAACATTAGCGTGTCATAGGATGGAAGTATTCAAATGTAGCTACTAGCATTACTCATACTTTACTCTAAGGAAGCAATAATAATACAATGTTTAGGTATTCTGATGCATGAGTGGAAAATGTTCATATACTTTGTAGTATTTAAGCTTTGATGAAAATTTAATTCACAAGAATGCAGAAAAATAAGTTTAAAGGAGCGAAATGTATGCACTGATATACAAATACTCTTTATTAAAACAAATAAATAATTCCGCATTAGTGCAAACATTTTTTGAAATATTTTTAAAAAATTTTAATGAATGTTTAGACAAATTTTAAAATATTTTTTTATAATATAAAAACTGGTTGTACAATTTTGAAACATTTTTAGACAATTTTAAAATATTTTTGAACAATTTTAAATAATTTTTGCACAATTTTAAAACTTTTTTGGGCAATTTGGAATAATTTTTACACAATTTTAAAATTATTTTGATAAATTCTGAATTAAAATTGGAAATGGTGTAGTGTTAAATAATAAACATAATGCAAAAATGCACAGTTTGCGTCGTCATAAATATTTCTTGATTTTTCAAAACTTTTATAAAAATTGCAAAACTGCATAAATTCTAACCCTCATGAAATTTTAAACTAAAATATAAAAAATTATTTAATAAAAAAATTAAAAAATTTCATCAGAACAATTTTTTTAATTTGAATAAATGCTTTAGATTCAAAAAATATACGATACACTATAACTTATGCTTTAGAAGTAATGAAGAGTGATATTTTAAGATATGCATCGGGTTTATATCCAGATCACTGCATTTGAAATATGAACACATGAATGCTTTTGGAAGTGCCTTAGAATAACACCAAAAAATCATAAAAGAATGTCAACTGAAGTTTAGGAAGCAATGAAAGAAGTTATAGTCACAGAATGACTACCATGTTTTTTTGCTGGGCACTTGTACACCAATTTTCAGCCTTTTATTCCATACAGATTTTGAGTAATCAATTTTTGAAATTTTTGATCAAAAAAATTTCAAAAAATTTCCAAAAAATTAAAAAATGTCGACATCTAAAAAAAGGTGGGTATCATTTTGTTCATCTTTAAATGTAGTTTTAGAAAAAAAAAATCAAAAAATTTTTCGACGTAATTATCATTTGAAAAGTATTGATTAAAAATTAAAATCGACTTTTTCAAAAAGTCCGACCCCTTCGATTTTTTCCAAAAAAATTCAAAAAATTCTACTCTTCATTACGAAACTTTTAAGCTACTGTTCGAGATGTGCTTTCGATTTTTTCTATTTTTTTCGAATTTAAAATTTTTTTTTTTAGAACTTTTTTTTTAATTTTACCAGCGACACAAAAAAATTATAAAATTACGCCTTTATCAAATTCTATTGTTAAAGTTAAGCCGTTTTCCATTCAGATAAGTTTATACTTCACAATATAATTAAAAATCCAAAAAGCAGTTGTTAAGTGAAAAAAAAGAGTTATAATATTAAGATTTTATGAATTGTAAAATAATATAAAAAAAGCTTCTTAAAATAATTGAATTCCTTATTATAAAACTGTTTTAATTTGTTTTGGATCATATTTAGCCAAAAAAAGTGAAATTATACATAGTAGGGTGTCATAAAAATTTTTTTATTCTATATTCGAAAAAAATTTAAAAAAAATTCTGAAAAAAATTTCAAAATTCGAAAAAAAATCGAGAGCACATCTCGAACCGTGGCTTAAAATTGCGTAATAGAGAGTAGAATTTTTGATTTATTTGGAAAAAATCGAAAGGGTCGGACTTCTTGAAAAAGTCGATTTTAATTTTTAAACGATTATTATCAAATGATAATTACGTCAAAAATTTTTTTTAATTTTTTTTTTTCTAAAACTACATTTAAAGACTAACAAAATGATTTCCAACTTTTTTTAGATGTCGTAATTTTTAAATTTGTTGGAAATTTTTGAAATTTTTTTGACCAAAAATTTAAAAATTGATTACTCAAAACCTGTATGGAATAAAAGGCTGAAAATTGGTGTACAAGTCAGTTTGATTACGTGCTAAAACATATCAAAAAATTAGCGAAATCGAAAAGGGTCGAGGAAAAAAATGTGCGATTTGGGATGGAATACAACAATACGTATTTTTTAATACATGTATTTATTTTAAAAAAAATTTATTTTGTCCATACTGGTAAGAATATAAGTAAAGAAAAGTATTAAACATGGAACGTACTTCAACCTAAACATTTCGATTTTCATGAAATTTTCATATGTGATGTGTTCGCATTTGGGACACCATGTTATTTAAGCGGTCAAAAATGGATTAAACAATTGCCCTGTTTTCTTTTTTAAGCTTTTTTAGGTACCCATCTAAAAATCGAAATATATATGAGCATACATGATCATACATGGGCCTGTATATGATCATACATGGGCATACATGGTCATATACGTCCATACATTGTTCAATATATGACCATACATGATCTCATATATGATCATATATCTTCGGATCCGAAATTTGAGGGTATATGGACGTATATGATCATATACAAGCACACATAAATAATATATGAGCATGTATGATAACATATGCACATATATCACCATATACCCTCAAATTTCGGATCCGAAGATATATGATCATATATGAGATCATGTATGGACGTATATGACCATGTATGCCCATGTATGATCATGTATGCTCATATATATTTCCATTTTTAGATTGGTATAATGGAACCTTATATCGTAGGAAAGGGTTTTTTGAGGTCATTTTTCTGATATTTCTTTTGAAATTTTTTTTTTCTATTCAAAAAATTAAAAAAAAAAAATAATCTCCTTTTAGCTCAATACACTTAGTCCAACGTTTCTCCAATTTTTGTATTTCTTCCAAAAAATAGGATCTTTCGAGGTCCATAAAATAGGCATTTGCTTAATCAATAATTTCACCGCTGGAGCTAAATCTCTTTATACCGAGTCATTTTTTTAGGTTTTGAAATAGGAAATAGTCACTGGGGGCTAAATCCGGAGTATATGGCGGATGAGGTACAAATTTGTAGCCCAATTCATGGAATTTTACCATTGAGACTAGACACGTGTGCACCCGTTCATTATGGTCAACTGATAATTTAAAATCGATCTCCGATCGGCCAACACCATATCGTGGATTTAAAACCACTTTTTTACCATTGTAATCGATCAAGGAAAAGCTTGATAAATACTATTGGGACTATTTATCAAGCTTTTCCTTGACGGATTTTTATTCGCAAAAAATAATGTTTGATGAGCACTCGAAATTAACTTTTTCCATTTATAAAAAAATTCACGAGGTTGTATGTTTTAAACAGCTGTTAAACGCAACTTGAACTTGCTCAAAATCTGACAGTTGTCTATTAACAGGTGGTACTTAATGGGATCAGTGTTGCATTTCATATAACTATGAGGGAAGTTCGAAAAGTCACGGACTTATTGATCCGCCCTCGTATTATATATATAAAACTTTCTAATTTGACGAATATATTACTTAAGTGCAGTCTTTATATAGAACTACGAACTTTTCCGACTTACTGCTGAACAAAGGAGTAATTAAAAATTATCGAATTTTTCTCCCTATTTCTATCCCCAGATCTCACACGTAGCCAAATATGTGAGACAGGTTGTTTTCAAATTTATATTTTCTATGAAATATTCAATTTTCAATAAAATATCAGTGTTTAGGTTAGTGTACTTTCCTTGTAATGATTTTCTATACTGTGTGACTTATTAAATTCAACTTAAGTGCTTTTAAATATAATGCAAAAATTGTTTAATGTTTTGTAATCCGCTGTTATATGATTTTTATTTAATTTTTTAATTGGTAACTTTTAATTTTTCTGATCATTTATAATATCCCTTAAGGCTTTAATTTCACTATGTATTAAGATAATTTATTTTATTGTTTTAAAAACAATAAATATAAAACATACAAAAAAAAATTAATATTTAAATGGATTTGTCACCGGATAATAAAGTTAACAATGGTTTTAATAATTTTACAAACATATGTAGGATTAATATTTTTTTTTTTAAATTTCATTTAATACATAATAATTGGTATAAATACGTTGAATTGTTATGAAATTATGTATGGATGAATTAATGATATACATAAATGTGTATGTATATGTAGAGTATGTGTATTAGGGTGGCAATAACAAGTGAACTTTAAATTTTCGAAGATACGAAGATGTATTTGCTGCTTTGAGGTCGAAGTACATATTAAAAAAAACACTATTTATTACAAAAATCTGATTTATTTGACTTAATATGTTATATGTTGAAGATGCATTTAGAAAATTGTTTTCGACTTATCTAATTTTCTTAATTTTTTATATCCAATAAAAATTCAAATTTTGTATGTAATATATTTTGAAATGGTTTTAAAACCATTTTAAGTAAAAAAAGTTAATACAGTTAATAGTTAGAATAAATATTTACTGTAAAATCAAATATTATTTATTTATTTTTTATTTTTATATTAATATACATAAATATAACAATTATATCCTAATACCCTAGCCGAGCACTAGCAACTAGCGTTGCTAGTGCTCTGGTCTGGCTAGTGGTCTGGCGAACAGACCAGAGCCTCTGGTGGGATTCGAACCCACGACCCCCGTACTGATAAGCTAGCACGCTACCAACTAGCCTACAGGGGCGCTCATAATCAAATATATATTAGTAAAATTAATAAAGACATAATCGGTTCTTAAATGTCAAATTGTATGAAAAAACTACGCGCTCTTATTCTGAGCCTATACTACATTCAATTTGACATTTAAAGAACATGAGGTACAATCTGTTTTTTTTAATAAAGTGCCAACCGAATGAAAAAAATTAGTTTGGTTGCGGCAACCAAGAAATTCCGTTTGCACAACCAAAATCAAATGTGATTGCTGAATACTTTGAGTGTTGCCACCAAAATTCAGTTGCATTTAACAAATATTTGCGGTGTATACCAGTATTCAGTTGTACCAACCAATTTCAGTAGTAGGAACCGAATTTCACTGGAAATTGACAAAACATATCTTTGTGAGCAGCTTTTCTTACTCTTTAATATTTGTCTACTCATACTCTCACAAATGTTGCCAATATTAGTGATATTCAGTGCATTAGCAATATGAAAGAGTAAATTCAGCAAGCGAATCTATGGCTCTGCTGACTCTTCTATATTTTGATCCCTACAAATTATAAAATGATATGATAAAATGAGCGTTACAAAAAAACAATTTTTACTTTTATATTTAATGTGCTAAATTTTCCATATATCTAAGTTAAAAAATTGTTTAAGGGAGAGAATATTTTGCAAAATGGATTCAAAAAATTGCATTTACAACAAAACTCTATTTTTTGTTGTTAGTGCATTCTGAATTCTAAACTGCATTAAAATCTGCTTAAAATAGAACAGTTACAAAATCTACAACTTTTTATTTTATATTTAAGAAATATAATAAATTTAAATATATGTGAACTAAATGATCATACATGGGCTTGCATATGATCATATATGAGTATGCATGGTCATAGACATCCGTGCATAGTTCAATATATGACCATACGTAATCTCATATATATTGGAATCCGAAATTTGAGGCTATACAGTGGTAAATATTCATGTATATAATCATATATGCTCATATATTTTTATGTATGCTCATATTTTATTATATATAACCATGTACAGACATATACCATCATATCCGAAAATATATGATATATTATCATGTTTACCCATGTATGATTATGGACCGGCCCACAGTGCTTTGTCCCATTCGCAAAAATCAAAAATTAAGCATGGGCTTAAATTGTTCTTAAAAGTAAATTTTTTGAAAGACAAGAAGTTAACTGAAATAAATATGCAAAAAAAATTTAGTCTGATTGCTTTCGCCGTCAGTAGAGGGCGCCAAAGTTTGAAAATATTAAGCAAAAATTACTGAACAAAAAATATTGTTTTCAGTTGTTTCACGAAAATATATTTTTTTAAATACTGATTTAAAGTTTTATTTTTTGAATACTTAGATATATTTGTAGTAAGCCTTTAATACACTATTTAATATATATTTGAAAACAAATATTTTTTACAACTCCAAAAAATAGGTTTTTTTTGGTGAAAATTCGAAAATTTCTTAAGTTTGATGGAGTATAAAAAAAATGATATAAAATTAAATAATTTTTTATTTCGGTTTTTGTAAGTCTATAATATTATCTAACATATTATTAAAAAAAAGTGCCGGTTTTTCACAAAAAATCAAAATATTGGCTTTTGTAAAAATGGCTTAATTTGTGATTTTTACCGCATTTTTTTGACTTATATGATTGAATATTGACCAATTTTCAGCAAATTGGATATATGTACAAATATCAGTAAAAAGAATTAGTCACAATCATCATGTACCAAATTTCATTCGAATCGGATGAAAATTTTGAATAGTCTACTTACCAACTATTCTTTTAGCTCCCAATGAATTAGAAGAACATACTAGGAATATGGAAAAATGTATTATCTTTGATTGCGTATAAAAAAAATTATATAAAATTAAATAATTTTTTATTTCGGTTTTTGTAAGTCTATAATATTATCTAACATATTATTAGAAAAAAGTGCCGGTTTTTCACAAAAAATCAAAATATTGGCTTTTGTAAAAATGGCTAAATTTGTGATTTTTACCGCATTTGTTTGAAAAAATGTATAATCTTTGATTGAGTATAAAAAAAAAATTATATAAAATTAAATAATTTTTTATTTCGGTTTTTGTTAGTCTATAATATTAACTAACATATTATTAAAACAAAAGTGCCGGTTTTTCACAAAAAATCAAAATATTGGCTTTTGTAAAAATGGCTAAATTTGTGATTTTTACCGCATTTGTTTGAAAAAATGTATAATTTTTGATTGAGTATAAAAAAAAAATTATATAAAATTAAATAATTTTTTATTTCGGTTTTTGTTAGTCTATAATATTAACTAACATATTATTAAAACAAAAGTGCCGGTTTTTCACAAAAAATCAAAATATTGGCTTTTGTAAAAATGGCTAAATTTGTGATTTTTACCGCATTTGTTTGAAAAAATGTATTATCTTTGATTGAGTATAAAAAAAAATTATATAAAATTAAATAATTTTTTATTTTGGTTTTTGTAAGTCTATAATATTAACTAAAATATTATTAAAAAAAAAGTGCCGGTAAGTAATTATAGGAAGAATTAAGTAGTGATGATGATGCTTCGTTATGAATTTTTTTTCAACAATTGTTTATTTTATGTGATAATATGTAACCAGTTAAACTGTTAATTTTAGTTCAATGCGAATATCTTTTTTAATTTTAGTTGTTAATATCTCAAGGCCTATTAAGTGCAACTTAATTTCTACATACCTTATATTTTGGAATAATGTTAAATAAATAAAAAAAAATGTTGATCAAAAATATGAAATATTTTAATTTATTTTAATTTTTAAATAGAAAATGGTCTATACTATTTTTTTACAAAAATCAGCATAGGTAACCGCATTTATTGGTCGAATAACATGTTTTTAAAGCAAAGAATAGTTTTGACATTTTTTCACACAATCGAAACTTGCAAACATTTTAAAAAAATGTATCAATTCGGACAATGCTTCATGTAGAGTGCATTTCCAAAAAATTATAAAATTGCATTGAAAACGATTGCTATCGTTCTTAAACAAATTTAACATTATTTTGAAGTTATTTTACAAAATTTGAAGGAATAAGTGTAGCCCTTTTTAAAATGATCAATTTTTGACATATTTTCTCTATACATATGTATATACATAATGAAGCCTTTTTGTAAAATTTATTTTATGATTGTAAAGTTATATTTTTCGATAATGGTAAATTGTATTTAAAATTGTGTATAGTTGCTTTTTGGATATCTGTGTAAAAAAATAAAATCCCAGAAGTATATATCTGTATTAATAAATGGCAAAATTGGGAAAAACTTAGTTTTTGAGAAAAAGGACATGTGGGAGAAAGTCAAGTACTTGTACCGAATAAAAAAAAAGTATCTTTTTAAAACTTATTATCCGTTTTTAGTGCATTCTGATCATTAATGTAGCTAAAATTCAGTTTTTGAGGAAAAGGATATATGGGAGGTAGTAATGTCCTTGCACCGAATGAAACGAAAATTGTCACAGAGCAAAAAAGTATAATTTCATAAACTATTCCGAATTTTTACTGTATTCTTATCATTAATGTAGCCAAAATGTAGATTTTAAGAAAAAGGATATATGGGAGGTTGTTATGTCCTTGCTCCGAATGAAACAAAATGAAGCACTTAGCTAAATGACATAATTTAACAGAAATTTACCAATTTTTGCTTCATTCTGCTCATAATAGTAGCTGGAATTAAACTTTTAAATTTAAGGATGTATCGGAAGTAGGCGTGTCCTTGGGCCGATTTTTTCGAAACTTCAAATTTTTCTTAATTTAGATATTCTGAGCCAGCATACCAAATTTCAAGTTTCTGAGACAACTCCTCTAATTTTGCCGATTCACTATATGGGGACAAAGCACTGTGCGGCCCCTGTATACTCATGTAAGTTCATATATATTTCAATTTTTACATGGGCGGGAAGTTGAAAAAATATTGGAGGATAAAAACAAATTTGCAAAATGCATTTAATATGTTATTTGCATTTGAACAAATCAAATTTAAAAAAAAAAATTTTATAAATAAAACATTATTTTATTATTATAGAAACCCTGCGGGCAAAGGACCTAGCACAGGACATGCCACGTGACCGGTTCATTGTAATAGGGACGGGTCACGAGACCGGTTTTTTTATATGGAAAGGACCGTTCACTTGCCCTCTGCGACATGTCACTGGAATGGTCTAAAAGAACATACCACACAACTAACCCCAAAGAACATGTCACAGAATTAACGCAAAATAACATGTCATGGCTTATAAACTGGTCACATGGTAGGTGCATTAGGAACTGGTCCTCTTCTCACTTATCTCGTGATATGAATTTTTGGAACCGGTCCAGTTTTCACCTATAATGGGACAGGTCCAAATTTCCAACTGACACCTTTTTCCTTGAATTGTTTGTGAATTTTATAATATAATTCATTGCCACCCTAATGCGTATACAATACGAGTAAACACATAGAAAAGCTATAAAAGATTTAATGTAGCAAAATTTAATTATATCACTATATATTATTTTAAGTTAAATACAAACAACATGTACTATGTATGATAGCGAATATTTAATTGTTTGTAATTTTATCAAATAAAAAAATAAAATTATGCAGACAAAAAATGACTCTATTAATAATATGTACGTACGAGTACGTATGAACAAAATATATTTGTCATTAATTCATTGAATTAACAAATAATTTTTTATAGTTGTTTTTTTTTTTTTTGCCCGATATTATTATTGACTACTTTATTTATGAGACTAATTTATGGTATGTTTACATATACAATTAGGATGATACATTTTTAAAGGAAATATTTTTCCTTTTTAAACTCCAATGATGAAAAATAAGCATTTCATCCAATAATGAAATAATTTAATTTTGATTTATGTTAAACATATGACATAAGTTCACATAGTTTTACATATATTTTCTATAAATATTAATGCATAAAAATAAAAGCTCCCCAAATATGCGTGCATAATTGTGGGTGTTTCCAATAAAGTTATTCGTATGTATATGTAAATATATTAAAAACAAATTATAATATATTTATATTTATATAAGCGACATAATTTCATTTCTACAATGTAAAATTAAATAAATGCACAAACAAAAATAAAATGTACTCCTAACACATTTAATTTTAATTCAATTTAATTGTAAATATTGATTTTATATAAAGCAAATTTTATAGTTTTTAAAATAAAAGAGAATTAATGATAATTTATTTGCTTTCTCATAAATAAAATCATATATTGTGTAAATATAATAAATTTCATTATTAAAATTTATAAATTTGATATTTTAATTTAAATATTTATAATTTATTAGCTATTTATTGCCTATAAATAGAGTCGGGGTTTATTTCAACCCTATAATGCTCTTTCTTCTGATAGAGATAATATTAATTATAAAACAGATATAGCAAATATTGCACAAAATTACAGACATTTAGTTAATAAAAACTAGGATAAATATTATTAAAAATTTATAATTAAATTTTTTCTAAATAAAAGATCTTTGGCTCAATAAGGAATATAATATAAATAGAGAAGATCGAAGAAAACTAAAATAATAATAAAAACTAGGATAAATATTATTATGTTAAATGAAATGTATATAAAATATTTTTGTTCATGTAATATTTTAATTTTTCAAATATTGTTATTTTTGTTTTCTGTGATATTTTTATTTTTTAATATTGACAAAAAAATAATTTTTGATTTACCGCATTTTTTAAAAAAATTGTTATATATAAGTTTTCAGTTTTATAATTTTAATTTATTAATTATAAAAAAAGACAATTTCCCCTGAAGAAGTCACCCAATGTGGTGACGAAATATTGGGATAAATAAAGATTCATAATTAAATTTTTTATAAATAAAGGATCTTTGGCTCAATAAGGAATATAATAGAGATAATATTACCAGAACATAAATTTGACATTAAAAATTTATTATGGCAGGATTTTTTATAAAAATTTTTCTAATGCTTAAAAATATTTTAAAATTATAATAAATAGCAAAATTATATGGAAGTTGTTTTGAGGCTGTCTAATTTTTGATTCAATGGAATAAGTAAAAGTTGTGGTAAGAGATGAAGAGATATTTTTCCCAAGAAAAATAAGATAATAAAGATATATAAAAGATCTATTTAGTTTTTTTGTTGGTTTAAATTTATTAAGATGCAGTTTTAGAAGTAAATTGTAAAATTACGGTTTGATTTTTTGATGAAATTACGCATAATTTAGATGGAAAAAATTTATTAGTGATTTTAAAAATATATAAAAAAACTGTATATTATTGTGCAAAAGACTTTCAACGAATTTTTTCAATTACTTTTAAAATATTTAATTTAAAAGTTTTATATAATTACGTTCCGAAAAATATAAAGTTAAAAATATTTGAAAATAAATTTTTTTTTTTTTTTAAATTGTGAATTAACCTGAAATCCGTCAATAAGTGCAAGAGGCTTAAATATGTTCGGCTACAGGAAACTCGCCCAATTTTTTTTTATATAAAGATGGAAATTTCCAGTTTTTTTTTTATCGATTCAGAAAGTTTCAACATGTTACTTGGCTTTTCAAGGAAAAAATCTTTAAGAATTTTAAATAGCAAATATTCAGTAAAAATTAGTATTTGTTCTATATAACTAGTAGTGACACCTAAACGTATAATAAATGTAATAAGTATACTTACAGATGTACCTACGATAACTATCTGAATATAAAACTCACTTTTGACTTGTTATTACAATTTTTGGGTTACATACTGTGTAACCCAAAAACATAAAATAACGAATACTTTTACCAAAACGAAGTCGAGTAACACGATAAAAATTTTTGGAGGCATTATAAAAACGTCTCAATTTTAGAAATAAATAAATGTATAAATTTAGAACTATCCAGAAATGGTTTCGAACACAATACATTCTAGAATAGATTATTTGTAACCACACCCTATTATCGCACAGATTCTATCGAACTAAAAGTTGAATATTATATTTGGCATGGTTTGAGTTGGGCAAGAACAAACACTATAGAGTAAAAGGAAAGAAAGAAGAAATGGGAAATTATAGAATTTCCCAATTTACTTTATATATCTCAGAAATTCAAGCAGGGTTAGTTTATGAACATAATCCATTAACAAGACATAGCTACCCAAAATGACCTGTCTAATTCTGGAGAAAGCTAGACAGTAAGATATTAAATTTTCCATCGTGTCCTCTTTCTCCAGACATGATACACTCAAAAAGTCATTGACAGTACCATACAAGCGTCGTAATCACGCCAATAAGGCTACAGCAGTTAGCTTTACTTCAACTGAGTGCCACTTTTACACTTTTGATGCTATTTTTAAACCTTTAATGACAAATTTATGTAGTTAAATTTTCAAAAATTTAATGTCAACTGGCAACTTAACTACCGAATTTTGTTGTTGAAAAATTACAAGAATCGCCCACACAGGTTTACCTACAAAACACTTTGTAGCACGACAGTTTTAGGTCAATGAAAACATATTTTATATATTAGCCGATCCATGGGATTCGAAACTGATCTAATGATTGACAATGATTCGGCCATTTTATTGCCTATAATACACCCATATCATATGATACCTATACAAGACAAGAGTTATCAATAGAGATATATTATAAGTTGAGATGTATTTTGCATCTAATCCATATCTTAAATTTTTTTAAAGCAAAAATAGTTTGTAAGTTCCCTGCAGGAAAAGGACCAAATTTTTTAACAGGTTGTACTTGATGGGAGCAGTGTTGCATTTCATATAACTATGAGGGAAGTTTGAAAAGTCACGGACTTATTGATTCGTCCTCGTATTTTTTTAACTTAATTTTTTTAGAGCTATTCTCTTGCATAAGTTTAAATACTTTTGGAACACTCTATGGTATAAATAACACCAACTCCAAAAGGATATATGAGATATAATATTTTTTACAGATACGAAAAGTTTTTTACAGTTTCCATACGGTGCAGTTCACAAATATCTTTAGTCAAAGTAAAGTCGGCGCAAAGCCGATAAGCAGCCGCCGAATATTTTTTCACTAAAATTGCCGCCGAACATTTTCAATCAGCTTAACTTTAACATACAGGTTGGTTGAAAAGTTCCTGCGCTTACCAAGAGATGGCACTGCTAGCTCCAAACTTTTTTTTCTCAAGTTGGTATAACTGTCCTGAGAACACATGCAAAGTTGCAAGTCATTCTGTCAATTCTTTCTTTGTTTACAAGCCATTTGAAGTTGACGTGTCATTGTTTTTTTTAATATGGAAAAAATTGAAATCGTGCAGTCATTAGATTCTTTGTTTTGAAGGGTTTAAAAGCAAAGGAAATTTATGAACAATTGTTAAAAGTGTATAAGGAGTCCTCACCTTCAAAACCCACCGTTGAATTTTGGGCTGGTGAATTTAAACGTGGTCGTATCAGCCTTGAAGACGATCCACGCGAAGGACGACCAAAAACTGCAACCACAGCAGAAATCATTGATCAGGTACATAATATGGTTAGATGTCATAGACATCTCAGACGAATGAGTACTCAGTATTTTACATGAAGAATTACGTATGAAAAAACTGTTTGGAAACTGTGTGCGGCACTTTAAAAATTCAACAAAAACAGGATCGAAAACAAATTTCTCAGCGTAACTTGGAGTGTTTTAAACCGAATAAAACCGACTTCTTGCGTCGTTTTATAACTATGGATGAGACTTGGATCTACCACCATGATCCTAAATTGAAACAAGAATGTTTACAGTGGACTGAAGCTGGTTGTTGGGCTCCAAAGCAGGTAAAGTCACAACGATCAGCAAAGAAGGTTATGGCATCAGTTTTTTGGGATGCAAAAGGAATTTTATTGATTGATTATCTTCAGAAAGGTAAAACAATCAACTCTGAATATTATTGCAGCCTTTTGGATCAGCTGGATGAAAAAATTCGTGAGAAAAGACCTGGTTTAAAGAGGAAAAAAATAATTTTTCATCAAGACAATGCACCTGCTCACAAAAGTGTCTTGACGATGGCTAAATTCAAAGAATTAAAGTACGAATTGCTTGAACATTCACCGTATTCAACAGATTTGGCTTCCAGTGACTGCTGTCTCTTCAGAAATCTCAAACAATTCCTTCGTGGAAAGCATTTTTCGTCGAATGAAGAGGCCATAGCAGCCGTAGACGGTTATTTTGCAGAGCTTCCGGAAAACCATTATAAGGATGGAATAAAATTATTGGAAGATGATTGGAACAAGTGTATTGAGCTTCTAGGAGATTATATTGAATAAAAAATTATATTTCGTAACAAGAACAGTATTCTTTCATTTCGAGCGCAGGAACTTTTCAACCAACCTGTACATTCAAATGTTTATGATAGCGTTCGAATGAAATTACTCAAAATTAAATTAGAATATCATATCATATCATATCCATCACATTCAACATATTCTACCTCAATTCAAATATGCAAATCTTAACGTACACTTAACATTTTAACAATATTTGTTGACTAATTATTTTGCCTGATAAACAGTTGTAAATTCAAACTTCTTCGTACACAGCTGCCAGACACACACATATACATTCATACACAAATACACACACACACATATGCAGAGGTGTAGTTAAAAATATTGGATTTCAAAAACAAAATTTAAAATTATTCCTTATTTTTCACAACCATCTCTCTACTAAAGTTTTAATAAAACAAATAAAAGGATTACACAAGTAACAAAATTTTATTGATGGCGATTAAGAATGGTAGACAAATTTGAGTGGCAAAGAAATATGATGGCAGGCTTAAGTGTAATGTTATGGCTCTACAAAGAGTGCTTAGCAGAGAATTAAAATTTTAAAATTATAAAAAAGGTGTTAGCTGTTGTTAAACGGTGCTTGACACTTTACTGCATGGCGTTACACTACACATATTTTGACTGCAGCTAACGCCCGATATTAATTTCCAAATACACATTTTTTTAGTTTTAGTAAATACGATAATTTACAATTTATATAATGATAAATTTAAAAATATATACTTGGGTATATGAAATATTTTTATACCCTCCACCATATATGGTGAGGGTATATATCAGTTTGTCATTCCGTTTGTAATATGTCGAAATATAGGTTTAAGACCCCATAAAGTATATATATTCGTGATCCTTATGTAATTTTAAGTCGATTTAGCGATGTCCGTCTGTCTGTCTGTCTGTTGAAATGGCGATCACGACGCGAAGACGCAAGCGGGGGTGCCTATTTTTACCCAGATTATTGAACATCCTCCCGAGCATTTTGGCATTTAAAATGAGCAAAATCGGTTAAGCGGTTCAAAAGTTATGAGTGAAAATGTGAAGGTACCTCAAAATTTTCCATACAAATTTGTACAATTTTTCTGTATCTATTTTTGTTTTCTGTTAAGTAAAAATGTTATTAAGTCTTCTTCTTGTTCGATTACATTTACTGTCTTACATACTATGAGAATAATATCATTTTAGAGCTATATGTGTGTTACTCTTAATAACTAAGTTAACGTTAAAAGCAACAATGTTAAAGTCGCTAACAGAGCAGAGCTCTGTAAATAACATTACTAAAACTAAAAAACAAAAGTTCGTTACATAAATTGACAAAACATATTCATATTACAGTTCATGCAAAATTTAGTATATACGTATATCATCTTCAGCCCTTATGGTGGAGGGTATTCAAAGATTCGGCACAGCCGAATTTAGCCCTTTTTTACTTGTTTTTTTTTTACAAAAAATGCTAAAAACTTGGTTTTTCTAAAAAAAGCTAAATATTATAATTTTTTTTTAAATGAAAATAAATTTTCGACTCGTTATTGAATAGATGAACACGGCATATTCTGGAAAGTAGAGTGATGTAAAAACTCAGTTTTTATCATGGTTGGCAATCACTTAGTCTAAAATACCGTCATCGAACATAAAATGCTGTTAATTTTAAGATATCCTAAAAAACTTACGTAAGGTACGTTAACATTAAAATACCCTAATGAAATAACGTGAAACACCATTTACCTTAAAATACCCTAAAGAAACTTCATCTGAAATTTCTGAACAACGTGTAAATTTTTTAAATTATTTACGAAAAATATTTCTTAAATTTCTTTTATTAGCAAAAAACATGTTAATATCGATTGGACAAAATTTGCAGTCCTTGGCGAGCTTACGATTCAAAATCACTCAAAGTAGCTAAAATTTTACTTTTTTTAAAACACACACAGGGAAAATATCAGTTGAAAAATTGTTGTGAAAAATATGATTTTTTTCACTATATAATAATTTTGGTTTAAATTAAATATTTTCAATTATATTATTTAATATACGTATTATGTTAGTGACTCAAATTTTTAAACTGTAAGCGAATTAACATTATTTTCCAGAGAGAAATTGGGTTACCAACCAATAAGGAAAAATTTAATTTTATTTTAAACCGTTCGATAATGGTAACTATTTAAAAACCCAAAAACATCACAAATTCCTCCATGAGTTAGCAATACCAATTACTTGATAGATATAATAATCAAATTTGAGAAATGACTTTTTACTAAAGTCGTACTGTCTTTCCTAATAAATTGAAAAAAAAATATTCTAATTGATTTTCAAATGCGAAAAATAATAAAATTTGTTTAAATCATTTAAGTCATCATAACTGATAAATATGTTTGCTTAAAACGTCAAAACTAAAATTATTAAAAAGGAAATACAAATTTTAGTTAAAATCTATAAAAAGTATAATTTTCACAATTATTCTACGTTTATAATATGTAATTTTAGTTAATAACTTCTGTTGCAATTTTTATTTTTAATATATTTCCACCTTTCGGTATTTTTTATAAAGGTAACAACTGCATGAAAAACTTAATCATTGCAACATTCTACTTGGCATTGGTATAAAAAGAAGAGATTCAAACACAAAAAAGTTTGAATGAAAAGATGGTCTGCTTTAATTTATATTTAGGTTTTATGAATATCTTTCACATCCGTGCGGCATGAAATGAAGGACTTAAGTTATTGCGTAGATTCTTGTCCTTAGAGAATATTCATAACATCCAGATTTAGTGGGTTAAAACGGATTTTTCCATAACCCAATGTAGCATTCTTTTAAACAACTTGCAAACTTTGTACGAACACATAGGAATTATTTATATATTTCCTTGATGAGATAAATCGGCAATTGCAAATTCTTTCCCCAAAATATCAAAATCGGAGAGTTTAGCTTTAAAGGAAAATCTCATAATTTTTTCTCTAGGAGACCTTTTTCTACAGGAAAAATCTAAGAAAGGCTTTAAGATTTGAATGGCATCCTTTCAGAATTATAAATATATAAAAGAAAGTTCTATATTTTTTTAAAATTAATCAGGCTCAAAATCATATTTACCTATACCCTTAAATTATGGATCCGAGCATATATGGAATAATATATGAACCCATGTAAGTAACCATAAATAACCATGTATCAATATTTTCACTCTCGGTTTATCAAAATGTTGGTAAATCAGTACTTATTTAAACTTCGTAACAACTTAGTGTTAATGTAATATGGGGAAAGGGCATTTTTCTCAAAATTGTTTTCTCAAAATTGTTGTTGTATAACGTTTGGAAAATATACTTTCATTAAATAATTACTATTAATTTTTATTTTACTGTAATTGCAGATAGTTTTTTGCTTTTGGAAATTTTTTTCTCATTTGATTTTAACACTCACTTTTTATATGGATGATATAGTAGCTTTATACACCTTGAACAAAAAGTATACGAAATTAAAGAATTGATTATATTTGCAAATTATTTTAATACAAGGAAGCTTTCTGAAAATTGACAGAATGTTTTTTCGTTATGCGCTATCAGTGGAGTACGGGGGTGTGCCAACATAATTTTTTTTTCTGATGGCTTTAAAATATTAGAAATCAGAACTATCCAGCAAAAATGAAGCTGCCAAAGAAGCAATAAAAGCATTACTACTATGGCAAAGGCATCATTAATTTTCTGATGGTTTCATCGATGAATTTAACATTAGCGTGTCATAGGATGGAAGTATTTAAATATAGCTACTGGCATTACTCATACTTTATTCTAAGGAAGCAATGATAATACAATGATTAGGTTTTCTGATGCATTTGTGGAAAATGTTCATATATTTTGTAATATTTAAGCTTTGATGAAAATTTAATTCATAAGAATGCAGAAAAATAAGTTTAAAGAAACTTAATTTATGCATTGATATACAAATTCTCTTTATTTAAACAAGTAAATAATTCTGCATTAGTGAACAAGCATTTTTAAAACATTTTTCAAAAATTTTATTGAATTTTTAGATAAGTTTTAAAATATTTTTGGATAATTTACAAACTGGTTGTACAATTTGGAAACATTTTTAGACAATTTTAAAATATTTTTGAACAATTTTAAATAATTTTTGCACAATTTTAAAGCATTTTTGGGCAATTTGAAATAATTTTTACACAATTTTAAAATTATTTTGATAAATTCTGAATTAAAACTGGAAATGATGTAGTGTTAAATAAGAAACATAATGCAAAATGCACAGATTGCGTCGTCATAAATATTTAAGGCTGAAAAACGCAAATGACAGGCCAGCTAGTTTCAATTAAATGTGAAAAAAAATCTGTTTTCTTGATTTTTCAAAATTTTTATAAAAATTGCAAACTTGCATAAATTCTAACCCTCATGAAATTTTAAACTTAAATATAAGAAATGATTTAATAAAAAAAAAATAAAAAAGTTCATCAGAACTAAATTTTCAATAAATGCTTAAGATTCAAAATAAATATACGATATAGAGCAATTCCATATGAAAACGATCAAAATTGGCAAATTTTTGGACGACCCCTCTCCGATTTTAAAATAAATAGTCTTAATCGATTGCCCAGCAAAAAATAATGTACCTACATATTATTTTTTATTATTTTATAGTGAGTGGTTTAGTGGTGGTGTACACCACTGTCATGTGACAAAATTGAAGAATTCTTCATAAGGGACCTCATTGAAAGTTGTTTTAAAAAAAACTACTAAAGCGATCGCAACGAGTGAAAGGTATTGAATCAGGCTTTAATTGAAAAATAAAAGTTTCCTAATTTTTCTCAGAAATTTAACTTTTTTCCCATGAAAATTAAATTTTCCGATTTTCCACAGAAGCTCCTAAATTTTCCGGCTAATTTTATTTTTTTTGGATTCCTCATAATTTTTGCTTTAAGAATCAGCAATAAAAAATGGGCCCCGACTCCTTGTTTGGACAGGAGAAGAGCATTTAAGAGACCACCTTGTTCTCATTGTTTTTATATTTTTTATAATTGAATTATTTTTAATTATTTAACATTATTTTATTTTATTATTAAAAATACATTTTAAAAATTATTTTACAGTTCAAAATACATTTATGAAGAAAAAATAAATTTTTTTTAAGAGCCCCAAGTTGAGTGTGTAGTGAATATGGTCTGCCTGCCTTCACAAGATCGGCCATAAATCCATGGATAATAGCAGCAGTGGCATGTAATGGCACACCAAACCCGACTGAGGCTATTCTATATTTCTCCGTATCAAAGATGTTAGATCTCGCCAATCTCTCTGATAATCTGATCTTTAGCAAGAAAATGTTGTTTATAAAATTACCACTTCTATTTGATTAAATGTTAACTTAAGTTTTTAAAAATTTAATTTATATTTAAATGTTAAATATTTTGTATATTTAAATGTTAAATATTTTTTGTTTGTCAACTTTTTATAAATATTAAAATTTTGTTTTCCTGAAGATGCTAACAAATTGTTAGCGAAATATCGAAAATAAAATAAGAAATTTTATAAAAAAAAAAGATCTTTAGCTTAAAAAAAATTGAATATTTATTTTAACTGATTATATCATTTGTTTTTTTACGGATGTGTCAGCTGATTAATCAATATTTAACAATAAATAACAAAAGCCATTTGATTAAAATGAAAATTAAGTAGACCAGATTTTAAACGAAATATCATTTCTTGTAAATGGTTTTTTTTTGTTATTTTAATTTACAAACAATTTTAAGTGTGAGTACTTTTTTAAAGAACTTTAACACATTTTTGTTCAGTACTTTTATCACATCAGAAATTAGAGGCATGATAAGAAACAAAAGAAGACTTAGAAAAATTTGGCATAATAGTAGGAATCCGAATGATAAGCAAATCTTTAATAAAGCGGCTAAAGATCTTAAAATTGCTCTCTTTGAAATGAAAAATGAACAGCTTGGAAACCTTCTTAGAAATCTTAAGCCGGTAAAGAACGGGAACGATGAGTATAGCTTGTGGAAGGCAACAAGATATATAAAGAGACCTGCTAAAAGAAATACACCAATAAAAGATATTAACGATGTATGGTGTAGAACAAATATATCTAAGGCTGAAGCTTTTGCTTCTCATCTTCAAGTTACTTTCCAGCCTAATACACACAACTTTTGTGATGTTGAAATACAATAATTTTTGGATAGTCCTTGTCCAATGGATTGGCCCGTTAAACACATTCGACCTCGTGAAGTTAAAGAAGAGATAAAGAAACTTAACTGTAAAAAATCTCCTGGTTACGACAGTATAGATGGACAAGTAGTCAAAGCCCTTCCTAAGGGGGGTATACTATTTCTCACATTGTTGTACAACTCTATATTGCGACTAAATCACTTTCCCTCGCAATGGAAATGCGCAGAGATTGTAATGATAAATAAACCAAACAAACCAGAGAATATTGTAACATCCTATAGACCAATTAGTTTACTGGTAGTATTCTCCAAAATATTTGAAAGAATATTGTTGAAAAGATTGTTACCAGTCTTAGAAAAATTTAACATCTTACCTGAATATCAATTTGGTTTTAGGCACAAACATGGTACTCCAGAGCAATGCCATCGTATCGTTGCCTTTATAAGAGATACACTGGAAACTAAAAAATATTGTTCAGGAGTATTTTTGGATGTACAACAAGCATTCGATAAAGTTTGGCACACTGGGTTATACTACAAATTGAAAAAACTACTTCCAACACCTTTTTATCTACTGCTAAAATCTTATTTAACAGACAGATATTTTTACGTTAAAGTTAATGATGAATTCTCCAAAATTTATGAAATCAAAGCAGGCGTACCACAGGGTAGCGTTTTAGGACCAATTCTCTATACTATATTTACATCAGATATGCCAATAGCTGAAAACGTACTTGTTGCAACATATGCAGACGACACTGCAGTACTAGCTTCTGATATATGTCCAAACAATGCATCAAATATTGTGCAAAGAGAGCTTAATGCAATTGAAACTTGGTTAGACAAATGGAATATTAAAGTCAATACTGACAAATCCCTACATATTACCTTCTCACTACGACGCGGCAATTGTAGCAATGTATATATGAATAAAAGATTAATTCCTCAAAGTGATTGCATAAAGTATTTAGGGATGCATATTGACAGAAGATTAACATGGAAAACACATATCAAAGTAAAAAAGCAGCAACTAAAAATCAAAACAAAGCGACTCTTCTGGCTATTGGGCCCAAAATCTCAGTTAAGCATGGAAAATAAAGTTTTGATTTATAAAACCATTTTAAAACCTGTCTGGACATATGGAATACAGCTATGGGGAACTGCGAGCAATTCCAACATCGAAATCTTACAAAGGTATCAGTCAAAAACTCTAAGGTCAATTGTAAACGCTCCCTGGTTTGTATCAAATAAATCGATTCATGACGATCTCTTTATTCCAAAGATTATAGATGAAATCAGAAGATTCAGTGATAACTATTTGGGGAGATTAAGTAACCATATCAACCCGTTAGCTATAGTCCTACTTGATGACACAGAAGAAGTTAGAAGGCTTAAAAGATTTCATATCCTAGATTTGCCGTTTCGAAGTTAGTTCCTTATTATCCTGTATTTACGTACAAATTTGTTAATATTTTTTAATTTTGTACTATCCTTATGATTTTATGCACATTGTTGTTCTCAATGGAGTTCAGCAATAATGTTATTTGTTTTTATTGTTATAAAATTTACTTATTATCCTTAAATGGATAGATTGTAAATAAAAGAATTGAGAAAAAAAAAAAAAAAAAAAAAAAAATTTTTGTTCAGTATCTTTAAAATTTCACTAAAAATTTTATGAAAATACGATACGAAAAATATATCATTTGAAATGTTTTAAAATAAATATAAAGCGTGATCCAAATAAAGGAATTTTTTTAAAAACAAAATAAAATGAACTTAACTTAACATAATTTATTTGTTATCAGAAATAAAAATTATTTCCATTATTTATGGAACAATATTTCATTCATGTGGCTGCTGCGCTGGCTTCAAAGTAGTTCATCCTGTCAGTCCAATTTTGCAAGACTTTGGTGACGGTCTCTGGTTCTATCCCATGAATGGCTCGCACGATATTAGCCTTAAGGGTGTGGATCGTTTCTATATGATTAACGGCACGCCATAAGAAAATATCTGAATAGGTCATATCGCATCTCTAAAGTGGACAATTTAAATAGTCAAGACGGCTAATAACACGATAAATGAACTTAGTGCGCAAAGATCGATTGTTTTATAAGCTGTGTGACATGGTGCAGCATCCTACTGAAACAAAAGATTGTCCAGGTTCATTTCATTTCATGGCTCTGTAGCGCTCACCATTAATGAAATGGCATTTTCAGCAACATTTTCGAAAAAAATTGGTCAAAAATCCAAATCTACACTTAACTGTCACACTCTGTGGATTCATTGCCTTCTCGGCGGGATTTCTCATCCGCCGCCAAGATTTTTGATTGATTTCGGCCAAGTTTGATGCAGCTTCTGTAAGGCCAAAACTGAGAAGCTGTTACGAAGTGGAAGGTCATTTGTCTTCAATTGCTGAGTCAATTGGAACCTGTAAGCAAATAATAATAATTGGATTGAGTTGCACACTTTTGGTCACAGTAGCCAGATTTTTATAGATACGCACCGGGGACCATGACTGTTGTCCACTAGCAAGCTAGTCTCACTAACTTTCTACACAAACTTGCGTACAGCAGGCGCGATGGGTGCTTCATTTCGGCCGAAACTTTTTTAAACAAACGCAAAGTTTAGGTAATTTGAGTAATTTGGAAAACAAATTGCAATATTTTCCTGACTGATAGTCAATATTTCGAACAAAAAAAAAAATCTATCAGTGTGAAAATATCATGTGATTTAAAAAATATCTATATTTGGACCACCCTGTATTATACATTAAACTGATCATGTATATTGAAAAAATGCATGCAAAATTACAATTTGATCAAACTTCTATATCATATTTCTTAAGTAGTCTTTAAAATGGCTTCGGATAAAATATGGGACAACTTTTAAATTTTCCCAAAAAGTAAGTATAGTGGGCGTTGTTAAATATTGATAAATTTAGGATTTTTTTAATAAGTTGTTTATTAATTAATTAATTTATTATAGTTATGTTAATGGAATTTAAATTTGTCAATTTAAAAAAATATTAAATTTGGAAAAAAAATCAGACCTAGCTCTGAATTTTAAGTGTAAGAAATAACACAATTTATCTAAAGTAAACGTTATGATATTTTTCTTACCATTCAGAAAGATTCAGCAAGTTATTCGCTTCGTTTTCAAAGACAATATTGTACTCAATATTGAACAATATTGTACTCAGCAAAAATAAGTTTTGTTCTGTATATTACGGACACCTAAACGCATACTTAATATAATATAATTATAATAAGTATACGTACATAGGTATTGAGTGATTATAATTATCTCCATATGTAAATGAATAAAGTTCATGGCTGACGGAATGGCTCACTCACTTACTCCCTCAACATTGCCCAACCTGAGCCTTCTGCAGCTAGAAAAGAGCAAAAAGGGGAAGTTTCCCTCTAACGGCCTTTCTAAACCTTTATAACTAAGAGGTTGAAGTTTTCTATGAAGGTTCCTCATCTGTTGTAGACAACAGCTAATACAGAATTTTTGGCAAATCTTTCGAAGAGCGGCAAAAATAAAAAGTGTCCCCCTTGATGGACTGCTGAATACCCTTTGACTACACTCAGAAAAAAAAGTTACTAGAAAAATTTGTAAACGGTTTTCAATCCCACTCTACTATTTTTGTACTGATTTTTAGTAAAAAAATATTATTTAGCAAATCTTTTTGCTATTTACATTTTACAAATTACAGAATTTTTACAGAATATTAACAAATTTTTGTTGCTAATTTCAGAAATCATTTTACAAATTTTTGAAAACCGATTTGCTAAAATTAGCGAAAAATATTACTAATTTTAAAAAAGTGGTTATTGAAGAAAATGTTATTTCTAATTAAAACTTACACCTACAAACTTAAATTTCCTTAAAATGTTACATATATTAAAAAAGGGATTGGAAGTGAAGATACCGACTGATGTCTAAAAAAAAGGACATCCACTTAAAATAGCACTAAAAAGGTTTTTTTAGTTCTAAAAATCCGCCCTAAAAACAATTAAAATTTAACCTTAAAAGTAAAAAAAAAATGACCAAAATATTTTTCAAACAGAAATTACCAAATTAAAACAAAATGATTAATTCGTTTTTTAAAAAATATATTCAAAATTTTTGATGCTCGATAAGAAAAAAAAAATCAAAGCCTTTTACCAATATTAATAAAATTTAGTAATTTTTTTTGCTGATTTTAGCAAACAGATTTTAAATTCCACTTTACAAAAAGTCTACTAAAATTTAGTAGCGGCTACTAATTTTTCTACTAATTTCATTGTACTACACGTCAGCAGACATGTGTTGCTAAGATTAGCAAAAAATGCCGCTGGGCTCAAATTAGCAGAATTTCCCGTAATAACAGCAAAATTTTCAGTTGCCATTACAGACTTTTTTTGGTGAGTGTAGAAACCTAAAATTTGAAATATATGTTCGCTAGAATTAGCTCAATCTTGAAAAGGCAAAAAAAGGCAAACTTCACCTCGACGACTTTAGTTTATTAAAAATTTTGTTTTTAAAAAAGAATCAACATATATTTTTTAACTATTTTAATTATTCAAAAACAAAGTATAAAGTAATTATTTTAGTTTTCTTCGATCTTCTCTATTAATATAATATTCCTTATTGAGCCAAAGATCCTTTATTTATAAAAATTCAATTATAAATCTCCATTTATCCCGATATTTCGTCACCACATTGGGTGACTTCTTCTTCACCCAATGTGGTGACGAAATATTGGGATAAATAAAGATTTATAATTGAATTTTTATAAATAAAGGATCTTTGGCTCAATAAGGAATATTATACAATGTATAAAGTATTAAGACTTTGTTTAGAAGTTGATATTTTCAGTTTAATGTTGAATTTTATGTTTTCTCTTATTAAAAATATAAATTTGTCAATTAAAAAGTGATGATTATTTCAAATGACTATTGATTGTTTTTTTACTACTTTTGTCAATTATCAAACAGTGATTGAAAATAAACAACGATTTGGGCTGCATAGCGTATAATGAAATATTAGTAGTAGTGTCTTTTTCATTATATTTTCGATTAATTCAATATGTTTTTATAGATTGCTTTTAATGAAATAATATTGTCAGTGCATACGGCAAGTAATCTCAAATTTGATATACCAGTTTCTTGAAGTATGGTGTAACTAGTGACAAGACCGAATTTTTTTCTGAAATTTTCCTGAGTGTAATTATTCCTTAATAAGGAAAAATTGAGTATATACACTCACAATGTATTTTCTATTACCGACTGTAGTTTATTTTAAAATTAATACGAAGAGTTTGTTTTTAAATAAAGAATCAAATGAAATTCATAGATTTATATTTTTAAACTATTTAAACCAGTCATTCAAAAAACAAACTCTAAAAATATTTACAGACATTCAGTAAAACTTTATGTTTTCTGTTTTTAAAAATTTAAATTCATATAATTTCTTTTTGTTTTTTTTTTTCACCAAAGTAGTTTGTATATATCCAAAATTATTTCAAAAGAAAATTACAAGAAAATTAAAAAAATTTTCAATTTGCAAAACCAAACCACAACATTGGTTTTTTCTACGTTTTGTCAGTTAAAAATTGATGGACTTTCGATTGATTTTACTACTTTTGTAGATAAATAAACAACAAAATGGGCTGAATATAATAAAAAATCAGTAGTCCTCTTTTTATTGTATTTTCGATTAATTTAATATGTATTTTAAATTAATTTTAACAAAATAATATTGTGAGTGTATAATACCAAAAATTCAAAACTACCCAGGAAACAGTTTTAGTAATGGTTTCTTAAACAATACATACTATAACAGAACCAATGGTATTAAAAAAAAAAAATAAAAATACACAAATAATAACAAAATAAAATGCCCCTGACAGGAGTCAAACCAACGAACATGAAAAACTTACATTAAACATGTGTGGCAGATCTTATCGAGATTGTCTATTAAGCATTTGGAAATTAGAATTTGACCACCTAACCGCTTTTGGGAACGTCACTGATCATTATAAAATTGTTCATTAATCTTCAAAATGACAAACATACTTATTTTAGTGTCCATTTTCGATCGATAGAGGGTCCGTTATTTAGAGAAACTTTTCTGTTTCATTTGAATTTGAGATACCGCCACAAATGTATATTTCACTAAAGGAAATTAAGTATGTCAACTTGTGGGAAGCTTCGCTGTAATAATGTTTATGTATTTTGTATATTATATTTTGCTGATATGTTATAGAAACATTTTTAACATTTCATTCCAACAAAAAAGGCAGAATTAGCTTAAGTGACTTAACTGACAAGGTATTGGTATGAGACGAAAAATTTAAGGCCCAACTACAATTGACTTAAATGTGCCCAAATTACACGACACCCATATTTGACATGAATGAATTAGTTGAGATTCTAACAATTGCATATTATTTTTAAATATCTTGAATTTTACTTTTCCAGCAAAAACAGGTGTTAACCTATTTACCTGCCTGTTTACTTGCTTAATTACTTTTATTTACGATGCCCCAAAAATAATAAGTAGTCACAAAGTAATGGGTGGTCATAACTCTTTGTCATACAAATAGCCAAACAACAATGAGTACCAATTACTTTTTGGACGTCGCGAACAAAAGTTATTGAGTGAGTAAATAGGCTGGTAAGTAGTTGATATCATGTTTTTGGTGGGTTGCTATTTGTTATTTCTGTATATTTTTTTTTGACTTGATTTTAATTTGCTAAGTTACATACGATGAGTTTCGACTGTAAATTAACTAAATTAATAGAGATGGAACGTTTAAAAAGTTGACTTAAACCAAAAATTAATACTTCAATGCATTTGTTTGATATCGCTCTTTTCCTTAATTGAACTTCGCTTAACATAGTAAGTCCTTTAAAAATTTTTTATTTCTATAATTTTATTTTAAACCAAACCAAAACTCAAGCTACCTAAGCCAATTATGTTTCAGCCTATTTTTTTTTTAAGAGAAGCAACACTCAGGAAATACTTCCTACTTATTACTCGTAATGTGTTGCTTTCTTTGGAAAGGGGATAGAGGAGAGTGAAAGTTGGTGAAAGATGAAAGACTTAAAATATGGCAACACTGTAATTGCGCGAGATGATAAATCTTAGAACAGTTGTTGCTCGCCATTTGATAGGAAGCTGGCGAAAGCCTTAAGGCAGAACACACATTATGGATGTTATTTTTTCACCTTTTATGACTGTAAAATAACATAAGTTATCAAATTCAAAAGATTTGAAACATAAAAATTTAGGATTTGTTGCCTGTCAAAATTTCTCAAACTTTTCGAACATAGTTTTGTATTGTTTTGTACAGCAGCATTGTTATGTTGCTACGAACTTGCTGCTTTTTTGTAATTCAATGAATTTTATTTTAATTTTCAATTTTTGATTCCATCGTTTTTGTTGCTGTTCGGAATGGCGCTACACCCACTTACCTTCACTTATTCGTCGTTGGGTTTGTCAGTCTGTCTGTTTCTTTCGCTTTTCTTTTGTTAGTGAAAATTGTGAGTTTATTTACATACAAAATATCACAAGAGTTCAAATTAAATTGAAACTAAAAATTATAACGAGTTGAAAGACATTGTTAAAAACTTACCTTTACTGTTATTTATTTTGTTACAAACAAAATTCATTTAGTTGTTTTTTTTATGATATCCGTTAATTTAATCCCAAATTTGAAGTCTAATTAAAAATGCCTGAAAATAAATAAAAGAAAAACAAAAAGATTTTAATGTTAATTGAATTTTGAGAAGAATTTTGTGTTTTTCTTTAAGTTCTACAGTAGAATGGAGGGTAAATTAAATTTGTTAGTGAACTTGTTGCGATTGAAAACTTCAAATCAAGTTTAACGCATATTGACCCAGAGTGGCTTTTCAAACAGCAACTTCCAAAAGAGAATATTTTCGACATGGAACAAGATACCACACTGTATAAAAATATGATTTTTTGAAACTTTTTAGTACGTTTAGAAAAAAATTTGCCACTTTTTGTTTTAAAAGCGTCTTAAATTTTTATAAATATCTATGAATCATTTCATAAATACCAATAAATAATACATTTTCACTTATTAAATCTATGCTTTTTTAAAATGAAAAGAAAAAAAAGTAGAATATTATGAAACATTTCTGGTGTTTTATGAAAAACAGATTGATTAAGCTTTTGATCTAAGTGTATGGAAATTATGTGCTTATTCGCATTTATGGACTCTAAATGGCAAATTAAGTTTAAAATCGGTGAAAACATGCGGATTTCGCCAAAGTCTTAACTCGGTTGAGTGCTCTGAACACACGCGTACATGTTCCGATCCAGTTGTAAAACAATATTGTGTAGGCAGAGCTTAACAAATGTTTAACTAATATTTTTCATTGCATCTTGATTTGGGACTTCCAATTAACTTCCTACATCAAAATTCATATTCGGAAAAAACCTACCCGGCCGGTCAGTGGGATAATTTGACAAATTGAAGTAGAGGTAAGCAAAATTTTGCGGATTGACGTCAGAAATGCGTGAGTGTGAATGAAATTCCAGTTTATTTACCTTAACGTGAGTGGTAAAATATTGTATTTATTTGAATGGACGTGAGTAAAATTTGTTTTTGAATAAGTGAATAACAGGTCAATTGAAAAGCCCCGGCCTACCATAGTAAAACACATTTTTTTTTGGCAAAATTCGTTTTTTTTATTTAACATAGTTCCCTTCAAGGGTGATACACTAATTATAGTGACCCTCCAACTTTTCGATACCATTTATGTAGTACGACTTGTCCTTTGCTTTAAAAAAGGCCTCAGTCTCGGCGATCACCTATTCATTCGACGAAAATTTCTTCCCAGCGTGCATTCTTTTGAGACGTGAGAACAGGAAATAGTCGCTGGGGGCCAGATCTAGAAAATATGGTGGACGCTTAAGCAATTTGAAGCCCAATTCTTGGATTTTTGCCATCGTTTTCACTGACTTGTGACACGGTGCATTGTCTTGGTGAAACAGCACTTTCTTTTTCTTCAAATGTAGCTATTTTCTGGCGATTTCCAATAATGTTATGTAACAGTCGCTGTTGATGGTCCATCCTTTTTCAAGGCAGTCAATGAAAATTATTCCATGCGCATCCCAAAATACAGACGCCATAACCTTGCCAGCCGACTGTTGCGTCCTTCCACGCTTTGGAGTTGGTTCATCACGTGCAATCCACTCGGATGACTGTCGATTGGACTTCGGAGTGAAATTTTGGAGCCATGTTTCGGGTTTATTATACTTGAATATCTCCAAACACTGCACCGAATCATCAACTCGTCGTTGTTTTTGGTCAAAAGTGAGCTCAAGCAGCACAGAGCTCTCTCTTACCCAAATATTCGTGAATGATATGATGTACACGTTCAGTTGATATCTTTAGAGTACCTGCTATTTCCTTCAATTAACGGTCATTTTAAATCATTTTGTGGATTTTTTGATGCTTGATGCTTTCACTGTATTTTTTCCCTTCAAAAAGCAATATTTTATCAACACGCCAAATTCCTTTTTATCCATTTTGTTCACAATAGCAAAAGTTGCTTCACTCAAAATGCTATAATTCACAAAATAATAATCCGACAGCTGTCAAGTTTATACACGTGTTTAAAGGTTAGGGCTAACTAAAAGTCATGTCGATTTAAGTCTAGTAGCGTCATCTATGTGTCAGGCCGGGAACTTCTCAATTGACCTGTTATGAGCTAATTTTTTGAGAAATTTTGTTTTGGTCTTCTTCTTAATATATCCCTTAATTTTTGTTTGCCTATTTAAAACTTTGAAAATTTTATAATACCAAATACAGTAAACCCCAGTTAGGATGAACTGCGAGGAACAAGAAAATTAGGTCGATATCAGCGAGGTTCGTATTAACTGAGATAACAGTTGTTTAGGAAATTAAAATTATCCAAAAAAACTTAAACTTTTTTTAAAAAAAATAAAAATAATGTAAATTCTTTTATTAGATTTCCAAAAAATACTGTTTGCTAAAATTCTGCATGTTCAGTTTAAAAAACTCGAATTTAATCTTTCAGATTAAAGTTAATCCAACTTTTAAACTCTATTCGTTAAATATACTATTTTAGATAATTAAAAGTTTAACTTACCAATTAAAAAAGTAATTCTGTCAGTTTAAAATACCAAAGTGCCATCGAAAGTGAAAATGTCGGCTTTAAGCCCAGTTTCTTATTCATAAGAAAATTTCGTGTTATGTTTGAAGCTCAAAAACTGTAATAAAAACTTATAATCTCCACAATCATAAAAAAGGTAAAGGTCGCTTTTTCGCAACATTTTCAAATGGTCTTATCTATTAAATTAATTCGAATAAAATTTCACTATAAATTTCCAACAAATTAACTCAAGTGAAATCTTGTCTTTTTATTTGGAGATTGACAAAGGTTTTCACAAAAGTGCTATCAAAGTTGCGAGCTTCATCAAAATATTTGTGGATAGCGCCAAATATCATTCCTTATCTGGCCTTGTGTTGTTTTAAGTACACTTCAAATAGTTTGTAAGTTCAAATAATAGAAAATACAATTTCAAAGAAATGATATTGCATTTAAATAATGGTCTACTTACTTTTCATTTAAATCAAATGGTTTTTATTTTTATATTTTTTAAAATTTTATCAGGCTCGAGATCATTATTTAATGTTACTAATGAAAAGTTAACACTTTTTTTTTATTAAATGTAAAATTTGTGAGGATCACCTCTGAGTGGCCAGGTCATGGTCAGCCTCCTTATGAACCACCCAAACCAACAAACAACTCATGAACTTGAACAGGTTTATATATCACACACACTAAGAAAAAAGACTATGCGAAATTCCTTTTTCACAGTTAGTGATATTTAGAAATATAGTTTAAATAACTGATACATCAGTAAATCCAACTGATTAATCAGGTAAAAATAAGTGTTCAAATTTTGCTTACCAATTGCGTATAAAATAACTGATTATTCATTTATTTTAAATTTCTCCCGTTTTTTGTATTTTTGGATAAAAATTAACTGATTATTCATTTATTTTAAATTTCTCCCGTTTTTTGTATTTTTGGATAAAAATTAACTGATTATTCATTTATTTTAAATTTCTCCCGTTTTTTGTATTTTTGGATAAAAATTTTGAATATTACTGTAATGTTCAGTTTAGATAGTCAACAGTTGCAAAAAAGTCCAAATATTGACAATTATAAGCCAGCAAAAACCATGGTATTGGAGGCATTACATTCATGCATTACCTTATTTTTAAATGCAAAATAATGATGACGTATTTACATGATTTAATAACATAAGCAAAAATTAAGTTAAAAATCTATTTTTAGATACATTACTTCGTTTTTTTTTTTTTTGTAAGCAAGACAGTAATGTATTTGTTTTTCGATTTCACGATCAAATACGTGGATTAAAACAATATACAATATACAATTTAAGAAATTAAATGTTATCCGCTTTGATAGTTTAGAAAGAGTAAAGTTCTCGGAGCAAACACGTTATACATATTTAATAAAAATAAAATTATAACAAATTATGTTTAAAACATCTATTTTTGTACACATTACTTTTCCCATCATCTTTGTCATGTTTGTAATCATTTATTTCCAGTAAGTAAGGTGTAAAGTAATGCATAGACCTTCCTTATATATTATTTTCTAATGAGTGATTATGCTAAGTAATTACACAAAAAAAAATTTAAATCATTTATAAATTTAAAAACTTATAGCCTAGAGCGCCATCACTTCTAGTATGTATACCGTTCTAATATGTACGTTACATATATTATTTATTATCAGCTTAAAAAGTCATTAATTTTGTATTGTTTTGAAAAACAAAAGAAACAACAATGAAAATTTAACAAATAGTAGATCTTTTTTAATGAATATCTAACGGAAATTTGGAATGTGCACTTAAAAATATATCTTATGCTCGTGCTATTATACACGCAACGACAAAAAGTAATGAAAGGTGTTTAACTCATTTTAAAAACATGTCATAGATTCTCTTAACATTTTTAACTAAACTTTGCAGATTCATATAAATCAATCGAATGTATAAATATTTTATATCACTCACTTTACTGTTTGTAGTTTAATCAAAAAATATTCGGTTAAAAATAAAGGAACATGCATTAATTTTTCAAGGAAATGTTTGTTTTAATTCTTTTTTATACATTTGTTCCGATATTTTCAGTTTCATTTATATCTTTCATTGCTATGAAATTCAAAAAAAAAATTTACACACAAAACGGAAATTTGTGATTTTGTTTGCTATTTAAAATATATATATATATATATATATATATATATATATATATATATATATATATATATATATGTGCACAGCACATATTGCGGGGACGGGTTTTCGTCGTTATAGTAACTTGTGAAAACACGTCCCCACAACATGTGCTGTGCACATATATATATATATATGTAAAACTTTGTGTAACACAAATATTTTTTTGTAATGTTCATAAATCTTGTGAAAACCAATCTTTGTTAACACATCTCCGTAAATAAAGAAAATAAAAAAAGGAAGTTTTTATAAAGGCTTTTTACATAGGTGTTACCCCTTAAGTAGTATAAAAGGGTGCTTACGGTCAATGATTTTTGATGTAGCAAATTGGTATCATTGCGACAAAAACACTGATATATAACTCTTTAAGATCCCACTGTAAATACAGAAGATATAACAAAAAAATTAAAAATGCCCTACATTCGGCAAAAAAAAAATTTAAAAAAAAATAAAATAATAGTTCCGCTGGAATTATTGCAATACTTTCCTAGCAAAAGTTTATTGCCTTTTTGCGAGCTTTCATTTTAAAATATTAGGGTAGTACATTAAGGTGGTAGCAACTGAGATCTGGTGGGTTAATTCTAGAACGGGTTACTTGAGGTCAATGGCTCCTTCGAGGAAAACATCGGTCTCCGCGAGACAAAAAACATTAATATACAATACTTTAAGATCCCACGGTAAATGGCGAAGATATAACGAAAAATATAAAATGGCGACCCCTATGTTCGGCCAAAAAAAAAAAAAAACATTTTTGAAATTTTCTTGTTAAAATACTTTATATTTGAGGGTGTACGCTGAACTTTTTTTTGAGGTACGGTCTTTTGTGCATACTTTGAAGACATCTGTATATACAGCCAAAAAGTCTCTATAATATGAGCTGAATCCAGTAAAATGTCTTCAGTGTAAATATTTATTTTTAACTGAATAATTAATTGTTTTTTCTATAGTATGAGTTGTTTAAACACCATTTGAAAGTAAATAAGAAAAAACCATTTGATTTAAATATAAAGTAAATAGACCAGGTTTTTGACGAAATATCATTTTTTTAAATGGTATTTTCTGTTATTTTAACTTACACACTATTTTAAGTGTGGTTTGAAAATGGAAAAGTATGTTATATTCAAACTTATCTAGTCTTAGATGACAGACTTAAGGCTTATAATTTTTTTCATATTTAAAATGTAGTGTACTGTGACCAGAACTAAAAAATCGGTTTGTATAAAAAAAAATGGGGCTAATAATAACATTGAAAAATAAGACTTCAAAATAAAAAAGAAGGTTTGGCTAGACCCTGGGGTTCTCTTAAGGGTCAAACATAATTATGTACGGTGATTATAATTTTTCATAGGAATTCGCGAGACGAACTTTAAATCAGATATATTATTATTCTAAAGTTTTTTTGAATTTTTATAGAGAGAAGATATCAATGATATAAAAAAATTGTATATTTTTATATCTATGAGAAGAAATATATTTAAGTATATTATTTTGTATGTTGTTTTTTTGTCATTGGCTGTACTTAGTATTTTGTTGATGGAATATTTCCTTAAACTTCATCAAGTTCAAATATTTAGTTTTTTATACTTCAATCAATTAACTTCAATACTTTTCAAATTGTATATTAAAAAATGTTTGATTTAAATTAGTAATGGCTGATGTTAGCGAGTTATTTTAATGATATTGTGGTAGTTTAGTAATAGTATTGGTTTGGAGTTGAATACATTTCTTCAAATCTGAATATATCTTAAGATAAAAATATATCGGCTTTAAATTAAGTTTTATGAAAAAACCGGTTAACAAAAGTGGGGCATAAAAAGTAAAACCTCTTTTTATATCTTAAAATATAGACAAATTATGATTTTTAGAAGGCAATTGTTTTAATATTTCTTTTTCGTAAAATGTTTAATATTTAATACAAATATCACACTCTTGCATAGCGGAAAACACAATGAATTTTGAAAAAATTTTCCATCAGATTTAGAATTTTATTATTCGTCCACAAAAATTGGCACTTCAGATAAATTTTCAACGATTAATTCAAAACTTGCCATAGATTTTGTAATGTTTTTGTTTACGCCGAAGGTTGCGACGTTTATTCAAAAAACTAGAAAAATTTGCACCAAATTATAAAACTTTTTAGTTTCAAAAGTTGAATTTTCGATTTCTTTGATCAACAGAATTTTTATATGAAAATAAAGTTTGGCTAAAGTTAAATTTGAAAAAAACAAGTGAAAAAGGGCTAAATTCGGCTGTGCCGAATCTTTGAATACCCTCCATCAAAGGGGATGAAGATGATATACGTATATACTAAATTTTGCACGAACTGTAATATGAATATGTTTTGTCAATTAATGTAACGAACTTTTGTTATTTAGTTTTAGCAATGTTATTTACAGAGGTCTGCTCTGTTAGCGAATTTAACATTGTTTATTTTTAAGTTAACTTAGTTATCATAGTATGTAAGACAATAAATGTAATCGAACAATAAGAAGACTTAAAAACATTTTTACTTACTTAACAGAAAAAAAAAAATAGATACAGAAAAATTGTAAAAATTTGTATTGAAAATTTAGAGGTACCTTCACATTTTCACTCATAACTTTTGAACCGCTTGACCGATTTTGCTCATTTTAAATACCAAACTGCTCGGGAGGATGTTCAATAATCTGGGTAAAAATAGGCACCCCCTCGTCCTTTCAACAGACAGACAGACGGACAGACAGACGGACATCGCTAAATCGACTTAAATTGCATAAGGATCACGAATATATATACTTTATGGGGTCTTAAACCTATATTTCGTCATATTACAAACGGAATGACAAACTGATATATACCCTCACCATATATGGTGGAGGGTATAAAAATTAATGGAGCTTTAGAGGCCTCAAATGAGAATGTGAACAAATTTTTTAATTTTTTAAGAAATATACAATCACAACAAACAAAAACCGTCATATTTTTACCTGAAAAATATTGGTATTAAATATTAAATTTACGTGAAAACCAATTTTACACAATGTTTACGTAAAAATCATTTTTTTTATATGCAGTATAACAGGGCTGCGACTTTTGTATACCAAAAATATAAAATATTACTTTTTTAAAACTATTTCAGTGTATTTGTTAAGTAAAATTGCTTACTACTTCTACTACAAATGTAAAGTTTTGTTAATTTTTGTATTGAAACTTTCCAGTTTTAATAAAAACAGAGTACGTATTTTAGAGAACGATTTTGCTTCTCGCGATACTTTAGATATATTTGCGAACTGTTCCCAAAGAGAAGAAAACCCTGAGGAGACCTATTCATAAAAAACTTTACCAAAAAATAAGGAGTACGGATTGAGCACCTTGGAGAAGCATAAAAGTCTCGTAAATATAGAAACATGAAGTAAGTAAACGAACAGGTATTTTTTACTTTATTATTGTTGTACTTAAATTGAATTTTCCAATGAAAAAATCGAACTTCGTCTTTTCGACTTTATCATCAAAGGAAAGTTGACGTTCCAAAAGTAAAAGTCGATTATTTGAAGATCGATTTATAGAACCCTATACTTAAATTTTCAACAATTAAATGCAAAATTAATTAACAACAAAATTAATCCACAGCCGAAATTACAACAAAACCTTATAAATCGATCCGTCCTTTTGTATTAGATATTGTTGGTATTTCTTTTGAAAATTTAATAAAATTGAGAATTTTGTTACTGTTTCACAAGATGATTAAGACCAATTGTCCTAGTTACATTGTTGAGAACTTTAATTTCACAATATCGATTAGAAACCCTCAAATAGTTTTTCATCGTATAACTTCATCCATGTATGAAAGATCCTTTAATGTGAGGATAACTAGAAATTGGAATTCGCTACCTAGAGACCTTAAAAATTTCGTTTTTTCAAAGGCTACGTTTAAACACATATTAGTGCAGTATTTCGGTTTTTTATACCCTCTCTAATTTCTGATAACTGTAATTTTAGCTTTTCTTTGATTGTAATTTCTACATTATGGACCTTCAATTTTAAATTTTATTTTATATTTTAGTTTTAGGCATTTTATATATTTATATTTTTTTATTATGTTTATATTAAATTGTTTTTTTAGTAGTATACAAACCATATTTGGCCCAGAGGGGTTGGTTTTTGAATATTTGAATAAAATAAAATAAATAATGTACATTGTTTGAAATATAACCGTTTATTCAATATTTTATCTTTGTTTGGTTGCTTTGTTTAAATTTCTGCTCACTTCATCAGTTACTCAGATATATCGGTTATTACTTTTTTCTACTTAACAAAAAAAAAAAATCAATTATTGTTGTATGATTTTTTTGATTTAATTTTTTTAACCCTACACCACAACATGAACTGTGTTTAATGAGTTTGTGCTGATGTTTGTAACACCCAAAAATATCGGGATTATATTATGGAACTTTACAGGATGTACAGAGTTAAAAGTATCGAACACATCATTGGGCCAACTAAAGACAAATGAATACATAAACGCAGAGAATATGGTTGGTGCAATTATATTCGAAGAGCATCACATATTTTTGGGATAATGATTGTGCCAACCATAGTCTTAGTATAATAAAATAAAATAACCATAACTTTACCATAATATAATCCCTACAGTTATATTATGATTGGAAACTATGAACAAGTTCTTTAAATTTAAGAATAATTCTTTAATTAATATTTTTCTTAAAAAAAAACTTATTTGATTTTTTTAAAGAAAAATACTTAAAAAAAAATTTTAAATTCTAAGGACTTTTTTAATAAAACAACATAGATCCTATGGACTTTTTATAGTTTTCAAAAGTTTTCTTTTAGAAAAATCTAATCTAAGAATATTTTTACTAGAAAAGGTCCTTAAAATCAAAGTTTTTTTTATGATAAAAGGTCAACCGAATCTAAGAAATTTTTAAAATTTTGGTTTATTTAAGGATATATCAATATTTAGCAATGAAACATTTTTCAGAATCTAAGAAACTAAAAATGTATCTCTTTCAGAAAAATTTCTATAAAGTCTAGTATTTCGTACAAGAAAAATTTTCGTACTAAACAATTCTTGGGCTCTACAGATTTTGTTTTATAAAAATTTTTTTCTTAATATTCTGAGTACTTTTTTCACAAGTCGTTATTTTACAAAAAATGAATTAAACATATTTAATTTTTTTTTTATAAAATAAATTGTTAATGTTTTTATTGTAAAAAATTAAAAATTTTAAATTTTTATATAGAACCTTTTTGACAATGAATTTTTCGACAATGAATTGATTACTGTAATCTATAATATTAAAGTGAAGTTTTTATTTGATTGATGTTCTTTTTAAGATTAACTATAAAATAAAAACTTCACTATTTAATATAACTTGGTATGGTTAAAATGATCTTGTTTGAACATATGTAAAACCAATTTAAATACACGTCTCTAATATTAGTTCATAGCTGATTTGGACATACGGTAGTAAAAGCAGAATGTAAAAAACACAAAAATAGAAATTAAATTTCGTAAAAACTCAATAATAAAAAAATCAGCCTATGTTAGCATAAATACCCAGCAAAAAAAATGGTAGTCATTCTGTGACTATAATTTCTTTCATTTCTTCCTAAACTTCAGTTGACATTCTTTTATGATTTTTTTGGTGTTATTCTAAGGCACTTCCAAAAGAATTCATGCGTTCATATTTCAAATGCAGTGATCTGGATATAAACCCGATGCATATCTTAAAATATCACTCTTCATTACTTCTTAAGCATAAGTTATAGTATATCGTATATTTTTTTAATCTTAAGCATTTATTCAAATTGAAATAAATAGTTCTGATGAACTTTTTTATTTTTTTTATTAAATCATTTTTTATATTTAAGTTTAAAATTTCATTAGGGTTAGAATTTATGCAGTTTTGCAATTTTATAAAAGTTTTGAAAAATCAAGAAAAACAGATTTTTTTAACCTTTTATTGAAACTAGTTTTAATTCAGAATTTGCCAAAATAATTTTAAAATTGTTTCAAAAAATATCCCAAAAATGTTTTAAAATTGTGCAAAAATTATTTAAAATTGTTTAAAAGTATTTTAAAATTGTCTAAAATGTTACAAAAATGCTTTTTTACTAATGAAGAATTATTAATTTGTTTTAATAAAGAGTATTTGTATATCAATGCACAAATTTCGCTTCTTTAAACTTATTTTTCTGCAATCTTATGAATTAAATTTTTATAAAAGCTTAAATACTACAAAATATATGAACATTTTCTACTCATACATCAGAATATCTAATCATGGTATTATCATTGCTTCCTTAGAGTAAAGTATGAGTAATGCTAGTAGCTACATTTGAATACTTCCATCCTATGACACGCTAGTGTTAAATTCATAGATGAAACCATTAGAAAAGAAGTGATGCCTTTGCCATAGTAGTGATGCTTTTATTGCTTCTTTGGCAGCTTCATTTTTGCTGGGTAGCTTTTTCCTTTTATTTGTGAGTTAAATAGAGATATCTAAAATTGACACTTTCAAGGGCACGAAGAATGTTGATGAAGGTCGTAATGGATCAGAAAATGCATTCCATTTAGCTTGTGTTTAATAACTTTTTCTGTGTATTCTCCATGATTAGTAAATAAAAGTAAGAAAACTTTTTCATATGAAGAAATTTTCTATGATCTCGTACAAATCAGACAGTATTACTACTATAAACGTTGTACTGCTACTCAAGGCTGCACTGGAGAACAGCTGAGGAAAATACTAGAGGGTGCACAATAGATCTACGTGGTGGCGGTGCTGGAGATACAGACTACTCAACCCAACTACATCGTAAATCGTACTATAAACGTCAAAGTCATGTGTTATTTGATTTATATTTATTTACTGATTGTTGTCAGCATTTTAGGTTGCATAATTATCATATTTTTTTATAATCATCATTTTTGTTACCACATTATGGTTACAGCCAATCATGTTAAAAAATAGAAAGTGGCAATCATGAAATAATAAAATATTTACTATAATAATAATGGTAGCGATAATATTGATGGTTAGAACCTTTTTATAAACCAATAACTTGATTGTGACAAACATACCTGAATGCAGCAAGTATAATATAGTAGCAGTGATGTTGTTGCAACTGTATGTTTCTCTGCGTGTAGGTATGTATATATCAATAACCTATATATATGCACTTGTTGTCTTCAGTTGGTTCGGAGGCTTTGTGGCTCCATGATTGTCATGTAAAGTTTGATAGTCCTTGTGTTAACCTTGTAATAAAACAATAGGTCGCAAAAACAAAGGAAATACTTCAAAGTGCCGGGCAAAAGCAAATTAAGTGCTCATTATTCTCCCCCCAGGCCCTGCACACCACAGAGCTGTCCTTCCTGATCTCGAGAGGTGTGATCGTAGTGTAGATCAACCAGTGAGAATTCACACATTTCATATCCTTTGACTTTGACTTTTTCTTTATATTTTATATTATAAACGTAACTTAAAAATTAGTTTAAATATTTTTTTAATTTTAGCAACTCGGTTCTAAAAAAAAAATAGTAAAATATTTTCCGAAAATCATGAAATGAAAGTTGTAAATTGAGACTTGAAAAAAGGGTTTATTAAAAATTAGTACAAGATAATTAGAACAAGTTATGTAAAATAAAAAAAATAGATTTCGACCTGCTAACTTATCTCAGTATAACCAAAGCTTAGTGCCTAACCATAGTTGGTAATGTCAAATTTATATGGAAATAACTGTGGTTAACAATGTACTCTGGTTATTTATTAGATACATAAGTTACCCACCTTTAAAAATTAAAATTAACTTAATTTTATTTAATTCCTAGAGATATGGAAAAATTACCTAGAATCAATTAATATTGAGCTTACAATAAAGAAAATCCGACCGTATTTGGACCAACCAACTAACCGAACATGAATAATGAACGTTTTTAAATTCTTTAGATTTATCTGTTATTAAATGCCCTGACTATAAAATGAGAATAAATCGTCCTTGTCGGAATTTGAAACGCTTTACGGAATCTGATCTAAATTATTCCTGGTGTAGGATATTATATAGTCGATATGCCCGACTTTAATTTTTTTTATTATTTTTTTGCTGTTTTTTAGGTATTTACCGTGAAGCTTAATTGTTTATTGACATTGATGCTATTTTTAATAAAAATTATTCAATATAAATATACATTTTTTTTAATTTTTTCTGAGTTTTTGATATTTAATATATTGTGTATTATTTAGGTTAATATTTTTATTTTGTTAATAGATATTTTATTTATCCTTGAATATGATAAATTGGATTTAATTAAATTAATTGTATGATAATTAATGTATTATAAATATTATTTTATAGAAAACAGTTAAAAATTATTTATTTAATTTATTGATGTGAAAAAAAAAATAAATACACATGTATGGAAAATTAATAAACACAAAGTACTTTTAACTCAATGAGAATCAATAAAAATAACTTATCAGGGGATATACCCGGTATTACCCACCGACTTGGAACAAATTTGAATATGCAATAGAGCAGGCAAAAATTAATCATCAGTCTCATGTCTGGGGAATAAAAACCTAAATTTGATTGCAGGGCAACTAATCTTAAATTAACGAAATTGAAATTGTTTTGTACATAGAATTAAAGTTCTCCAAATATTTAAACTTTCATAACCATTTTGCTTATGGTTTGAATACAGAGCTGCCGCTTGCTTAAAAAGTTAGAAATACAGACGAAAATATAGCTTAATATATTAGAAAAAAATTCAAAATTTCATTAAAAAAAATCACTTTTTATCCGGGTGCGTAACACCGAGTACATCTTCTTTGTTAGATTATTAAAAGTTCTAAAACTATTTTTAGTTGGTTTATACTGTGGGGTGAAAATGTTTGTGTGTTAATCCATCCTAGTTAAAAGAACTGCAGCCAGTTTTTTTAAATAAAATTATTTCCTTTTTTTTTTGTAAAACTCATAGCTTTTGTTTAAATAACGAGAATTAAAAGTCATATTTTGTTCATTGGATATTCTGAATGCAAAAAATCTTTTACTGCATTGTTTTTTCCTCTAAATTTGAAATAATTTCAACTGAGTTAAGAAAGTAGCACAGACAAATATTTGTTTCAAATAAGCTTTATTAATAGAAGTTATTGAATCATTCGAAACGAAATGGCACTAAACTGGAATTAAAAGTATTAAATTTAAATATTATAGACTACACACATTTTTTTATTTAAATTTTATCATATTTCCTATCCTTAAAGATTTTTCTTACACGCAAAGAAAAAACATGGTTGGGAGAATCATATTCGAAGAGCATCATATATTTTGGGTTTATGATTGTGCCAACTATAGTCGTACTATATTATGGTTATCATATTATGATATAAAATATCCATATTTTACTATAATACTGACCCTACAGTTATATTATGATCCAAAAATTACCATATTATAATTCTAAATAAACATATTATGATGTTGAATTTATCATAATATGATTGCATGTAATCATAGTATGCTCAAAATGTTATTACATTATGGTCCTATATTATGATTTCTGGATTATCATAATATGATCCATATAATATCTTTATATAGAATCTTTTTGACAATGAATTGTTTATTGTAAATAATATTACATGTATGAGGAATTTTCGAAAAAAAACCCTCAAAAAAAATCTTCTAAAATTGAAAAAAAAAATAAACTGGATCTTAATGAAAGGTATTTTCTACCCATCTGATATTTGTCCAGTTTTAGAAAACAATATATGATTGTTTTTTTAAGACATTTTGGTTTTTATGAAAACAAGACAATACTCGTATTATGACTGTAAATGTCAAAGTCAAGTTTTATTTGATGTATAATTATTCTTTGATTGTTGCCAGCATTTTATGGTTGCATAATTATCATATTTTTTTCATAGTCAGAATTTTTGTTACCACAGTATGGTTACAGCCAATCATGTTATAAAATAGAAGGTGGCAATCATAAAATAGTGAAATATTTACTATAATAATGATGATAGCGACCATATTGATGGTTAGGCAACCAATAATATAGTTGTGACAACCATACCCGATTGCAGCAAACACAATATAGTAGGAGTGATCATGTTGCAACTATGTTTTTTCTCTGCGTGTAAATTATATTTGATGGCCCACGTACCCTAAATTTTGAAAATAAATAAAATCTTTAATACTTCACACTTAAACCGCAACTTTGAAAATGTGAATTGTAGAAATAAATCCTAAAAAAATTAACAGAATTTACAGTTAACAAATAGTTGTGCTACACAATTTCGTTTAATGATTCGTGTACATAACGCTAAAGTGTTAATTGATAAGATTTTAAGTTTGTATTTTTTTTATTTTTTGGTAAAATACAAAAAAAAAACCTGAATAAAAGTTATCAAGTAGCTCAACTATTCAAATCGGCAGTAATAGTATTTAGTAACGTCACCCCAAAAAATTGTTTAGATGCTGTAATGGAAGTTTTGCCGGTTTTTTATGTTAAAAAAAAAATAAAACTTAAATGACTTCATCGCAAATATAGCACAAACTACCAGATAGTTGACGTTTTAATTTTATATATTTATAAAAAAATATACTGGTTAGAAATATTTTTCTTTTTTTTTTTTTGCCATAGAGGAAATGTTTTGTATAACACTTGCAAAAAAAAAATAAACTAAATTAAATTATGCATAAAAACAACATACATGCAAAAACGAATTAAATTATATAACCTGAAAATATATAATTTAAGAAGACTTTAATTAAAAAGCCACCAGTTTTGTCATGTACTGGTTTATTTATCATTTAGTTTAGACGTCAAATGGTTTTTTTATTTCATACTGATTACTCAATGTATCTGTCTCTAAATTTGCGGCATTCAAGGAATTAATTTTCGAATTAAGGGGACAGTCTGATTTAGAGCCTTACAGATATTTAATTCATTTTCTTTAATCGATAATTGTTTTCCATAAAAATATCATACAAATTCCCAGAACGAAATTTCTTTGCTTTTTAAAATTTCATTAAAATTTATTCAAAACTTTTTTTTCTCGAAAATTTGCTTCACTGAATGAAGACGTCATTCTGATATTTTAAAACTAAGGTTCTGATAATAAAAAAACTAATTTTCTCTTTAATTCTTTTTTCTAATTTTTTAAATATACTAAATTTCGTATAATATATTTATATATTGCTGGAACTTATCTAATACAATTGACATTTTTAGGATAAATTTGAATTTTACTAAACCTCCACATATATTTCTGGATCTAATTTGATCTGCCATTTTTCCAATCAATTGAGATCTTTAATTCCCAAATATATCGTTCGATATATTTTGATCCACCATTTATCGGATCAAATAAGATCAGCTAGATTTTAAGGAACATCCTATTGGATATGTTGAAATTAAAGATAGTAGATGTAAAAAGGTTTCTAGTTAGAGTCCGGTTTTGTTAGGGTTGGTTGAAAAAAGGCATTAGAAGTGAATGTACTCTTTACAGCCTACTAATGACCAAAGATAAGACATACACTTAAGCCCGAAAGTCGGCTTGTTGTGCGTTCTCATATAAGTTCGAATTTTACTGAGGATCGGGCCGCTCCTTTACCTCAAACAGTGGTCATATTGCCCGGGCTTCCGACTGGCTGACTTTAGTCAAGAGAAGAAAACCTTTGCCTTACTTTAGTCTCAAGCAAGTCTCATAAAATTAACTGTTTTGGTTTTGGAAAAGTTAATAAGTTTTTTTTTTGTTTAACAGAGCCATCATATTAGCGCAGCAAAGGGTTGGCTAGCAGCAGACCTGGGCGATCTCAATTACATTTTGCAATTCCTCACTTGTGTAATTTAATAATTCTATCAGACCTACGCCAACGTCTGTGGGATTAAACTTTTCCTTAAAAAATTTCAAAACTTTATGTTGGAACAAAGTCTTTCTAAAGAGACAATGCATCCTTGGACAATCAATGAATATGTAAAATTGGTGGAGATGGCCTTAATAGCCGCTTGACTACCAATATAGAAATTAAAGTAGGAATTAAACATGGTATGCAGCAATTTGGGCGCCAAAACTTTTGTCTGAAAAATGATGCAGTAATCGGGAAATTTATACGGCTTCAACTTCTGAAAAATTACCGTAGCACTAACACTTCGACCATTTTAGAACAAACCGTGCAAAAATAAAGTTCCTATGGTCAGGGCAAAGACCTGCGAACCATCCATACTTCCCTATAGTGACGCATAGTCCCTCATTAAAGCCCAACCAAGGAATAATGTAGTCACTGTTACAAATTACAAGCGTATAGCAGATTTTAGATTACATGCAGTGTCGCAGTTGGCGTACTAGGTTTCGCGTCGGTGATACATAGTTCAGCAAGTCTTTGAGCGTAAAATTAGCCTAGCAATTGCTGTACAAACCCAATGCATATACTTGAGTGAAATTCCCCAAGTTTTGCCCAGCACTTTTCTATTAGCATACAGCTCATTTGTGGTATTCCTGACTCTCTCCTCAATATTGAGTTTTCATGACAACTTGCTATCCAAAACAGATCCATACCACCTTTTTGTCTTACTAGTAGTTTTAATATTGAAATTTAAAGAGAAAATTAAAAAATCAGAAACTTTGGTCAAGCTTTCCAAAATTTTTAAAAACATGAGTAACAAAACCAAAAATTATAAAAAGCACTAATATTTAAAATTTTTTGTATTACGAAAGTACCTTGAGTCCATAGCGCTCCATTTGTTCAATTCTAAAATCTTTTTGAAAACGTGGCTTACCAAAGAAAAAGTTAACATGGTCGTATATTTTTGGTATATTAATCATTTGAACACATTTTTTAACCGCTGGATATATTATGTCAGGCACTTAAATGTTGCCCGTCGCTATAATTGTAACTTATCAGCGACTCTATTGTTTTGATACATTGTATATAAAAGTTTTGCAATTTCAATAGTGATCAGTGGTACTCAAAAATAATCATGGCATGTAAAACTAGATTTTCTAGTGGCTTTGGGGAATTACGAAAACCACAAGACGAAATGAGTCACCAATAACAAAAATATATATATAAAAAATAACAAAATTGCGTACAATGTATCATGTAAGTGTGGGTAGTAGTCGAACACACAAAAAAAAATAATAATAATATCCACATGCGATTTTCTTTACTGAAGATCAATAAATTTTATGAACTTTAAATGAACCAGACAAACAACAGCAACAATAACAGACCTCATACAAAAAATAAATACATATTGACCAAATATGTATGGATACTTATCAAAAAAAAATAAAAATTATGACCAAATCCATAAGAAAAAAAATGTATACAAGAAAATTTGTAATAAAGAAGAATATCAAATAAAAGATAAAACCAAAAAGATCAAAACCAAGAGCAATACCAAATACCTGCAGATATTAATGAACAACTTTAAAAACTTGATGTAGGTCAAATTATATGAGATTTTGTATGTAGTCAAAGAGGTGTATAATGGAAGCATGTTGGCATTACTTATGGTTTTTTATTTTATTTTATTTCATTTTATTTTTTGGTGACCAACAAGCCAAATAAGATCATGGCAGATGATATAAAATCTTAAATTATTATCTAATGATTATAATTAAATGATTACAAATTTAAAAAAAATAAGTGTTTTCTTTAATAATAAACAAAATATTTATTGTAATTTTTATTAGCAATCTATGTAAATTTCAAGCAATAACAGAACTTCTTTGTATTTAATTACTTAAAAACCGGCTTAAGAAATGTAACTGTAGTTTATTGTATGTATTTAATAATTAAAAAAAAAGTATATTAAACTAAATGACCATATGATCAGAGTAACCCAGGTACAGCATGGCGTTTTAAAGAATATAAGTAATTGTTTGCATTTTATATATACATATATAAAAAAAAACACATAACCGGTTTGGTTTCGGTTTTACTAACTTTAAGACTTAAACTTAAAGGTATAAAGAATAATATATAAATAAATCATGCAATTATTCTTTTCTGATATTAAATCAAGTATACATTAAGTGGAACAAACTTATCTTAAAAAATAAAAAATTGTAGAACTACACTAACAACATACATTTTGTGGCAAGATTCAATTAAAATATATTTAACTTTGACTGACGCGCATTCGCCACAATTTTTTTCAGAGTGCTGTCGTTACCAAAATAATGTTTTTAAAACTTTATGTGAGATGTTCTTTCTCCAATACAGGACCATGAACATTTTTCTAAATAAAAAAATCTAAAAAAAATAATGTTTTTAAAATTTTATGTGAGATGTTCTTTCTCCAAAACAGGACCATGAAAATTTTTCTAAATAAAAAAATCTAAAGTTTATATTTCCAGAAAGAAGAAGAAAACATTTTTATTGACATATTTAAGAGAGACAAGGTAGTTACCAGACTAACGCTTGGAGAGTACGCATAAAAAGACCATCATTAACATTCTTTACATCTTATAGATGCTAAATGTAAATTTCTCTTATAACACGCAGAGAATAAACATAATTGCAATATGATCACTGCTACTATATTGTGCTTGCTGCAATCAGGTATGGTTGTCACAACCAAGTTATTGGTTTTCTAACCATCAACATGGTCGCAACCATTATTATTTAGTAAATATTTTACTATTTTATAATTGGCACCTTCTATTTTATAACATGATTAGCTGTAACCATACTGTGGTAACAAAAATTCCGACTATGAAAAAAATATAATAATTATGCAACGATAAAATGCTGGCAACAATCAATAAATAATTATACATCAAATAAAACATGACATGTTACTGATAAAAATCCGTTCAGTCAGTTTATTTTTACTACAAAATGTCTTAAAAAAAACAATCATATTGTTTACTAAAACTGTTCAAATATCAGATGGGTTCACATGCCATTAAAACATTCATCAATTGAATTAATATCCAGCTAATTTTTTTTTAGATTTAGAAAATTTTTATTAAAGGAGTTTTTCGAAAATTCCTTATACATATAATATTATTTACACTAATCAATTCATTGTCAAAAAGATCCTATTGAAAGATTTTATATTTTTTGATTCTTTTCAATAAAAACAATTAGATTTTTTTTAAATATGTTTATTAATTTATTTATTGTAAAAAGTTTTCAAAATATTACTAAAATATAAGTTTTTAAAACCCATGTTTTTTTTTCTTGTACAAAAAGGTTTCTTACACAAATTAATAGATATTTATAAATTTATCTGATAAAAACATTTTTAGATTCTATAGACTTTTCGTTAAACTAAAATTCTCGGATTTTCCAAACTGTTTCTTATATAAAAGTTCATATATTCTAAATAAACTTAGATTCTAAGGCCTTTCTTTGCTGCAAAAATTCATAGATTCTGAAGAAATACTTAGATTCTAAAGACTTTTTTTAGTAGAAATGTTCTTAGATTCTAAAGACTTTTTCTTAAAGAAAAATTTCTAAAAACTGTCTAAAAAAATCTTAAAAATGTCTAAGATTTTTTTTTATTAAAAAAGTCATTAGAATTTAAAAAAAAAAATTTTAAGTATTTTTCTTAAAAAAAGTCCACAGAATCAAAGTTTCTTGAAAATCTGTGATATTCCTTAACAATTTTTCTCCAAAAAGTTCGTCATATTAATTTTTTTTTAGAAAAAACATTTCTAAAGGAAATATTCTTAAATTTAAAGAGCTTTTTCATAGTTTCTCAGAACTTTTCCTTTAAGAAGTTTTCTTAGATTAGGAATCATATACTGATAATCCAGGAATCATAATATAGTTATATGGGACTATAATATGATAACATTTTGAGCATACTATGAATACGTGCGATCATATTATGATAAATTCATTGTAACATGTTTATTTCGGACAATAATATGGTAATTTTTGAATCATAATATAACTGTAGGGACCATATTATGGTAAAGATATGGTTATTTTATTATCAAAATATGATAATCATAGTATAGTACGATTATGATTTTCACAACAATAAACCCAAAAATATATGATGCTCTTCGAATATGATTGACCTAACCATGTTTTTTCTCTGCGTGTAAGATTACCACTTTGGCTCAAGATTTGGGTACTAAAATTACTCACGTAATTCGCGAGGAAATTGGATCTTCCGAATTTAAAAACGAGTAAGAGCGGCTAAGTTCGGCTATGCCGAATCTTATATACCCTTCACCATGGTTGGGAAAAAACTGAAGTTTATATATGGACATATATGGAATGGACAGATTTATATACGGACGCCTTTAAGAGGAAATTAACCATTTAGTTTGGTGTTAAAACTTGGACTCGGAAAGATTTATGGTTCCAGAAAATAGGTATTTAAAAAAAATTTATGTTTTCGGAATAACTTTTTTGTATCTGAACCGATATTTCCGAGTTTTTCAGCAAATATGTTATATTAAAGATTTTCGATCTTTTGCTATATAAGACGTATCCATAGGTCATATTACAGCTCTAGAATAGTGTTTGTTGTTTGTGTATAAAAGGTGAATAGGTGAAAGAAAAGAATTTCAACAAATCGTTAAAAGAAATCACTAGAACTGCATGTGTTTTATTTCTACAAAAACGTTTGATTTAGCTGGCAAATTTGCATTTGTGATTTTATTCCGTTTTTTTATTAAAAATATTTTTAATTTCTTTAGCTTAATTTTAAAAATTTGAAGGAAAATAGTTTATAATTTTTTTATTAAAAATTATTATAAGTTATGACCTAAAATAGTTGCACTCAAAGGGAAATTATGTAAAAAATTTTCTTAATATATGAGAAATAAGATAATAAAAATCTTTTTAAACCATCTTACGAAAAAAAAGTGAATTGACCGGGATTCGAACCCGCGATCCTTCCACCTGTGGTGAAGGGTATAAAAACGTTTGTATTTTGTTTGTATCAGACGGTTTTTATAAAAATGTTGATGTTTTTAGCCTATTTAGGGATTATTTAATTATTAATATAAAATTTTATATAAATTAATTATTAAATGTTAAAAAAAACAAAAAATAAACAAAAAAAAACAGTGAATTGATCGGGATTCGAACCCGCGGCCTTAGAGAAAAAAAGTAATTGTGACATAGCGTATAGACAACTGAGCTATTGAAGCTCACACAAAATCATCGTCAATAGAGGTACATATATAAAAGTCTTCGTTCATTAGAGATTTGTTTAGTGTTTGTTTAAATGACAAATCTTTGTATGTGTGTTGTTTGTGTGTAAAAGGTGGAGAAGAAAGAAAAGAATTTTAACACATAGATGTGTTTGTTATGCGTGAAATTCTACATACATATTAAACAAAGGGATTTTACCAAATAAATTAGAGGTAGTCCTGGTTTTTTGCTAATATCTCAGCCATTTGTTAACCGATCTGTCTGATTTTTAATAGCAAACGGAAATGGATCACATGTAGCAGAAATAAAACACAATCAAGTCCTCATCATGTCTGGGTTCTTCGGAAACCCCATTTCAACACACAGACAGACAGACGGACAGACGGACATCGTTAAATCAACTTCGCTCTTCATAAGGACCCAGAATATATATACTTTATAGGGTCTAAGATCAATATTGTAGAAATTACAAACGGAATGACAAACTTATATATACCCTTCCACATGTGGTAAAGGGTATAATTAAATGTCAGAGATTGTTCTTTCGGATGGGTCATAATAATGATTCCGACAACCAGTTCAATTTTAAGTGTTTTATTTAACATTAAAAAATAAAATAAATAACCATTTATTACATATAATTTTTCAATTTCGGGACACCCTCATGTAGGCTTTAGTTTGGTAAACCAAATTGATGGCGATTAAATGAAATTGAAAATTTTAAATCGTTATTTCAATATAGTAATAGTAAGACAACTATTATTTAAATAAAAATTAAAAAAAAATGCATTGATTGAATAAAAAGTAAATGAATAAATGTTTAATTGATTAAGTGAAAATCAGACATCAACATCGACTTAATTACATACAGAAAAATAATAAAAAAAAAAAACAAACGTTCACGAACAACATCTACAACACTTCAACACACATTACGTGACATCAATTGAAGTGACACATTTTTTGTCGTTGTTGTATTTAATGGTTGCTTTTCTAAAGACAAAATTGATGACGTTTTTTTATTAAATACAAAATAAAAACAATAGTGAAAACATGATATAAAAATAAAATATTGAAAACTAAAGGTGATGATGATCATCATCATCATGTATTGCGGAGTTTTAAAACAAAAGGTATTTAAAAAGATTTGAACATTTTTGTTTTTATGTTTGGAGGGGGAGGAGTTGTAAATATATACAACAATTTCAAATGCTTGAAAGAAGCTACAATAATAATATACAATACGGTAGCGCTAGACATAAACCTACACTGAAGTGCGTTAAGAAAACGTGTATGATTGTCACATTTTATAAAAAAAAAAAAAACATTAACACAAGATCACGTTTATGCTTGTTTTTTTTGTCATTTTATTAGTTAAGAGTGTAAGTTAATAAAAGGTTTAAAGACATTTTTATTTTCTATACAAATATGTATGAATGGTTTTGATATAATATTGTACACGGAACGAAATTTAATTAAAGCCACACACAGAGATATTTAGTATCGGGCACAAATTTCTTAACCGCTGAAGTTCGAAAAATAATAGGTACGTATTTGAAAATTATATTCTTTTTTAGGAAAATGTCTGAAACAATTTAATGCAAATTTGGAACCATTCTCTAGATATTCGTAAGATTTTTTCTTTTTCAGATTCTGAAACTTTTTCTATAGAAAAATTTAAAAATTTCCCCTTAGATTTAAAGGCCTGTTTTCTAATATATTTTGTTGAAAATAATATCATATTCTGAGTACTTTTTCTTCCAGAAAAACTCCCTAATTCTTATTACTGGATCCTATTGTAAAATTATCAAATTGTGAGGACTTTTTCTTACAGAAAAAACTTTAGATTCTAATATTTTTTCAATGTAGAAATTTAAAGAAAATTTTTATATGGAGAGGCAAACACAAAAAAGGTTTGCCAAAAATCCCTCTGGCTAGAAATCTCTCATTTAAAATAAATGTTCCCCGGAGATGGTCTAAATCACTAAAGAAATACTTTTTGGAATTTCCAATAAAAACGTGGGGCTAGAATTTTAAAAATTCCGGAGGACATCCACTAAAACGAGGGCTCTGAAAATGTTTACAGGGTGAGGTAGATAGAGAAATAGATTCCCTCCTAACGTTCTGCCCAAAAAACTTCCGCTGGAAGGAAAACCTGTTTTTCCTTCAGCGTAGACATCTATTAAGACTTGATTTTTGGTACGGGAAAAAAAAGGAAAATCTATGAAATCTACATTTAAAAAAAGTTTTGTCTGTGGTATGGACTTACGCACTGAATATATATTTTTAGAATTGCCAATTAATTAAAGTGTGATGGTTGAAAAGGCGAAAAGTGCGCTTTTAACGATCTGGGCATTAAGATAAAAATCAGAAACCTGATATTTAAAGATCTACTACAATATTATTTAAAGCGGAAAATCCTTGGAAATTTAAAGAGTACGTCAATGGTAAGAAAAACCTATTTTTAATTTCTAAGAATGAAAACATATTAACACATAAATAATTTAGGCGGATCAAAAATTATCTAGTTTTTGTACAAAACTAAGTTTAAAAAGTAAAAACTAGAAAGAAGACACAAAATTTTTCTCAGTCTGAACTTAGTATTAATTTAATTTAGTCAGAAGTTTTAAACAATTAATTCATAACTAAAACATATATACTTATCAACAGTTTTGGATTAGACATTAGTAGATTAACCCACTCGTACCCACTGTTACATACACAAAACGTGTAAAATTTGGGGATAACCAAGGGGGTAAAATTTGATTAATAAAATTAAATTACCTACAAAATATTTAAAGTTTTTAAAAACAATTAAAAAAATTACAAAATTTTTGGCAATTTCATATTAGAAATTGAAAATTATATGAATTGTGGTTTCTGTCGTACACAGTTTGTTCGTAACAACAGATGTGTTAATGCCGTCCGGTTTTTAAAAATAGTTCATATTAACCGAGAATTTGTTCTAACTAAGTTCGTCTTTACCGAGTTTTATTTAATTTTTTTCATTAATCATTTAAAGAAAATTATTACAAAAATTCAAATTTATGGCGAATGAAAAAAAAAATCATTTACTTAAAAATTCCACCTTTGGTCAAATCTGCAGGAAAGAAGGATGTGGTTGCCAAATAACTTATTCTGGATTGTGTTGTATTAAAAGCTGTTTCTAATACTTTAATACTGGGTACACTCACAATACATTTTCCGTTACCAACTGTAGTTTATTTAAAAATTAATACGTTTGTTTTTAAATGAAAAATAAATTGAAATTCATAGAAATATATTTTTTAACTATTTGAATCAGTCATTCAAAAAAAAAAAAAAAAAACACTATAAAAATACGGACATTCAGTAAAAGTTGATATATTCAGTTAAATGTAAAATTTTAGTTGTCCGTTTTTATCAAATTTAAAAGAAATTGCTCAAATATACAAACAAACATAGAAAATAAAAATATATACCTCTGTGTGTGTTGTGTTTTGTAATTACATACAAATAAAAAAATTTTCAATTTGAAAAACAGTACAAAAATCTTTTTGGTGTTACCATTTTGGTCGATCATTCAACACTGATTGAAAATAAAGAACATAATGGGCTGAATAAAATGCGAAATCAGTAGCCCTCTTTCTGATTGTATTTTTGTTTAATTCAATATCTACGAGTATTTTTGATTGTTTTTAAAGAAATAATTTAGTAAGTGTAGTTATGAAATTTTAGTGTTACAGATAAATACATTTTTTCTAGAAATCGGCCAAATTTTTCTATTATCTATGTTTTTCTATCAACCCATTAATTTATATCGCTTTGTAGAAAATATTCAATATATATTGTGTACGGCGAATTTTTAATAATAATTCATATGCATTTTTAAAAGCAGTAAGTACCACTGTACGTATACGTAATATATTAATCATGCGTTTAGGTGTCCCTAATATAAAAAGAAAAAAATATTTTTGCTGATTATTTAGGAAATACAACAATAAATGATTTTTTCCTTAAGAACAAAGCCGAATAACATGCTGTAATTTAAAATATACTTATCTTTCCTCAAGTATGGGCTAATTCACAGATAGGAACGTAATACAAATGAAAATACAAAATAAGGAAAGGAAGGGTCTCCTCTTAGCGGAAAAAAATAAAATTAAACTGTTGTTCCCTGGATAATCGGATAAATTACCGATTAATTAATTTTTAGAATTTCCGCCACGAATGTTGTAAAAATGGGGTATCAAATAGGGACATGTCTCTTCTTAATGGCCTGTCCAAACTATTTTGCTTAAAATTCTTAAATTTCATTTTGCCCTGGAGTATGAACCAATTCACTGATAAGGTAATGCTGTTGAAAGTGGGAAAACAGGTGTTCAAAAGGCGAAAGGTGCCTTTTTAACGACCTACCCAAACTTGTTTGAATAGAATCTTAACATCTAATAAGGTATTTTTTGATAGGTACATGGTAGAAATGAGGATGCAAATAGGGACATTTTCCTTTATCTGCCTGCTCACGCCGCTAAGGATAGGGATCAGAAATATAAAGAATGAGTCAAATTGAAACACTAATATTGAAAAAAATTGGAAGGGCAAACAAGTGCAATTGAAGTACTAGATAAGGTGAAGGTAATGGAACAGAACGGGGAACGTAGAAACTTGGAACACCGGACAATGGAATACAATTTAATGAAATAAGAAACGAATGGAGTTGAAATAGCAGAAAATATGAACAATATGGAAAAAAGCGGTGAATGACGGGAATCGAAACAATACATACAAAGGAATTTAAACACTAAAATCGAAGAGGAAGCGAGTGGAATTGGAAAACAAGATAAGATGAATGTAATGAAACGGAACGGAATGGTGAACGAGTGGGACCGAAACACTGTACAAAAATATGAAATGTAAATAAACCGTGAACAATGGGAATTGAAACACTGCACACAGAGAACAAACAGAACAAGGTTATATTTATCGATTTGATCGGCTAGAAATCTAAAGTTTAAAATATGTCTTCTGCGAAGTATCTGTTAATTAACTTACTAGTCAAAAATGTGGTAAAAAATGGAAATTCGAAAGGGTAAAATTTCCTCCTTTATGACCTATCCAAACAGATTTGGCTTGAAATCTGAAAATGTGTGTTACTTGTGCCAACTTAACGAAAATATACTCATTAGAAAACCTGACACGTTAACCACCCAGCACAAACCGCTGGAGCTAGGAAATTGAACTTTGGCATTATTGTTGGTAATCCCAGACGAAATTTAAAGAAATTTCTATAGGGAGAACAAACACAGAAATAGCCCCTGCTTTAAAGGCCTGTCCAAAGTTCCTATGGCTAGAAATCTGTCATTTAAAATATACGTCCCCCGAAGGTGGACTAAATCACTAAAGAGATACTTTTAGGAATTTCCAAAAAAAAAAACGTGTGGCAAAGATTTTGAAACTTATGGGCTGCTGTCCCGCAGAGGGCATCCACAAAGTCAAAAAGTTTGAAAAAGTCTTTTAGGTTGGGTAGAAATTGAATTTATGCTTTCTGACAACCGAATTTGTAGCGAATCAAATGGTTCGGTTGTGGTAACCAAATTTTTCGGTTATGACAACAGAAAACCAATTGTGAAATGAGTATTTTGACTATAACAGCAGTATTTTGGTTGCCTCAATAACAATTCGGTAGTCACAACCGAAAAATTCGGTTGCTGTAACTGAACTATTCGATTGACAACAAATTCGGTTGTCAGCACGAATCTGTTTTATAGGTGTATAAACTAATTCACTGACAATGTACATTTTCGAATATCCAATACGAACGTGGTACACTCAGAATATTATGTAGTTAACTGTTTGTAGTTTAATAAAAAAGTTTTCCGTTCCATTTAAAAATAAAGGAAGATACATTTAGTTTTCAAAGAAACATCTATAGTAACTTTTTTATACATTTATTCGAAATAATTTACTATCATTTACGGATTTATTTCAATTTCATTTATTTTTTTCATTTGTTTGAAATTTAATAAAAATTTACCCACAAAACGGAAACTTGTGGTTTATTTGTGTCCGTAACAGTTATTACAAATTTAAATTTTGTTTGCTGTCTGTTTCAAAAAAAAATATTCAAAAAATTTCAATTTGTTTTTTATTTAAATTGGTTGTATATATACAAAATTTTGCAATATAATTTACAAGAACTTCATAAACACACATACATATACAAAAACATTCACACAAAAAGTGTTTATAGCTTCATATGCATACATACATTTTGTATTGTACGAGTATATTAAAAAAACAAAAAATACAAAAACGGAAATAATTTCAAATAAATGAAAAAAACATTTATTTTTTAAGGATTGGTGGGTAAAATTTTGACATTTATTTTAACTGATTATATCAGTTGATTCTTACGGATGTGTCAGTTGATTAATCAACATTTAAAAATAAATAACAAATGGCATTTAATTTAAATGAAAATTAAGTAGACCGGTTTTTAAATGAAATATCATTTCTTTTAAATGATATTTTCAGTTATTTTAACTTACAAACTTTTTTAAGTGTAGGAATGGAGTTAAAATAGAAAAAGTGCCCCTTAGTCATCCAGCCATTAAGCTCACTTGTAAGAACAACAACACGAAAACTGGTTTCTCCTTCTGCGTAGACATCTATCGAGATGGGATTTTAGGGAGGTCTTATGGGTACAGGCAAAAAGGGGAAATCTCATCATATGTAAAATCTGACATTTAAAATATATGTGTTGTCTGTGGTATGTCTGATGATAAAATTTTTGTTAAAAATACTAAAAGTGCGCTTTTAATGGTCTAGAAAAATTCATAAAGATAAAAATCAGAATCTTGAAATTAGAAATCTACTACAAAAAAATTTTAAGAGGCAAATCCTTAAAAGAATCATTAAAAGTATCAAACAAGAACCATTCATACTCTACGAGCACATTTTAAAAATTGACTTACAAAATGGTAATTTTTTTTTTTTAAGAAATTCTGAAGTTTGAACTTGTGGTCCAATTTTGCTTATAATAAACTTAAAATTTTTTTTGTAAACTTATTGTAAATGCAGGTTTTTAGACTTTTTTTCTTGTGTGTTTAGAAAATTCACTGAAGCTTAGTTCAATTAATATATTTTTCAAAAATTCCCGAACTATTGCTTGTCAGAGACTTTTAATTCTAAATTTGGATTTAAGCTTAACATTTAATAAGAATTTATTCATTTAAATTCCATTAGAATGTATGCGTCTATGATGATTATGAGCTTATTTCAGAAATGAATTTTTGTTTATCAAATTAAAAATCATTAGAACTTTAAAAACGAAATGTAATACTTAAGATACATGCTTAGATTAAGCAGCCATGTGTAGAGAAAATTGCATGTTTTATACATGAAGAATATTGACATGCAACATAATAATAATAAACACTGCAGCTCGTGCTGAAAATATTTTTCTTTGTTTAAGCATTATTACTTTTCTTATTATGATTCTTGAAAGCATGAAGATCATAAAACGGACATGTCTCATTTACGATTGTATTGTTTAAAATTAGATTAGATATTCCAAAATATGTTTGTAATTTTTGTTTTAATTTTGGAACAATTTAAACCTTTGATTACTAACACTTGACCACCAAACAATTTTATTTAAATTTTAGTTTTGCCATGTACAGCTAAATAATAGTCATGCTACACAAGATTAGCCCCATAGATACCCTCCCTGTCCTTCATTTCGCTTTTGAACAAGTGTTATTTTTCATTCCTAAAATAAATAATTTAATTTAATATATTTTGAGCACATCCAAGAGTAAAGCGGCAAAAGGTAGATACACTCACCAAAAAAAGTCTGTAATGGCAACTGAAAATTTTGCTGTTATTGCGGGAAATTTTGCTAATTTGAGCCCAGCGGATTTTTGTGTACAATGAAATTAGTAGAAAAAATTGTAGCCGTTACTAAATTTTAGTATACTTTTTGTAAAGTGTAATAAAAACCGTTTGCTTAAATCAGCAAAAAAAAAGTAACTAAATATTAGTACAAAATTTTAAATTTATTTTTTTTTATCGAGCATCAATTTTTTTTATTTTATTTATTTTTTCAAAAAGTAATTTATACAAAATTAAAAACAAAATCAAAGGCTTAAAAATTGATAAAACAGAAACGAATTTATCATTTTCTTTTTATTTGGTAACATCTGTTTTGAGTTTTAAGTTAATTTTTTTTTACTTTTAAAGTCAAATTTTTATTGTTTAATGCTGATTTTTAGTGATATTTTAAGTGGATGTCCTATTTTCAGACATGAGTCGGTAAATTCACTTCCGATCCCTTTTTTAATTTATGTAACATTTTAAGGAAATTTAAGTTTTTAAAATTAGTAATTTTTTGTTAATTTTAGCAAATCGGTTTTAAAATGATTTCTGAAATTAGCAACAAAAATTTGTAAATATTCTGTAAAAACTCTGTAATTTGTAAAATGTAAATAGCAAAAAGATTTGCTAAATAATAATTTTTTTACTAAAAATCAGTACAAATATAGTAAAGTGGGATTGAAAACCGTTTACAAATTTTTCTACTAACTTTTTTTTCCTTCTCTACAAGTCACCTTTAGAGATGAGTAAATCTTTTGTGTGGGCAATTAAAAGTGTAGTCCTAAATAAGAAATATGAAGAAATATTTAATTGGTTAAACATTTTTAAAGCTTTTTACTAATAAAATGCAGCTTTTTCGATCAACATGTAGGCTTACGTTTTGCGAAAGTAAAATATTGTTGGGAAATTCAAATTACTACCCATGTCAAACTTTTTCGATCCTTCCTTGTAAATTTTTGTATGAATTTAATGCAACAATTGTTTGTTGTTTTCATTTGCTACTTTTACAACATTCTTATTTCGTTTCTCGTGAAGCCCATGCAAATATAAAGTAGCACACAATACTAAATATCAATTTAACACTATAACAACCACCTATAGTTTCGATAAGTATGACCAAAGTAAGATAAAAAACTCTATATGGGTTCCTATCTTTTATATGCTTGTTTTTTTTTACATGCATATAAATTTATGCTTCTTTTGCAATGCAATATTTTCTTACTTTTATTGTTCAGACAATTCATGTTTCTTTTTCTGCTTTTTTTTTTTTGGTGACGTCTAGATTTATATGAAAATAATAAATTAATAGAAAGAAAAAGGTAAAAGACATTTTATTCATTGCATACATTCATTTAAACTTTAAAGACAGACAATCATTTCGTACACTCAGAAAAAATAGTTAGTAGAAAAATTTGTAAACGGTTTTTAATTCCACTCTACTATTTTTGTACTGATTTTTAGTAAAAAAATTATTATTTAGCAAATCTTTTTGCTATTTACATTTTACAAGTTACAGAATTTTTACAGAATTTCAGAAATCATTTTACAAATTTTTGAAAACCGATTTGCTAAAATTAGCAAAAAAAATTACTAATTTTAAAATAGTGGATATTGAAGGAAATGTTATTTCTAATTAAAACTTACACTTTCAAACTTAAATAGCCTTAAAATGCTACATAGATTAAAAAAGGGATCGGAAGTGAATATACCGACTGAAAATAGGACATCCACTTAAAAAAGCACTAAAAAGTTTTTTTTAGTTCCAAAAATCAGCCCTAAAAACAATTAGAATTTGACATTAAAAGTAAAAAAAAAATTGACCAAAATATTTTTCAAAACAGAAATTACCAAATTTAAACAAAATGACTAATTCGTTTTTTAAAAAATATGTTCAAAATTTTTGATACTCGATAAGAAAAATAGATTCAAAGCTTTTTACTAATATTAATAAAATTTAGTAATTTTTTTGCTGATTTTAGCAAACAGATTTTAAATTCCACTTTACAAAAATTCTACTAAAATTTAGTAGCGGCTACTAATTTTTCTACTAATTTCATTGTACTACACGTCAGCAGACATGTGTTGCTAAGATTAGCAAAAAATGCCGCTGGGCTCAAATTAGCAGAATTTCCCGTAATAACAGCACAATTTTCAGTTGCCATTAGAGACTTTTTTTGGTGAGTGTATGTAAGTAATAAAATATTTTCTCTCGAGTACTTTTTCTTTAGTAATAATTTTTCTTTATATTTTTCTAAGTATTTCGTGAAATGATATGAAATTACATTTTAGTTGTTTTTGTTTTTGTTTGTGCTTGTAGATACTTTTTGTTGAATGTTTGTAATTTATGTTTAAATTTATACAATATATTTTACTTTCATGTATTAACATGATTTTTGTTAATTCACGAAAGTTTTTGTATTGAAATTATTTTAAGGAGATTTCGTTGTAATACCCTATTAAACAATTTGGTCAAAATACACCATTCACAAACATTTTAAAATATTAAATTAATTTTGAAATCGGGTGCTTCGAGGAAAGTTATTTGCTATGAAATTCGACAGCTAAAATAAAGGTACCATTACACTGTCCAACAGCATTTTTGGAACAGAATAGCGACCCTATAATTCTGAAAGGGTAAGTTGAGTAGATCATTTTTGTACAACAAACTTATGGTCCAGCACGTCTGAGTTTTTTTTTACAGTGGGTCAAAGTTTAAATTTTTTTGTCGAAGGAAGCATTATACTATATAAAAAAAATGCTGTAAGTTAATGTCTAAGATAATTCTTATGGTCAGAGTTGTATTGTGGAATTGTATGAGGATTATTTTTGTGGAAGATCTTAACCCTCTAACTGGTCTCTTTATGGGCCAATTTGACGCTTTTTTCGAGAAAATCAAAAAATATCCGTTAAAAAAGGACATTTAAGGATTAAAATATGCTACGAAAATGTTTGCCGGAAAATTTCAGCGGGGGTCACCAAAGACACCATTGTTGTAAATAAAGCTCTTTACGATTAATTGGCAAAATTACACGCCTCAACATACCCTTTCAGAATTATGGGGTCGCTATTCTGTTCCATTCAAAATGTTTTAATTTGTTGGACAGTGTTATTAGCCTTTACTTTCCGTAGTGTTTATGTTACATGACAATTAATTTGTTACAGGTAAGGTCTTTGAGATTTTCTCTGAATCCACCAAGCGTACGTATAGATACTCCATTAAAATAAACATTTGTTGCTTTTCCTTTTGCTCTATACCGCAAAGGTCGTAGGCGTTGGGTATTATATGAAAAAGAGTAATTGCCAATTGCTCCAGTGCCCCAACAAAGCCAATTTTTTTTGATAGGGGTGGCTTTTTTACAGGAGTGTTATAAAGATAGTAATAAGAGCTTGCTATTCATCCATTTTACTCTTACACTCACCAAAAAAGTCTGTAATGGCAACAGAAAATTTTGCTGTTATTACGGGAAATTTTGCAAATTTTAGGCCAGCGGTATTTTTTTGCTAATCTTAGCAACACATGTCTGCTGACGTGAAGTACAATGAAATTAGTAGAAAAAATTAGCTGCCGCTACTGAATTTTAGTAAACTTTTTGTAAAGTGGAATTTAAAATTTGTTTGCTAAAATCAGCAAAAAAATTTAATAAATATTACTAATATTAATACGAAATTTCAAATTTTTTTTTATCGAGCATCAAAATTTTTTAATTTTATTTTTTTTTTCAAAAAATATTTTAGACAAAATTAAAAAAAAAAATCTAAAGTTTAAAAATTGTAAAAACATAAACTTTTAAAGTAAAAATTTAATTGTTTTTAGGGCTGATTCTTATAATTAAAAAAACTTGTAAGTGCTTTTTTAAGTGGATGCCCTATTTTTAGACATGAGTCGGTATCTTCACTTTCGATCCCTTTTTTTTAGTCTGTGTAACATTTTAATGCAATTTAAGTTTGTAGGTGTAAGTTTTAATTAGAAATAACATTTCCTTCAATATCCACTTTTCTGAAATTATTTGCAAAAATTTGTAAAATAATTTCTGAATTTAGCAACAAAAATTTGTAAATATTCTGTAAAAATTCTGTAATTTACAAAATGTAAATAGCAAAAAGATTTGCTAAATAACATAACAATAAATAGTGATGCTTTTATTGCTTCTTTGGCAGCTTCATTTTTGCTGGGTACATATGGTTTAACATATAATATATATTTCTACATGATTATATATTATCAGATAAAGCCACGTATGATTATATACAAACTTTTTTACTTTTTTTCCATTAATATTGCTTTATTTATAAAATAGAACATTTTATAATTAACAAAAAAAAACATAAATATTTGAGACTGTATAAAATTTTTAATAAAAATATAAAACAAATTGCAAAATAATTTTTCCAAAGTAAGTAAAATATTTTTGACACAAATTTGGTTAAAATACGATGTGTGTAAACAAATATAATATACATAAATTCGGCTTAGTTTTTTTTTTAATTCTGGCAAACGTTTTTTATTAGGACAATTATAATTTTTCCTTATAACAGTCGTTGCCTACATTAAACATAAAAACAAATCAGCCACAACCATCATCAATATTTTTGTGCTGACTTGATGCTTTGTAAGTTTTATTTGTTTTTTTCTTAATAAAATTTATAAATTTTTTTTGTTGCTCTTTTTATATATTTTTTTTTGCTATTATTGTATTTCTTTTATTGTTACTTAACATTCACCTACTTTTATTGAATTTGAAATTATGCTTCGACTAGATGACGGATAGACTGTCTGACTGAATGACTACTTAACTTAATATAAACAATACTCATTAAATGGTCATTGATGGTTATAATGGTAATGACGGTGAATTTTAACATCATGTTAATATTGTTGTAAATATATTTTGTGGCCATTATACTTTTATATGCAAATTTTAAGTTTTGCTACTGAATATACAAAATATTTATTTATTTTTATTTTTTTTTTATTTGTTGTATTAAAAACATTTTTGTTAGTATGTTATAAACAAAAATGATCTGTATAATAAATCTTCACTAAATGAATAATCAATTAAAAATTACCAATTTAAATTTACAAATATCATAAAAAACCAGTTTAATTTAGTTAAAAATGTCACAACATAATTTAACAGCCTAATAAACCTATTGTTGCAATAAATATCTTGTAATAAACTTTGGTAAGATGAATTTATTCAAAGCATTTTGAAAACTCTGATTTCAGGTTTTTGAAAATTTTGTTAAAAGCAATAATGAGAAATATTAAGTACCACATTTGATGGTAGATTCACAATGATGGACAACTTGACGATGGCATAATACAAAAAAAGGGCTAAATTCGGCTGTGCCGAATCTTTGAATACCCTCCACCAATATCCTAAAAAGATGTTCTCTTCTGTTTTTGATACAAATAATATAAAAAAACTTTAAAAGTAAAATTATGTAGGTGAAAAAATTTTTTGAGGTGAAAAACTTTTGAAAAAAAGTGAAAAGAACTTTTTGGTGGAAAAAATTTAGAGGTGAAAAAAAAAATTTTTAAGGTGAAACAATTTTTTGTGGTGAAAAACAATTCTAGTGGTGGAAAAATGTTTGAGGTGAATACAAAATATTAACTGCTAAGCGACTGGTGAAAAAATATGAGAAAATATGTTATGTACCAGTCGCTACTATGAAATTGTACTAAATTTGTATAGGCAATTTAGAGGAACCTTTACATTTTTACTAGTTTTTTTAAACATGGACTGCACAAAAAACACATTTTAAAGCATAGTTTTTGTCAAATACTCGATTTCGTTTCGGCTAATGGGAACTAGCTCTGCAGCTGAATCTACCTAATGTATTTTTGAGATTTGAGGGGTTGACAAATGTATATTTATGTTAATTTTTTCTTTTATAAAAAAATACAGATGAATAAAGTGCGATATTGTGCTCTTAAACATCTAAATGAATATTGATTTAGAAAATTAAAGTATAATATACACATAAAACATATATTTTGCATAGCTTTTGGCAAACATTCTTTTATTTTATGAACGAAATAGAAAATCAATAATACCCTGTTGTATATTGTAGCAGAATATGCCTTATAGGGAGAATTTTTTTTCAGATGCGCCACCTATTGGGAAATAGTTTCAACTAATGTTCTTTCTTTAACAAATTAATGTCTTTGATTTATGTAACATAACTTTTGTTATTTAGTTTTAGTAATGTTATTTACAGAGGTCTGCTCTGTTAGCGACTCTAACATTTCTACTTACTTAACAGAAAAAAATAGATACAGAAAAATTGTACCAATTTGTATGGAAAATTTAGAGGTATCTTCACATTTTCACTCATAACTTTTGAACCGCTTGATCGATTTTGCTCATTTTAAATACCAAACTGCTGGGGAGGATGTTTAATAATCTAGGTAAAAATAGGCAACCCTGCTTGCGTCTTCGCGTCGTGATCGCCATTTCAACAGACAGACAGACAGACGGACATCGCTAAATCGACTTAAAATTGCATAAGGATCACGAATATATATACTTTATGGGGTCTTAAACCTATATTTCGACATATTACAAACGGAATGACAAACTGATATATACCCTCACCATATATGGTGGAGGGTATAAAAATGACAAATGCTACACATGTCCCTCTTTTAAGGCTTTATGCTTAACATTGTATGTAACAGCTAAAAAGAAGACCTGCTGTTAATGTTTATATATGTTGTGTTGTTTACTGCTAATAAAAACTAAACTAAAATATTTTGTAAGTTAAAATAACTGAAAACACACTTAAAAAAGTTTGTAAGTTAAAATAACTGAAAATATCATTTAAAAGAAATAAAAAAAACAAATTGAAATTTTTTGAATATTTATTTTTGAAACAGAAAGCAAACAAAATTTAATTTGTAATAACTGTTACGGACACAAATAAACCACAAGTTTCCGTTTTGTGGGTAAATTTTTATTAAATTTCAAACAAATGAAAAAAATAAATGAAACTGAAAAAATATGGTAAATGATAGTAAATTATTTCGAATAAATATATAAAAAAGTTAATATAGATATTTCTTTGAAAAATAAATGTATGTTGCTTTATTTTTAAATGGAACGGAAAACTTTTTTATTAAACTACAAACAGTTAACTACATAATATTCTGAGTGCACCATTTAAACGAGATTATATTTTATTTAAAACCCGGTCTATTACTTTTCATTTAAATGAATTGGTTTTTGTTGTTTAAACAACTGGCACATCAGCAAAAAAACAAATGATTTAATTTATTTGAAATTTTTTTCGTGTTTTGTATTTTTGTTTCTTTTTAATCTTCAAAATGTTTACTCATGCAGTCTACGGATACATTTTTTGTGTATGTACATATATGTGTGTTTATACAGATCTTGTAATTTGAATTGAAATAATTTTGTATATAAGCAAACAATTTAAATAAAACACAAACTGGAAATTTTTGAATAATTTTTTTAAACTAAAACATTCAAATAAAATTTATATTTGTAATAACTGTTACGGAAACAAATAAACCACAAATTTTCGTTTTGTGGATAAATTTTTAATATATGTATTTCAAACAAATGAAAAAATAAATAAAACTGAAAAAATCGGTTATTGAACGCAAATAAAAGTCTACCTTGCAGAAATCGGAATATTTACTCACTATGTTTGCTATTTTAAGTCTTCTAATAATCAATAATTTTTTCTTTTAATTTTAGCATCTTTTGATTTATATTTAATTAAAATTTTGCTTAAAGGTATATTATTTTTTCAAGTCAACTAATATTCAGAATGAAATTACGATGTTAGCAAATCAGCAAATAAAATTGATTTAAAAATTTTGCTTACCGACTTAATAAGCTGAATTAAGATTTTAAGAACTTTAGAATGGTTTTTTAAAAATTTGAAATTTTTGTTCAGATTAACTTAAACTGTAATCTATAATAATTATTTTAATTTGATGAAAAATAAATTAAAAAATATAACAGTAAACAATAATTTCTTATAATTTGATTTTACTTTTGAAATAAAATTTTTTAAACTAGTGTTTAAAAGTGGGTCGAGGTGTTCTCAGTACTCAAGCTGAGAAAGATTTTATTCTTAGCTAAAAAAAAGACGGAAAATCTATTTGTAAGACCGCGAAATTATTAAGGTGCCCCAAAAATAAAATTTATAATGCAATTTCTTCTAGAAAAATACATAAAACTCCAGGACTTAAGCGAAAAACATCAAGAAGTTTGGACCAGTTCATATTAAGAATTAAAAAAAAAAATGATTTATGTGTACCAGTAACCAGTCGCACAATAAGAAATATACTAATAGAAGCTGGATTCAAGGCTCGAAGTGCAAGAAAAGTATTGTTACTGAAAACAGAAAACATAAAAAAGGTTATTATTCGCCAGTCAACACCTCTGTTTCGAAAATTGGCAAATCATCCTGTGGTCGCATGAAACTAAGATAAATTTGTTTGGTTCTGACGAAGGCCAAAAAACAAAGCGTTAGACTCCAGATTCACAAAAAAAGACGGTCAAACATAATGGAGGTTCCATAATTTGGGGGTGGTTTTGCGTCATGTGGCGTCGGTCCAATTTTTTGGATAAAAGACAAAATGTGCGCAGTAGATTACGTAGAGATACTTAAGAATTAAGTGCTACCATTTGCTGAAGAGTAAATGCCACCGAACTAGGAGTTTATGCAGGATAACGCTCCGAAACATTCATTTACACTTGTTAAGTCTATAGGAATGTTACAGGAAAATAATGGGCCTTCCCAGTCTCCGGACTTAAATCCCATTGAGCATTTGTAGAGGGGTTCCTTAAAAACAAAATAGGGGCATATAAGTCTCAAAACAAAGATGGTATGTGGCAAAAAGCCAGTAAGCGTGGTATTATATAACCCCGAAAATATGTGTTGTTGGATCTATGCAACGCAGATGCAAGGTGGTAGTAAATATAAAGGAAGCATCTGCCAAATATTAATATAATATTGAAATATGAAGGTAAGTTATGGAATGAAATTTAAAATAATAATAATAAAAAACATAAATCGTCCCTATCATATTTTCCAGGCTGATTTTTTTTTTTTTTTGGAACTAACGTTTTATGTTGTAAATTAATGGAGTATAATTTTATTTTGTTTATTGTTAATCCTGTTGAAATATCTTATATGTAAGTATGAAAATAAAAATTTAAGAAAAACTGAAAAATAATTGTAATCCCTATTATTTTTTTCCAACACTCTATATATAAAACCATAACGTGACTGGCTGACTGACTCACTCCACACCGCCTAGACCTCCTGTCTTCGATGTCCACTTCCGCTAAGACGGAATTTTTCGAAATTACTACGAGGAGAAACAAAAAGGGGAAAGTCTCCACAGTAACGGCCTGCCGAAAGCCTTTTGGTTAGAAATTACAATTTAAATTATGGGTGTCTGAAAAAAAAACTAATCCACTGAATGGAGGATTTAAAAGAAAAAAAACCCTAAACTGCCTGCCGAAACCACTTTATTGGGGACATGTATGCACAGAAAAAACAGGTTCATTGTGACAACCGAATTTTTTGCCAACTGAATATTTTGGTTACAGTTTGGTTGTCCCAACTTAATGTATTCCAGATCCGATTGAAATGTATAGTTTAAACCAAAACTCTGTTGTATTAGCCGAATTTCGGTCGCTACCAACAAATAAACCGGGGTGAGACGGGAACATTTGAAATTTCAGGGGGTAGGTTAAGAAGGGGAAAATACCTTCTTTATAGACTTTATTGATCCTATTCCTACTTGTGATTGTCATAATAGAATTTTTAAGACTGAAAGAAAGACTGAAAAAAAAATTAATATGTTGTGACTTTGCTGCTACAAACACAAGAGAAATACAGTCACAACAAGAGTCACAGACTTCTTCATAGGAATAGGCCGGAGAATATCAAACACATTTGCCTTGAAATTTTAAATTTAAAATATATGTTCGATGGAACTTACAATAAAAACGTGGAAACATTGGCTTAAAAAGGAAAAAGTGCGCCCTTAATTACCCGATATTGACTTCGCCTATGACGGTTGTTTTGAAACTTTTAAGATAGATGGGTAAATACTAGAATAAATTTCCACTTAAAAGCCTGCCCAAAACCATTTCTGTTAGAAATTAGAAATTTAATATATGTTTTCCCTGTGGTAGGGGTAATATACTATTAAGGTACTTTTTCAAAAATTCGATATGAACTTAATAAAAAGGCAGATAAATAGGCTAAAAGAACTTAAACGGAATTTTTGTAATTATTAGCGGGTAAGAACGAAATGGGAAAATGTCCCTATTAGTGACCTGTCTCAAAAACTCTGCAAGAAATTTTACATTTCCCAGTAAAGGGGAAACCCAAAGAACTTATTACTGAACAGCTTGCAGTGCATTAGCATTGGTTTTAATTTTTGGTCTACAACCGGTTCTTTTGTATAGAATTTGACCTATTAGCATTATGTAAATTTCCTTCAAACTATAAAAGGTTCTAAAAAATGGTTGTAGAACCTGTTGTGGAACTATTTCTGGGACATTGAAACCATGTATTTTAGCTCCCAGGAAGTAGCTCAGGAACCTGTTTCATGGAACCCTTGATAAAAGAACAAATGGATACAGAGATAACCAGTTCTAAAAGATATTGGTGTGATGTGTTACCTGGGACAATATACCGGACACTTTTCAATCGAATTTGTTAGCACAATTCAATAAATTATCAAATAACAACACACATTTTTCCTCCAGTTTTTTCACAGGCGATTGCCCTTAAATTTAATGTTTATCCTGTAACCTGTTGACCTAAATATGTTTAAGTCCTTAGGCCTCGGGTGATTTTCAAAATTCATTTAACATGTTTTGCATTAATGTACATCTTTTTTAGTTGTACTATTATCCAAAAAAAAAAAGAATGACCTACATATTTTGCAAATCGCTTTTATCTATAGTTGCGTTTTAATGGCAGCCATGTTTCTATAATACTTATCACAATAATAAAAATATGCCTGAGAAAAAAACATGCCTTATCATGATTGTGCATGGATTTCATAGTCAACTAAATGTGATTGTATGCATGTAGTATTTGTATTAAAAATTGCCAGATTTGTTTTTTTTTTGCTTCTTTAGAACTTTTAAATGAAGCTGTGATAAATTTTTAGAAATAGACAATATTTTAACACGCTTAATTGAAGGGTCGCTCAGGGCGATAAAAAAACAAGGTATAATGCTTGATCCCAGCAAAATTTGTTAGTACTTATACCAAAGGCTATGACAATTAGATGTACAGAGTTAAAATCATCGAGCTAATCATCCAGCCATAAAGCCAATCAGCCACCGAGCTAAGTTCAATCGCACGAGTTGCTCAACTCCTAATATGTTGGTTTTATCTAGGACTATGAAACTTTTAGGATGATTTTAAATCACTCAAAGCTTAAGGGTATAAAAATAAATAAGTCCTTAACAAGAAAGTGATGAAATAAGAAGTAAAAAGATCAAATCTACATAACGTTTCTGTATCTGATGTGAGAAGATTTCGCATCGAAAAATTCATGGTCACCCAACTTAATATAGGGTGACTTAATAGATAATAAAGTTGTTTGCATTTCTACTGGATATTTTTTAGAGCTTTTAACTTCTAAAACTGTGAACATATTCTATTATGTAAAATTTCTTATTAGATAGATAAATAACATGAATAAAGCCCATTATTATATTCTTTATATTAATATATATTTAATTGCCTGTGACTAACCCTATAGATTACGCTTTACATGTTTTTTGTGAAAATTTTATCGATGCGAGAAATACAGAAACAAGGTGCTGAACAATTCTTTTTAGATATAATAAAGGGTGTCCCAAGAAGAACGCAATTTTTAAATTTTAAATAAAACACAGATATTTAAAAAAAATCGTGAAACTTTATTATATCGTAAAGTAGACAGAATGAAGTTATGTATGGAACAATATATCGTGCAGATGGCCGCCGCGGCTTTGCTGGCATGCACGCGATCTTTTAATGAAATTTTCAATGACCGTTCTGCATGAATGATGCGGTATTTCATTAATGCAGCGTCCAATTTCCTCTTTTAAGGCTTGTAAACCATCGACTTCAAAAAACCCCAAAGAAAAAAATCTAATGGTGTTAAATCGCACGATCTAGGCGGCTAATTCTAATCTCCAAAACGCGAAATAACACGACAGGGAAATGACTGATGCAGCAATTGAATTGTTTCTCTGGCTGTATGACATGTGGCGCCGTCTTGTTGGAACCACATGCCCTCCACATTCATTTCTTCAATTCTAGGCAAGAAAAAACTGGTTATCATTTCACGATACCGAACACCATTGACTGTTTGCGCTTGACCTGCCTCATTTTCATAAAAAAAAGGTCCAATGATTCCTCCAGCCCAAAAACCACACCACACAGTGACACGTTGAGAATGCATTTGCCTCTCGTGAATCACTCGAGGATTTTCCTCACCCCAAATGCGACAATTCTGCCTATTGACGAAGCCATCAAGATGAAAATGGGCCTCGTCACTGAAGATGATTTTATCGGCAAAATCAGCATTTTCATGTTGTCTCTCCAATACCCAATTAACGAACTCCCTTCGCTGTCCATGGTCAGCTGGCTTCAGTTCCTGAGTCAATTAAACTTTGTATGCATGAAGATGCAAATCTTTCGTCAAAATTCGCTGCAAAGTGGATTTGGAGTCACCAATTTGCTGAGCTCGGTGTCGAATTGAGGTGGATGGAGTTTAAGCGACATCATCACGTACAGCTGCGACATTTTCGGTCGATCGACCTGGTGGATGGCGCGTTGTTGTCTTTACATCACTAACAGACCCAGTTTCGGCAAATTTATCCATTAATCTCTTTACAGTTGACTCTTTTGGAGCATTATTGTGACCCCAAATTGACCGCAATTTGCGAACTGTAGCCGCAAAACTTTCACCATTTTGGTAAAACAATTTCACAATGAGAATGCGTTGTTCATTCGTGTAGCGCTCCATTTTTACTAACCTCGTACCTTCTACAAGCAAACAATAACAATTGTTCAAATGTCAAACAATGACACTTCGAATGTTGCCAGATTTAAAAATTGCGTTCTTCTTGGGACACCCTTTATTACCAGATGTAATTAGATCTCAAATTTTGAGAATTAATTAGATCTCATCGAATATAGACAGATCTATCCTAAAACAATTCTAATTAATTTTTTTTTAACTTTTTTCTAAATTTCTTTACAATTATATCGAGTATAAATTTTTAGAAATATTCGTTAGACCTCTAGGCTTTGTTTAGGGCCTTATGGAAAGGTAAGAGGTACGGCTCTCTTTTAAAAGAAAAAAAAAAGCATATGTTACCTGCCATCTGGCTGAGCAAATTGAGGTTATGTTCATGTTCTTATCTGTATCTCGGCGATTTCACTTTTTTTAATTTTTTCTTTATTGAATCTGAAAGGCTTCGCCACTGGTTCAGAAGTTTGCAATTTTACCCTACTACCCTTCGACCACCAATCCAAAAATTTTCAAACAGCTGCCATTTCACACACCTGTATTTTCGGTGATGGTCGTAATAGACATATTTTTATGAAATGAGCCAAAGAATACGCTGGTGAAATTCTGCGGGCCGTGACTGAATAACCCTGTATAAGGTAGGTGCAAACAATAAGGTCGTACGTTATAAAACGTTTTCATTATACCGACTATTCGTTATAACGGGCTTCGATTGTATTTATAAATAATTAATCATAATTTTAAAAAATGTCTTCATTTTAACTGAACACAGTGACCAAAGGGCTAAATGCAAAAAGATAAATAAAATGCTCTTAAGAAAGACTTGAAAACTTTCAGTCATTTTAAATTAAGCTTTTAAAACAGCTAGGCATTTTTTTGTTTGTATCAAATTGAGTTTAGATCGTGCAGTTCTTGTTTAGTAATTCAATTTAAATGCAATAACAATTCAACTACGATGACTATTAAACTAGAAGAACTATTGAACTATAAGAGCTGGTGACTAGCTTAAAGATCTGGTGAACTAGAAGAGCTTTTAAACTAGAAGAGCTATTAAACTAGAAGAGCGATAGAGCTGAAAGAACGATTGAAGTAGAAGAGCGAACTAGGTCGCAGATAGGAGTTAAAATATAAAGAGCGCTCTATAGAAAGAACTAAATTGCCAAAATTCACAAAATTTCTTAGATTTCTTTACATATGTATATCTGATCAGATCTGTGCATAAAGTGTATCACATATGCCATATCTAATCGTATATGATCAAATCTGGCGCCAGATATAATTAAATGCTATCCTAAGTAGACTTAAGAAGAACTGATCAGATGTAATTTTTAACGCGTGTGCTTTTAATATCGAAATCACCGGTCTAAAATAAATACATACTTGTAATGAGTAAAAAAGTCATGTAAAATAAGAACATTAACAACATTTTATAAAAATGGAGTAACAATAACTATTAATAAAAATTTATGCAATATTTCCCTTTCTTCATTTCCCGTCTAAAAATATAATGATCAAACCTATTATCTGATTTGATTTAATTATTATTTATTCCAAAAGGGCAGGGTTGGGTGCCATGGCGGAACTCGAAAGCAAGTAGTCTATCCTGCTGGCTCTTATTATTTTTTTAATTTTGTACTTTATAATTTACTAATAAATATTTAAACTTTCATTTGAAAAGTTTCAGAAAAATGTGATAATATGATCTTAAATCCAACTCAAATCATCTATTTAATGATCACAAAATTCATTAAATTTCAAATCAAATTTGTACCTCTCATTATGACATTTTTTCAAATCTTCATTTTGAATTCTTATATTATAAATTATCTTCTATTTCCTACTTTTAAAGTAATAAAGAAAAGGTTAGAGTTTTAGATATAACGTTAGCTTTTCTTTTTCGCTTATTGTTGGTACTTAATATTTCCTATTAAAAAATCTAATGATAGATCTTACGAAGTAAAAAGCATTGATTATAAGCATTAAAAATTCCTAAGCCATAATATTCAACTATAAATTATTTTACTTTTACATAACCATAGAAATTCATTGATTCATTATAATCATGATATTGTAACATTTAAGGTAAATTCCCTTGATTAACACTTTAATTGTTTATTAGCGTGCGATGAAAGGCCTAAAGCCATAAACTATACATAGCATACTTGTTTTAATACATATGTTTATACTTACATATCGTCGGCTGAAATGCACAAAGACTTAACATTCTATGTTTTTTTTTGTTCAAGGAGAAGCAAACAAGTTCAATAAAGATTTAAATAAATTCCCTGTTCATATACCAAAAGTAATCTGAATCCTCTAACCTGTTCGTTTAATCCCAAAATATTCAATGAAAATTAAAAAATATGAATGTACTTAAAATTTGGCGATTCAAATGATAAGTTTTGTTCGGCTTTAGGTCATAATTTTTTTTTTTTAATAATAAAACCACAAAGATTTTGTTATTTAAATATTTTTATTTTCCGATATTTCGATTATCTTCGATAATCATCTTCTGGGATCTAATAACAAGAAAAACATAATTAACAATTTTTACAAAAACACATAAAGAAAAATTAACAGTTTTTCTTCTAATAATTACTTTAAAAATGTATCTATATTTCTCTCATTGAGTTGGGAACTTCACTTTTTCGCGAGCTTTTGACAACTAATTTTGTTTACGTTGTCTAAATTTGTCTATAGTGTTTTTATACATCCGAATGCACCCGTCGGTATCTGTCTTGTAATTTAGTCTCTTATCGGCCGAAATATTGATGATGTGAAGAGCTTCTAAAGTGAATCTCTTCGTATAATTATTCTCTTCCTGTAAAATGCTCACGTCTTCAAACTTTGGTTTGTGTCCAGTTTTGCTACAATGAGCCGCGATTTTTAAAAATCCCGTTTATTATTAAAATATTTTCGTTTAAATCTAAAATCCAACATAAATGTTTAACAGGTTGCTTATTGTTTTAGTTTACAGTTTCGTCTTTTAGTGCATTAATTTCAAACACAATTTTAGGTTTAAAAAATCCAAAATAAGTAAAAATATGCATGGAAATTGCTGTAATGGTTGTGAGAAGAAATGTGATAACCAGAGTAGCGTCTTTTATGCACTAAAAAATATGTGCTTGAAATATGCTGTAAAAAATACAAAATATGCACTAAAAAATGCATTTTAAAGTGAATATGCACTAAAAATAAAAAAGTATGCATTTTTTATCCAAAAATTTTTACTTAAAATTTGTAATATTTTATAATTGTCTAAGTACCTGACAGCAGGGAGCTTCAACTTTTAGTACGTGGTCTATCAATGTTAAACATCATTTTAATTTTTAGAAAATATGCAAAAATATGCTAAATTATGCAATAAAATGGATAAATGTACATTAAGAATCATTAAATATGCAAAAGATATGCATATGCCGCATATGCAACAACAAATCGATATCATATGTTTTTTTTGCAATTTCTTTGATTCGAAAATCTATTTGGTCAAAATAATTTATGCATGAATGACACTGCTATTTTAGCAAAGCCCTAAAAAGAACCATTTCACAAGTTTCTCACAGTTTCTGATCCGCTGATCTGATTTCGAAAATACTATTATATTGTACCTGCGAAAAAATAAGTAGCTTGACATAAAATAAAAATCTGAGCCAACTTTGCAATACACTTAGGAGTTTTTCTTATTTAGCAGTAGTGTACTTTCATTTCGCGTTTAAACCGTCGAGGTTGATGGTAATAAAACATTTTTGTTTTTTCACAGTATAATCATCAACGAAGCCCGTTTTAAGAATTTTGTTAGTTATGCCCTTTTGCATTTTAGCTTGCAATATGTACAAACAATATAACAAGCATCAATAGCCAAGATATAATATAAGACATAGGGAAAAAGTACGAAGGAGAATTGACAAGAAACTTAATGTAATGCACGGTACTGCCATCAGCTCCCGTTAAGAGTTAAGGCAATTATTTTGTAAACCTTAACCCTAATGTATAAAAACTTTAACTGTGGAAAAGATCAGACCAGTCCTTGAACCGGTTTTTTATATGAAAGGGACCGGACACTTTTACATTTGGTTGGCAATGCGAGACGTGTCACAGGGATGATGCAAAATACCTTTCCACAGGACTAACGCAAATGACCGAGTCATTGACAGTGGTGTAAGTTCATGGTCGCTGGTTGGTGCGCTGCACAAGGGCCCATGACCGACAGGGGCCATTTGTTGAGAGTAGTAAATTTTTTTTTGTTTGTTTAATGTATTTTTTAAATGTGTAAAAAATTGTATGTTAAAAAAACAATTATTTGCATACATTTTTTTCGTTTTTAAGGATTTCAATATATTAATAATCAAATAAAATATTAAAGGGGCCTTAGACGATCAATCATGTTGTACAACATGTCCAGCATTTAATAATGTATCGCTTTGTTTGATTGCCATTACAAAATCAAATACACGGAGTTTTTTGACATAAAAGCCTTGTTTTAAATAACGTCAAAAAGTACAAACAAGGATGAACCTACACTGAGGCCAAAATGTTGGAAAAAACATTAGATCATAATATGCATCAAGTTTTTTCAAAAAATTATTACGAATTTTAGCGACATAGACTTTCGTCATGCAATGCTGTTATTTTACACAATTCTAGTGACCTTAGCAAGTGCTAAAAGATCATTTAGGAAATTAAAAATAATAAAAAATTATTTATTTATTTATTGAATAACTATATAATAATAAATTATTACATCATTTGAGAGGGTAGGGCACTAGCAAATTAAAAATTAATAATTTGAGAAACAAGATAGGCTAATCCCGATTATCCTATCTAGCAATTGTCATAGAAAACGAAAAGACAAAAAAATTAGATTTATCAAAATTAATAGAAAATTTTGCAAATGTAAAAGCATGTAAAAAAAATTAAATAAAATTTCCCCAACTATGTACCACTTAATGATATTTTTTGTACTTGTCATTGTTTTTTTATTAGGAGCCCTATTTTATGTTTTGCACATGGGCCCTTGATGACCTAGCTACGCCATAAAATAAAATGTCTCAGAAATGAAGCTAAAGAATCTGTAACAGAAGGTACGCAAAAGAAACTGTCGGAAAACAAAGGCAAAAAACGTGTCACATTACACAGAAAAAGGTATCGTAAAATTTTAAGTAATTAAAAATATTTGTTAAAATTAAAATTCGATTTCTAACAGTATTTTGTTTGAATTGTTTGTAAGTTATAATTTTTCATATAAAAATTCTTTGTAAATAAAAATTGAAGTTACAAAAAATAACAAAAAGTTTTTTGTTTTTACAAATCAGATTGTTGGTGCCTTCTTAAAAAATATTTTTTGTTTTTACAAAAATATTCTATTAAAGATGTTCAATATTACAAGCAGAATTTTGTATTTTTATTCTGTGTATCCCAAAAATATGTTTAAATATTAAAGTGGTACCAAATAGAGTAATTGTGGTACAAATATTTATATCATAAGGCTGAGGGCTGATTTGCGTGCTGTGGCAGAAACTTAGTTGGTATTCCAGATCAGGATTTTTTTTCAGACGAAAGAAATTGAAAAAACAAAATATTAAAATACATGCAGTACCTCATTCGTCTCATGACGTAAGTCTTGTGAAAAACTCATGTAAATTAATTGATCGAAAACTCTTTATGTGTGATCTTCTCTTGGAAAAACATCACAAACAAATTCACTATTGCCATCCCAAACCACTGGATATAGGAATTTGCAAATAAGTATATATGTTTCTTTTTCCCTCTAAGCCTGTAATATGGAATGATAACTCACTATAAGGTACTTTTTGGAAAATGAAAGCCTTAACCTTTAAAGACTGCCAAAAACCGCTTTGGCTAGAATCTTGAAATTTTAAAGAACGAGTGGAATAGAAACTCTAAAGTTTAGAGACTTTATGGAATGGAACGGGGTATTAATGACATTGGACAAGGGAAACAAAAAGGATGAAACGAAAAACAAGGAGATCTAAATAATATGGAGCGGAGAATGAGTGGAACTATTATACACGGGAAACGAGCAGGATTGAAAGACTAACCTCAGGGAACGAAATGGAATGGAACAAGCCTGTATTTTAGTGATATTTATCAATTTGAACAGATGAAAAATATTTGTTAAAATTTAAATTCGATTTCTAACAATTTTTTGTTTGAAATGTCTGTAAATTGTTATTTTTTATATATAAATTCTTTGAAAATAAAAATTGAAGCTACAAAAAAAGAATGAAAAAAATTTTGAACCTACAAATTCCATTGTTGGCGCATTTTTAAAAAATTGTCTATATCAACAATACTGGGTTTTAAGAATTTTAACGGAAGGGGCAAAAACAAAAATAGCTTCCCCTTTAACGACCCGCCCAAAATCCTTTGGTTAGAAATCTGAAACTTTAAATATAAGATGCCTGTGTCGAAACTCATATAGACATTCGCTTAGAATAAAAAGTCGGGGAATTGTCCCTCCTTTAACGTACCCCCAAATCACATTCAAAATATGAATTCTCAGTCAAACCGCTAAAGAAAGTTACTTGAAGTCTGGAAGGAGTGTTTTTCCAACAGCGCAGATATTCACTTAGAGGGGATATTATAGAAATTTATGTGGGTTGGATCACAAAATCACCCCATTAATGTCCTGCTCCAAAAACATTCGGTTAGAAATCGTTCATTTAAAGTATGTGTTCCCTGGGTAAGGGCTTACCTATTTACTAGACAGATACATTTTGGACTATTTAATTAAAGCGTAGACAAGTTGGGTTAAAATGGTGAAAGGTATCGCCTTAGTTACCTGTGCAAACCTGCAAGCTAGTAATCTAAAACTTTAAATTGAAACATCCACTACAAAAAGGTTCAAAAAATTTATTTAGATACTTAATATAGTTCGATATTGAAAACAATCGGTAACGAATTATCGGGCTTTTAAGATAGTTTCTTATATATTACTTACTTATCAATTGACTCACGCAGTATGTAATGTAATTGTAAAAGCAGGCAATAGATTTTAATTTTCATATACAGTTTCTCTTAAAATTGAAAAATATTTTATTTATCCAAGATTCACTAGGAATATTCTACAACTTTTACACTAAGGTTTGCAAATAATTTGGATATGTGATAAAACCAACAATTTGAGCCTTTGCCAGCGGAAGGGTTTTTTCTTCAGAATTAACTGGATTTACAAATAATGGTAGTCATTCTGTGACTATAATTTCTTTCATTGATTCCTAAACTTCAGTTGGCATTCTTTTATGATTTTTTGGTGTTATTCTAAGGCACTTCCAAAAGAATTCATGTGTTCATATTTGAAATGCAGTGATCTGGATATAAATCCGATGTATATCTTAAAATATCACTCTTCATTACTTCTAAAGCATAAGTTATGGTATATCGTTTATTGTTTTGAATCTAAAGCATTTATTCAAATTGAAAAAATAGTTCTGATGATTTTTTTTGAATTTTTTTATTAAATAATTTTTTATTTTTTAGTTTAAAATTTCATGAGAGTAAGAATTTATACAGTTTTGCAATTTTTTTTAAAGTTTTGAAAAATCAAGAAAAAACTGAGTTTTTTGACCTTTCATTGAAACTAACCGTCCTGTCATTTGCATTTTTTCAGCCTTAAATATTTATGACGACGCTATCTGTGCATTTTTGCATTATGTATTTTATTTAACACTATATTTAATTCAGAATTTACCAAAATATTTTTAAAATTGTGTAGAAATTATTTAAAATTGCCCAAAAATGTATTAAAATTGTCCAAAAATTATTTAAAATTATTCAGAAATATTTTAAAATTGTCTAAAAATGACTCAAAATTGCACAACCAGTTTTTAAATTATCCAAAAATATTTTAAAATTTGTATAAAAATTCATTAAAATTTTTGAAAAATGTTTCAAAAATGCTTTTTCGCTAATGCAGAATTATTTATTTGTTTTAATAAAGAGTTTGTATATCAATGCATAAATTTCGCTTCTTTAAACTTATTTTTCTGCATTCTTATGAATTAAATTTTCATCAAACTTAAAATACTACAAAGTATATGAACATTTTCCACACATGCATCAGATTACCTAATCTTTGTATTATCATTGCTTCCTTAGAGTAAAGTATGAATAATTCTAGTAGCTAAATTTGAATACTTCCATCCTATGACACGCTAATGTTAAATTCATCGATGAAACCATCAAAAAAGAAGTGCTGCCTTTGCCATTGTTGTGATGCTTTTATTGCTTGCTTGGCAGCTTCATTTTTGCTGGGTATATTAATGTAGGTACATTGTGTTGATTTCTTTAAAAAGGCAACTTAAAAATAAGTTTTATTAAAAAGCCTGACAAATGTTCTTTAAATGACTGTAATTTCAACCGATAGTGCCTAGATAAATACTGTGATTTGTTTGCCTGCGGTATGTATTTAAGCTTAAAATTAGTTTCTTATTGTTAGATAAACCAGGCTTAACATACGAAATTTTCCTATATAGCAGTTCTGTGAGGTACACAACATATTAAAATTATATGTATGTTCAATTGTACTGACTACTGTACAATGTAGCTAAGATAAAATAATTGTAGCTTATATTGATTACGATGCAGATGGTTGTTTGAGAGTAGAGGATAAAACAAAAGTTCTACGAACTCTTAAGCAAAATTTCTTGCAAAGGGCTTATAATACGCAGTGTATTACCGTTAATCAGAATCAATGACTGAAATATGGACAAAACACACGTACTCTCTCATTTACAATATGAATACATAAACACATAATCAATTCAATAGTAATCAATTTTATAATTAAGCGAGATTGTTCATAAGTCACATTATATCAAAATATTTTAATTTTCATTGTCAATAGCACAATTAGAACTCTCTCAAACACACTGACACTTGATGTCCATATATTCAATGATGTCATTATCATGGATTTTAACATTTTCTAGCTAGCTAAACTGCATTATCATCAATACAGGAAATATATTGTTGCAATTTAACGACCTACCACAAACATACTCATTCACAGTGTGCCGTCTCACAAGGGAGGTCTCAAGGTGTGGACCCAACAGATTTTAATGAGCTTTAAACAATAGTGTAGAGAAAAAGAAAATAAGAGATTTTATGTTAAGAGGGTTTGGAAATTAATTAAAAAATAACGCAGTTTTTACTCGAAGAAATAAAAAATTTTGATATTCATATTGCCTACACTCAGGGAAAAAAGTTTCATCATAGTGATAAAGTTGTTTCATAATGAAGTTTTGGTTAGCTATATGATGACGAGTTTCATATAAATATATGACAAATAACATACTTCCTAGTAAAAACCTTATAAAAAAAACTCCTTTATAAACAACTCTTACAAAATATATATTTCGGCTGCAAACACAGCAGTTCCCAATTCTCAATAAGTTTGTACTTTACTCAAGTAATTAAAAAAATATAAAATTGTTAAAATCATCATATGTACTGTTGGATAAAATATTTTCATTTATATTGAAGAAATTTCTTCATATTGGTGCGATTTTTCCTTTGAACTAGCTTGTGATAAACCTCGCATAGACCAATTTGCTTTCTATCGTTATCAGATAGAAGCGATAACCCGTATAAAAGATCAGTCTGGTGTGATGCCACCAGGGTTCCCGACACACTCTCTTAGCAAATGCCACTAGTCTCAGAACTCTGATTCTAGAGATTTTCTCCAGATTGCGGAATAGATAATCTCCCAAACAACTTGCCCTAGAGCGCACAACAGCCGGACGGTGGCACATAATGTGCTCCACTGTCTTTCGGTACCCCACAAAACCTGCACCTATTACTCGCCAGATTTTCTGCAAGTACCGCAGGCCAGCAGGGACCCGTCAGTACCCCACCAAAATTCTACAATTTCTTCTTGTTAAGGATAAAAGAAGACCAGTCACCTTAGGATCATAAGACTTTCACATATTCATCGACACCCTGCATGTTTCGGAATTAAAACTGTTGATTTATTTACGCTTAAATTATTCAATTATTGACCAATCAAAACTCAATTATGCCGTATAAATGTTCTATCTCAAACCGGCGGCATATCCCTCACATTTATTGTCAAGTTGTAAAAATATCTGGAACTTGATGTTAGCACTAGCCAACAACTTGCTATTGAAGAGTTGCCATTGATAGCGATTGATTTACGCTTTAGGTTAATGGAAATTGATGAATGGAGCTTTTATAATAATATATTTATATGTTGAAATTATTCCATAAATATGAAGATGAATTTTTTTTTAGAGAAGAAACACTCAGGCAATTATTCCTACTGTAATGTGTTGTTATCTTTGGAAAGGGGACAGAGGGGAGATGAAAGGTGGAGGAAGATAAAGGGCTTCAAATATGGCCGCACTGTTATTGCGCGAGATGATAATTGTTAGAAGAGTTCTTGGCCGACATATGATGGAGAGTTATCGAAATTGCTGAAGTTTTTAGTTCTTGTTATTTTATTTCGGTAGGCTTAAGTGCTATGGGAACACCAAAGAAGGACGTTGAGGTATGTATGAGAAATAAAAACTCATACTTATTATTTTTCCAAATTCATGTTGCCGTCACTGGGGATTAAAGCCGCAACCTTCGGTGTAAGAGTCCAACGTGCTAATGAAATTGCACCACGCTTGTTTATGAAACAGCTTCATCATGTTTATGAAGCTTGTTTTTTCATTGTTTTTTCTTAGTATGATGAAGATTTTTCCCAGAGTATAAAGCGTGGATCCAGAATTGCCACTTATTTAAAATATAAAACGGTCTGCTTTGAAAATTATTTGCTACTCAAGTAAGCCAAAGGTTCTCTTGAAAAATCTTGTATGTACTGATTTCATACCGTCGCAAGCTTGAGAAAAATAGCAAATTTTTGTAGCAAAGGAGTGGTCTGAACCTGCTTTCAGACTTAAGTGTATGTCTTATTTTTGGACATGAGCCGATAGTACAAGTGAAAAAGTATGTTTAGGAAAAAAGCCAAACAATTACGTTCATCGAAAAAGTATAAATATTCCCTTGATTAAATTGAATGCTTATAAATACACATGATTTCTTTTAACTAACACCTACTGCAATTTCTTAACAAAGCGTCAGTTTTAATGTTATTCAAAACACAGTTTTCCGAAATGTTTTATATACCTCTGAATGTGTCTTTCACTGAATACTCAATATGTCTTCAGTTTCTTTAAAAAATATTGAAAGTAACAAAAAAAAAAACCAAACATTTTTAACCCCTGACGTCGGATAACTTTTGCTAAGCCTATTTAGAGTTATTTTCATGCAAATTCTAATCAAGGTTAAGGTGAAAGATCAACTTTGCTACCTTAATCAACAATCAATTTTGCATTAAAAAAATTCAGGATAGTGTTTAATTGAGTTTTCTACTGGATATCTAAAAAAAAACAGGTGTACCTTAGGTTTTTTTTCCTCTGTAACTTTTCCAAAGCTTAGTCAAATTTGTGGGTTCGCCCAGGAAATCTCCTTTGTCAGACTTAAATTTATATGGATGATGATACATATGAAACTGTTGCTGGCAACCAGCAAACCACTAAAAATCAGCAACATATGACAACAGACTCAACCGAATTCTCTACTACAATTAATGACCCTCATCTCAGTTTTGTGGCAACAAACTTAGCACACTCATATGGAATATGGCCTTTAGTATTTGTGGTAGCTTATATTTGACTAGAAACAAATTATCATTCTACAATATGTGGCAATACCTCTATACTTAAACACCCAGCAAAACCACACATTACCAAATAATGTGTAAAGTAATGTATAACCATAGGGGCCGATGGATTACTTTACACCTTACTTCATTGATGAATTTTACAGGCGATGAGCTTTAAAGTAATGTATATACCCATTACTTTAGAGGTATATAATGTAAGGGGTTACTTATATGGTTACGAGAATGGAAAAAGTAATGTGTCTAAAAATAGATTTTTAAAAAAGAGGAATTTTTATTAAAAAAAAATATTACAAATATTTTATTTAAATTATTTGTAATTAAAAATAATGTAGTCAAGATGGGAATTGAACCAGGGAAATCTGGTTGCCAGCCAAGAACTCTAGCCACTGAGCTATCGACGCATATAGTATTTAATTGCTTTAAACTTAAATGAATTGTTGCGCTTCGTTTTTTCGCTAGTGTTATCAAAACAAACATACATTACCCTTTTGCTTACAAAAAAACATAAAGTAATGTATCTAAAAATAGATTTTCAAAAATATTTAATTTATTACTTTACATTTATAAATCATATATTACGTTATCAATAATGATTAACTTATTACTTTGTGCTTGCAAATAATGAAAGAGGTAACGAGCTATCATTACAAGGTAACGCATGAACTATCGCACCCATTAGCAAAGTTTTGCTGGGTAGTAGAATTTTAACTAACGACTCCATTTTACCTTAAATGTGACAAAAATACAGAGTGTGCAAGAAGTTTTAATAGCAATGCGTTCGCGACGGTAGCTTATGCGTTGTCATAACGTTATATTAATTCTGATAATATTGTCCTGTTACCAGATTGCTAATAGTGGCCACCCGTTGTTCGGAGCAAATTTTAAGAATTTTTGTTTATAGAAAGGATCATTTTAGTTCGGCCTTAATCTGTTACATAAAAAATATAAAAAAAGTTAATACTACTGAAAGGTTGTAATATTAGTAAAGAACTGGGTTTAGTCTTACCAAAAAAAAAAAAACTTGTTTTTCTCGCTCTGAATTGATACTATTTTTTTTTTTAAAGAAAAATAGTAATTTGGCACCCGAGTAAAAAATTTATATGGTGCAATGTTCAAGCATTTCAAATTTGAAAAGTTTTAATATCTGCTCTTATATCTATTTGATCTTATTTGATTCGAAAAAATAGTAGATCAAGTTGGATACAGCAACATATTTAAAATATGGAAGATCAAGTTAAATTCATCAATTTACTTGGCGATTAAATAGGAACTTATGTGAAAAATGGCGGATTAAATTTTTTCAGATTACATCGAACAATGTATTATACGGAATCTAGTTTATTTAAAAACGTATACAACGCCAGAATTCGAATTCGGTCTGCCAGGGTTGTAGTCGATCACTTAAATCACTCAGCCGTAGACTACATAATGGCTGACTTTATTAGAATGCATTGTTCAAATGAAAAAAATTCCACATGTCATGACTGAATTATAAAGGATTTTGTATAAGCCATATATAAGTACCCAGCAAAAATGAAGCTGCCAAAGAAGCAATAAAAGCATTACTACTATGGCAAAGGCATCACTTCTTTTCTAATGGTTTCATCGATGAATTTAACATTAGCGTGTCATAGGTTGGAAGTATTCAAATAGAGCTACTAGCATTACTCATACTTTACTCTAAGGAAGCAATGATAATACAAAGATTAGGTAATCTGATGCATGTGTGGAAAATGTTCATATACTTTGTAGTATTTTAAGCTTTGATGAAAATTTAATTCATAAGAATGCAGAAAAATAAGTTTAAAGAAGCGAAATTTATGCATTGATATACAAATACTATTTATTAAAACAAATAAATAATTCTGCATTAGTGGAAAAGCGTTTTTAAAACATTTTTCAAAAATTTTAATCAATTTTTAGATAAATTTTAAAATATTTTTGGGTAATTTAAAAACTGGTTGTACAATTTGGAAACATTTTTAGACAATTTTAAAATATCTTTGAACAATATTAAATAATTTTTGTACAATTTTAAAACATTTTTGGGCAATTTAAAATAATTTTTACACAATTTTAAAATTATTTTGATAAATTCTGAATTAAAACTGGAACTAGTGTAGTGTTAATTAATACACATAATACGAAAATGCACAGATTGTGTAGTCAAAAAAATATTTAAGGCTGAAAAAATGCAAATGACAAGCCAGCTAGTTTCAATTAATCCAGCAAAAATGAAGCTGCCAAAGAAGCAATAAAAGCATCACTACTATGGCAAAGGCATCACTTCTTTTCTGATGGTTTCATCGATGAATTTAACATTAGCGTGTCATAGGATGGAAGTATTCAAATGTAGCTACTAGTATTACTAATACTTTACTCTAAAGAAGCAATTATAATACAATGATTAGGTATTCTGATGCATTAGTGGAAAATGTTCATATACTTTGTAGTATTTTAAGCTTTGATGAAAATTTAATTCATAAGAATGCAGAAAAATAAGTTGAAAGAAGCAAAATTTATGCAATATACAAATACTCTTTATTAAAACAAATAAATAATTCTGCATTAGTGAAAAAACATTTTTGAAACATTTTAAAAAAATTTTAATGAATTTTTAGACAAACTTTAAAATATTTTTGGATAATTTAAAAACTGGTTGTACAATTTTGAAACATTTTTAGACAATTTTAAAATATTTTTGAAAAATTTCAAATAATTTTTGCACAATTTTAAAACATTTGTGGGCAATTTGAAATAGTTTTTACACAATTTTAAAATTATTTTGAGAAATTCTGAATTAAAACTGGAACTAGTGTTAAATAAAATACATAATGCAAAAATGCACAGATAGCGTCGTCATAAATATTTGAGGCTGAAAAATGCAAATAACAGGCCAGCTAGTTTAAATTAAAAGTCAAAAAAATCTGTTTTTGTTGATTTTTCAAAATTTTTATAAAAATTGCATAAATTCTAACCCTCATGAAATTTTAAACTAAAATATAAAAACTGATTTAATAAAAAAATTAAAAAAGTTCATCAGAACTATTTTCTCAATTTGGATAAATGCTTATGCTTTAGAAGTAATGAAGAGTGATTTTTTAAGATACGCATCGGGTTTATATCCAGATCACTGCATTTGAAATATGAACACATGAATGCTTTTGGAATGCCTTAGAATAACACCAAAAAATCATAAAAGAATGCCAACTGAAGTTTAGAAAGCAATGAAAGAAGTTATAGTCACAGAATGACTACCATTTTTTTGCTGGGTAAAGTTTTAAAAAACATCTGTATTTCTTGATATTTCAAAACTTTTATAAAAATTTCAAAACTGCATAAATTCTAACCCTTATGAAATTTTAAACTAAAATATAAAAAATGAGTTAATAAAAAAATTCATCAGAACTATTTTTTCAATTTGCATTTATGCTTTAGATTAAAAAAATATACGATATACCATAACTTATGCTTCAGAAGTAATGAAGAGTGATTTTTTTAAGGTATGCATCGGGTTTATATTCAGATCACTGCATTTGAAATATGAACACATGAACTCTCTTGGAAGGGCCTTAGAATAACACCAAAAAATCATTAAAGAATGTTGACTGAAGTTTAGGAAGCAATGAAAGAAATTATAGTCACAGAATGACTACCATGTCCTGTATAAGCCATGTGTAATTATTAATTTTATAAATATCATTATCTATATAGAGGTGGTTATATATGGCGATATAAGATCTTATACATGAAAACTCAGACTGACAAGTATATTTAGGATAATATATTATTAGATAAAACTAGATATTATTGCATTTAAACATTTTTACTCGGCCACTGCCTCTTTTTGGTACGGATGCAAATTTTTGCCTGGGGACTTATCAGTAACTTATGTTTTGTTTTTGTACATATCTGTCACTCTGTGTAGTTTTTCACTATTTCGCATAAATTTACGCTACCTCTTTTCGACCAATCATATTGGGCAAAACATACGTTTTTAATTTTTATCAATATTTAACATTTTCATACCTACCGCATACACACACTGAGACCATGCTACAAAATGTCGTGTATTTTATTTGCTTTAATATTTTGTTTTTTTTTTTTCATCTCATCGTTTCTATTTAACAACAGTTAAATTCTAATTTATATTTATGATAGTCATAATTTTTAAGCCATTTTAACCTCTGTTAAAATTCTATTTTATGCAAAATTCCATATTACAAACTATTTAAATGCATGTTTGGAATTTAAAACAAAATTTTTGTGTTGTAATAAAATGAGATTATGGTTGAAAGCATGTTGAATATTAATATTGTACCTAAAGGTAGAAAATAATATGAAAAATTTTATTGCATTACAATAGTTTAGATTTTGAAAATTTCCAAACACGACAATAAATCTTAGGGTAATTAACAGAATCATAAATGGCAATAAACATATTTTCGGTTAAAACGCAATATTTTGAAATTTAACGTTTTGCATTTCCAAGTATTTCGCATGTAATCCAACATTTAATCCCTACCAACGGATAATTCTTTAAAATTATGTACAAAAATCGCATATATACAAATAATTTAAGAAAAAAATCGAATTTTCTGTGAGATACAAACATATGAATATGGTGGTTGTATTTCTCTAATATAAGATGTTTTTCTTACATAGGGTTTCCACGAGGCCAATGAATGTCTTCATTTAGCTGGAATAATAATTTTGCTTGCAATATACCAACAGTGGGCAAGTGCAATATACCTACGGTGGGCAAGAGAATTTCGTCTTTTCATTAGGTTTTCCACAATATTTTTTGTAAAATTTTAACATATATATTTTTATAAAATTTTTAAATTCAAAATTTATTCTTCACAATATTATTCCTCTTTATTTGTTTACATGTTAGTTTTTTATATTTTTACGTTAAATTTGGCATTAAATTTTAAACTTCTTAAGGCAGTTTTTTCTAAGTTATGACAATTATTTTGTTTTTTATAAGTTTAATATTTTTTTTTATAGAAAATGTAAACAAACAGAACCTTTAGATTAACTAAATGTTACAATAGCACTCAAGTTTTTTTTTATTTAATTTAGAATTTTATTAAAAGTTGAGGTTATAATTAATCAATCAACACTTAAATACTGCCAAAATCTTTAACTATAAGTTCGCATCGATAATTATTGTGAAAAACAACTACGGTTAATTGTGTCTTTGTCTTTTTTATTAATAAAAAAAAGTATTAATTTTCAGAATTTAAATTACGATTGCGGTCATTAAAGTTCTAGTGAACAACAATTTACATAATTCTTAATTTCTAAGACCCATTGTCTACTAGTTTGTACTTCAACTGACACATTTGTAGTTGTTTTCCATATAAAATTAAAATTCAACTAGAGGTTAAATTTAAACAGGACATATAGTAATCATATTTTATAATGTCAAATGTATCCAACCAAAATAGTTCGAGCAAAAAAAGATATTTGAGCGGTTTTATTTTTCTTGTATTATTTGTACTTTTTTTAAATTTTCCACTTAAAGTCGAATCAAATCAGCTCAACAAATATTTTTGTTAGCTAAATTTTTTTCATAATGCTTAAAAATATCGAATACAGTTTAAGTAAAATGTTATTAAAAATCTCTACTAAAGTTTTTAAAAATCTATGGATTTGAGGAGAAAATAGTTTTATTTAATATTTCAAATATAAGAGGTTGTTAAAAATTTCTAAATACCCTTTATAATTTAAGGAAAACCTCAATATGGACCTCGGTGTTAAATATGGTGCCCACTCTACACTCTATAAAAAATATTTTAAGTATTTTTTCTAATGTGGCGTAAGGTTTAGCGCATTGGACTGTTACACAGAAGGCTACGTGCTCGATCCCCAGCGAAAAAAAATTCATTTAGTGGAAATAATAGAACATAAATTTGTGAATTTCAAAATATTTTTTAACATAATAAAATTGGGAAAACTTTTTTGATGCGTGAAATAATGAAGCGGGATTAAGTAAAAACGCAGTATACAAAATTTATAACAAAAATGTAAATAAAATTTATATAAATCTGCCGAACTGGTATATTCTAAAAATATTACCAAACATTTTTGCCTGCAGGCGAAATGAATCCACTAGCAATGATTGCTTGCAAACATGTCTATGTTTGTCACTAAACGTATTAAATAATGTATTTTTCTGTGCTTTGTTTTATTTTCAAGCGAAGTAGGCTGACATGATGCTGGTAGACGAAGAATATCTTTATACCACAAAACTACGTCTGATTTTATTACATTCAAAGCCATTCCTCAATTTTAGCACCTAATTTTCTCCCAAATAATACAAATGTTTATATTTATCTATTATTCGAACAGTCTGCAATAAACAAATATTGTAAAATCAGTAAAAAAAAATTAAAAAAAAATATTATTACACAAGAAGTAATAAAATTCAGAAATTAAGAGAATACGAATAGCTACTAATATAACATATAAAAGAGCAAAGTGATGCACTTCATCCTCTGGTGTAATTTTGAAAATTTTTATGGGAAGGGGAATAAAGAAGAAAATTCCATCCTTATTCGGCGCTCTCAAACATATTTGTCTTTAAACTTAAAAATTTAAAAATGTGTGCCTTGGAAAATAGGAGAGTTGGTCAATAAATTCGAGGACTCTTTGAATGAGGTACAGGTTTTTGGATACAAAATCATTATATTTTCAACATAGTCTCCATTGACCGCTATACACTTTGTCTAACGTTCCTATAATTTTTTTGTCCTTTCGAAAAATTAGATTTATTGAGGCCATCAAAATAGGTATTTGTTTGTGAATCAAATCTCTTTCTGCCGTGCCATTTCTTCAGGTTTAAAAACAAGAGGTATTAACTAGGGGCTAAATCCGGAGTATAGGGCGAATGATTGAGCAATTCATGTATTTTTTCCATGGAAACTATCATTTTCCATTTTCTCCTCAATCCTTAAAACAAATCTCGCGCTAGTCTGCTAGCAATGTCAGTCAAACACAAACTAAATGGCAAAGCTGGTGTTCCCTGGTTATGGGCTAATGTTGTTTGTAGAAGTTTCATAAGGCACATGGTAAAAAATAATAAATAATAAAAATGAAATATCTTCCAAACTAAATAAATTAAACAAGTCCCAAAAGATAAAAAATAAACTCCAAAGAAGTAAACGAAATAATTCCCAATGAAATAAACCTCAAATGTTAAATAACTAACAATAATGTAAATTGTTTTCAATTCCACTACTATTTTTGTACTGATTTTTAGTAGCAAATCGTTTTGCTACTTACATTTTACAAATTACAGAATGTTTACAGAATATTTACAAATTTTTGTTGTTAATTTCAGAAATCATTTTATAAATTTTTAAAAGCCGATTTGCTTAAGTTAGCAAAAAAAAAATTATTAATTTTAAAAAAATGGACACTGAAGCAAATATTATTTGTAATTAAAACTTACACCTATAAAGTTAAATTGCTTTAAACTGTTACATATATTAAAATAGGGGATCGGAAGTGAATATACCAACTCATGTCTAAAAAGTGGACATCCACTTTAAATAGCCCAACAAAGTTTTTTTGGTTGTAAAAATCAGCCCCAAAAACAATTAAAATTTGACCTTAAAAGTAAAAAACATTGACTGAAATATTTTTTAAAAAATAAATTAAAACAAATTGATAAATTCGTTTATGTTTTTACAATTTTTAAGCATTTTTTCATTCTGTATAAAATATTTTGATGCTCGATAAAAAAGATAAATTTGAAATTTTGTACTACTATTAATATTTAGTAAATTTTTTTTGCTGATTTTAACAAATAGATTTTAAATTTCACTTTACAAAAAGTTTACTAAAATTTTAGTATCGGCAGCCAATTTTTCTACAAATTTCATTGTACTACACGTCAGCAGACATGTGTTGCTAAGATCTGCAAAAAAATGCTGCTGGGATCAAATTACAGCAAAATTTTCAGTTACCATTACAGACTTTCTTTTATTCTAAATAATATAAAGGGTGTCCCAAGAAGAACGCAATTTTTAAATCTGGCAACATTCGAAGTGTCATTGTTTGACATTTGAACAATTGTTATTGTTTGCTAGTAGAAGGTACGAGGTTAGTAAAAATGGAGCGCTACACGAATGAACAACGCATTCTCATTGTGAAATTGTTTTACCAAAATGGTGAAAATTTTGCGGCTACAGTTCGCAAATTGCGATCAATTTGGGGTCACAATAATGCTCCAAAAGAGTCAACTGTAAAGAGATTAATGGATAAATTTGCCGAAACTGGATCTGTTAGTGATGTAAAGACAACAACGCGCCATCGACCAGGTCGATCGTCCGAAAATGTCGCAGCTGTACGTGATGATGTCGCTCAAACTCCATCCACCTCAATTCGACACCGATCTCAGCATCTTCATGCACACAAAGTTCAATTGACTCAGGAACTGAAGCCAGCTGACCATGGACAGCGAAGGGAGTTCGTTAATTGGGTATTGGAGAGACAACATGAAAATGCTGATTTTGCCGATAAAATCATCTTCAGTGACGAGGCCCATTTTCATCTTGATGGCTTCGTCAATAGGCAGAATTGTCGCATTTGGGGTGAGGAAAATCCTCGAGTGATTCACGAGAAGCAAATGCATCCTCAACGTGTCACTGTGTGGTGTGGTTTTTGGGCTGGAGGAATCATTGGACCTTTTTTTTATGAAAATGAGGCAGGTCAAGCGCAAACAGTCAATGGTGTTCGGTATCGTGAAATGATAACCAGTTTTTTCTTGCCTAGAATTGAAGAAATGAATGAGGAGGGCATGTGGTTCCAACAAGACGGCGCCACATGTCATACAGCCAGAGAAACAATTCAATTGCTGCATCAGTCATTTCCCGGTCGTGTTATTTCGCGTTTTGGAGATCAGAATTGGCCGCCTAGATCGTGCGATTTAACACCATTAGATTTTTTTCTTTGGGGTTTTTTGAAGTCGATGGTTTACGCGAATAAGCCGACGACGACTCAAGCCTTAAAAGAGGAAATTGGACGTTGCATTAATGAAATACCGCAGCATTCGTGCAAAACGGTCATTAATTTCATTAAAAGAACGCGTGCATGCCAGCAAAGCCGCGGCGGCCATCTGCACGATATATTGTTCCATACATAACCTCTTTCTGTCTACTTTACGATATAATAAAGTTTCACGATTTTTTTTTAAATATCTGTGTTTTATTTAAAATTTAAAAATTGCGTTCTTCTTGGGACACCCTTTATTACTCACACTTAAATGCTTCAAATTTTAACAGACAAATCCATAAATAAATCAGAACTCATTGAACAAATTCAGTGTTATCTTTGAATTTTACCCGATAAAAAATGTTCAACTATATGATAAGCACCTAATTACCAACCATCTAAATTAATTAAATTAAATTACGAATTAAGCAGTTATCTTGTTATGATTTACAACAAATGAACAAATGATCCAATAAAAATTTACAGAATTTTGTTAATCTTTTTTGCCATATCATTGGATGCTATTTTATTTAAATAAATTCTGAGTTATTTCATAATGAAATAATGTAACACCCAATTAAAAAAATTAAATAATTTACAAAATAAAAGATAATAAAGGCTCCAATATTTGGGAGTTATTTTATTATGCATTAGTATGAACATTTTTGGGAGTTATTTAATTTTAGGACTTATTTAATTAAAAAATTACTTCTTTAAGAGTGCGCCAGTTTTATTAACCGATTGTGCTATTATGTCCTAAAAAATTTCAAACATAATACCAAAGGCGGAATTTTTGGCCTTAACCATTTGTCTTTCATCTCCAATTTTTATCCCATTATAATATTTACTACTTGTAAGTGGTCTAATAACTTCTTGTACTTATGCATGCTTATAACTTCATTGGTTCAGTAATTTTATATAATAAAATTTACAACATATCATCATTTTGTATAAATATTTTGAAAATAAGTACCCTACAAACTACAAATATGTATAAATATAAAGTTTGTTATATTTACAGGCCAATGATTTATAACGCGTTTTTTACATTTCCCTATAAAATCCAAACAAAACCCCAAACGAATTATATAACTTTAATAATGAAATAAAATTTATCATTAAAGAAGAAGTTTAAATAAATCAAACAGAGTGAAATTAAAAATTATATAAAAAAGAAAAAATACTACTGATGTTACCTATGATGATTTGGCACTTGATGATAATTTGTATGAAGTGGAAAATAAAAGAGCATATTACTACATACAAGTGCATAGAAAAAGAAGCAGATAAAATGGTACGTATGTAGCTAATAACTATTAAGAAATTGCAGACAAAACAAAAAACATATTTAAACAGAAATACTTTTTTTTTTTTTTTGGTTTGCTACTAGAAACCATAACGGATGCTATTAATCACATGTAGTGTTGTTTTATATAGTCTAGATATTAGTGTTTTCAATTATTCGACCCTGCCGGTTAATCAATCCGGTTATTATTCGAAAAATGAAGAAAATTGATTAATCGGTTGTTCTGGTCGATTAATAAGAAAAATTGGCGATTAATAGATTAATCGTTTCATCTGCTGCTTGCTGAAATATCAAGTTAAGTTTATTGTATTGCAGATAGTGGTTTACCGAAGTCGGGCTTTAAAGTTGGTTTTTATTTTCTTTATATGATACAGTCCAGAATAAAAAAAAAATGCCTAAATAAATAAGAGCTAACTACAAAAAAAAATTCAATAACAATTCTCAAAAATATGGTATGAATAGTTTTTACGAAATTCACAAACAAAGTTTGATGGAACTGCCACTGTCTCTGACTCTTTCACTACCTGGGTTAAGCTTTAGAGTTAAAGAGGTTCTCTATTAGAAAAAATCACGCATATTTTTGACATATTTTCAATTTTCCTAAATATTTTTGACTAAACAACTAAATTCTACTGTAGTTCCTGCTTCATCAAAATATGTTGATAACTCAAATTAGAAACAAAATTCCATGTTATTTTTTAGTTTTTCTACATTTTTCCATAGAATTTTAAATGAAACTGTTTTTTAAAAAATACAATTTTCGAATTTAGAGCAATTTTAATATATTTTTTTTATAAAATAAATAACATCATAGTGTTTGTTAGAAATATACCTAGACACATATTTTATCAATAAGTTGTTTGTTAAAGCTCTGCTTAGAGGCTCTAGCTTTTCTTAAACTTCGGGTGCTGATGAGATCTTTTGTCAGCTCGAAATACATGTATACGTAGCTTGAAATCTCTTTTTAAATTTTTTGGACATGAAATTATAATTTTATATAATTAAAATTTGTTTATTCAAAGCAATTGAGACAAAAATAAAAATTGTCTATCATATTTCCTAAAGCCAATATAACATTTAGTCATTTTGAAAATAATTTGATTGTATTTTATTTGAGGTTTTTTTACGATTTTCTTGACAAAGTTAAGAAAATTGGGAAGCTTTAAGAAAAATAAAAATAAATAAATAATAAAAATTTAACCGTTTAATCGATTTTTCGGGTCGAATAATTATTTGCTTCCATATTTACCGATTAATTGAGGAATCAGTTAATCGATTAACTAAATTTGAAACACTACTACAAATACATATATAAATATGAATTTATATACATATGTTACGAATATAGACAAACCTACAGATACTTGAATATGCGAGCATACGTCTATAATAAGTATAATCTACTTGAACGGAAGACTGAACATATTACGATACAATACTTTACTCATATATTGCACTCTCGTATCTTTATCTATTGTAATAAATGCAAAAGTAACTAACTCCATTTTGAAAAAAAGTAGGTGGCTTCTTATTATTATTAGTTCTTTCATAAACTTTCCTGAAATACTTCTCCAGTTTTTGGAACAATCTTAAGAATTTGATTTTGAGCAACAATATTTATACCCAAAAAAAAAAAAAAATTTCATGTCCAATATTCATATTTTAAATGGTAATAGTTATTTTTAACTCTAATTACATTTTATTAATAGTAGTATTTTTTGTGGTTTAAATTATTATTAAATTTTTGTTGATTCTTTGAGTATACAATAAAAAATCACACTAGTTTAAGATCAGATGGTAAAAGTACTTTATTGCTCTATAATAATTTATTTTTTGTGGATAATTGTATCGAGAAATGTTTAAGGGAATTTGAAGGACCAATATTCTCCTGAATTCGCGGTATACTCCCCAAAAGGCTGTAATGGCAACTGAACATTTTGCTGATATTACGGGAGCTAATTTGAGCCCAGCCGTATATTTTCTAATCTTAGCTGACGTGTAGTACAGGTTGGTTCCTGCGCTCACCAAGAGATGGCACTGCTAGCTCCAAACTTTTTTTTTCTCAAGTTGGTATAACTGTCCTGAGAACACATGCAAAGTTGCAAGTCATTCTGTCAATTCTTTCTTTGTTTACAAGCCATTTGAAGTTAATGTGTCATTGATTTTTTTTAATATGGAAAACATTTAATATCGTGCAGTCATTAGATTCTTTGTTTTGAAGGGTTTAAAAGCAAAGGAAATTTATGAACAATTGTTAGAAGTGTATAAGGAGTCCTCACCTTCAAAACGCACCGTTGAAACGAGGTCGTACCAGCCTTCAAGACGATCCACGCGAAGGACGACCAAAAATTGCAACCACAGCAGAAATCATTGTGCAGGTACATAATATGGTTAGTGTAGATCCATGTTGACTAGGCGTGAAATTGCTAATGCCATAGGCATCTCAGACATATGAGTACTCCATATTTTACATGAAGAATTACGTATAAAAAAACTGTTTGGAAAGTTAGTGCCGCACACATTAACAATTCAACAAAAACTGGATCGAAAACAAATTTCTTAGCGTAATTTGGAGCGTTTAAAGCCGAATTAAACCGACTTCTTGCGTCGTTTTATAACTATGGATGAGACTTGGATCTACCACCATGATCCTTAATTGAAACAAGAACGTTTACAGTGGACTGAAGCTGGTTGTTCAGCTGCAAAGCAGGTGAAGTCACAACGATCAGCAAAGAAGGTTATGGCATCAGTTTTTTGGGATGCAAAAGGAATTTTGTTGATTGATTATCTTCAGAAAGGTAAAACAATAAACTCTGAATATTATTGCAGCCTTTTGGATCAGCTGAATGAAAAAATTTGTGAGAAAAGACCTGGTTTAAAGAAGAAAAAAATCATTTTTCATCAAGACAATGCACCTGCTCACAAAAGTGTTTTGACGATGGCTAAGTTCAAAGAATTAAAGTACGAATTGCTTGAACATCCACCGTATTCACCAGATTTGGCTCCCAGTGACTAATATCTCTTCAGAAATCCCAAACAATTCCTTCGTGGAAAGCATTTTTCGTCGAATGAAGAGGCCATAGCAGCCGTAGACGGTTATTTTCAAGAGCTTCCGGAAAACCATTATAAGGATGAGATAAAATTATTGGAAGATCATTGAAACAAGTGTATTGATTTTCTAGGAGATTATATTTAATTAAAAAATATATTTCGTAACAAAAACAGTATTCTTTCATTTCGACCGCAGGAACTTTTCAACCAACCTGTACAAGGTGGCGCAAAAGTAATCCTCCTATCAGAAAATGCTATAAATTTTGCGATTGGCCCCTAATGTCAGTTCTGTTTTGACATTTGTGTAGTAAACACATGCGAAATACACGTTAATTAACAATGTTACGCTACACTGCTCCAGAACGCGGAATATTGGTGACTATTTATTTGAGCAATAATGAAGATGATTTTTCATCAAAAATAATCATGGGTGATGAGGTCCATTTCCATCTTAGCGGGCACGTAAATAAGCAAAATTTACGCTTCTAGGGCACTGAAAATCCGCGTGTAACCCACGAAGAGCCATTACACCCGCTCAAAGTCACTGTATGATGTTCTGTTTTCGCTGGAGGAGTCATCGGACCTTTTTTCTTCGAAGACGTCGCGGGCCAAACGGTTACTGTGAATGGTGAGCGCTACAGAGCAATGATCAACGAGTTCTTTTTGCCGCAACTTGATGAATTGGGATTGGAAAACATGTGGCTCCAACAGCACGGTGCAACGCCACACACTGCACGTGCCACAACCGATATGCTGAAGGATGCATTTCCCGGGCGCCTAATCTCCCGTTTTAGCAAGCACTGGCCAGCAAGATCGCCTGATTTGACCGCTACAGACTTCTTTTTGTGGGGCTTTTTGAAGTCGCGGGTTTATGTCAACAAGCCTCAGACTCTTGCAGCTCTTTAAGACAATATCCGTAGAAGAATGTGAGGACCTATCGCCGGAAGTTTTGGCCAAAGTGATGGAAAATGCCATAAAAAGGGCTCAAATGACAATCAACTGTGGCGGCGGCCATTTACATGACATCATATTCTCGACTTGATGTAAAAAATTAAAAGACCAAATAAAAATAATCCACAAGAAGAATCAAAGTTTTTCATTTTTTTTTAAATTACAGCCAAAAAACATCGGAAGGTTATTTTTGCGCCACCCTGTACAATGAAATTAGTAGAAATGTTAGTAAACTTTCTGTAAAAAAAATTTAAAGTCGGTTTGCTAACATCAGCAAAAAAACCGAATTAGTATAAACAATTAGTAAGCGCTCCTAAATTTAGGTAAATTGCTGTAAATTCAAAATTTTAATTTATAAAAAAATGTTATTAAAATGCACAAATTAACTTTATTATTTTTAGATATACTTGTTACACTTTAAAGCTGCTAATAACTTTAAATTGCCTTTCGAATTTGAGTATACAAATTCATATTTTTTTATCAAACATTTTTTATTTTTCAAAAATATTTTAGACAAAATTTGAAAAAAAAATAAAAAACTTAAAAATAGTAAAAACATGGTTTTGAAAAATATTTTTAATAAATTTTTTGGAATTTAAGGTCAAATTTTGATTATTTTAGGGGATGATCTTTAGAATCAAAAAGGTTTTTAGCGCTATTTAAGTGGATGTCCTATTTTTGGACATGAGTCGGTTGTGAAAAGTATTTTCACTTCCGATCCCTGTATTCAACACATGTAGCATTTTAAGGCAACTTAATAAGAACTTATAATTATAAGAAATAAAATTTTCTTCAATATCACTTTTCTAAGATAAGTAATTTTTTTGTAAAATGATTTCCGAAGTTAGCAACAAAAATTTTTAAAAATTTACTGTATAATATTCTTTTTTCTAAAAATCAAGATAAAAATAGTAAAGTGGGATTGAAAATTATTTACAAATTTTTCTACTAACTTTTTTCTGAGTGTAATAGATTTGAACCCAAAAAAGATTTTCCTGGCTTACCTCCTATTATCTTAATGTACTATGTCTGTAACCACAGTCGAAACGCTTGTAAATTAAATTTGTATACATTCTCTTGCCACCCTCGAAAATTGGGAAAATTGGTCAAATTGTAGTTGTAGTTCTTTGCGCCCTCGAAAGTTTTCTGATATGATTATATATAAATGAAGGTGAATTTTATGTAAAATTCAACTCTATAGAGAAAAATACTATTTGAAAGTATTGTTTCTCGGCAATATTGAGCTTTAATTATTAATTATGGGTCAGAAGTGAAAACACAAGAAACGCATTGTGAATCTAATTAGCAAACATAAAGATATTCATATTAAGTTTGGCACATAGTTAAGCTGCTCTTGGCACAGGAACAATTTTTATTTAAATTTAATAGAATCGGTACATATTTAGAAGTCTAAAATGATATTTATACACACAAAACCGTAGATATTTTACAAATCGGCCCGAATCTGGATAATGTCTGCTCATAAGCACACCCTTACCGGTATTGGCCTAAATGATCTTATTCAGAAACTTTATTGATGTTTTTCACTACAGTTATTGCAACGTTAATTTTTATGTCCGAATAATAAAGATCAGGTCCCTTCCTAAAATTTGGTCCACTTTTACACTCAGAATATTATGTAGTTAACTGTTTGTAGTTTAATAAAAAAGTTTTCCGTTCCATTTAAAAATAAAGGAACATACATTTATTTTTCAAAGAAATATCTATATTTACTTATTTATACATTTATTCGAAATAATTTACTATCATTTACCATTTTTTCAGTTTCATTTATTTTTTTCATTTGTTTGAAATTTAATAAAAATTTACCCACAAAACGGAAACTTGTGGTTTATTTGTGTCCGTAACAGTTATTACAAATTTAAATTTTGCTTGCTGTCTGTTTCAAAAAAAAAAAATATTCAAAAAATTTTAATTTGTTTTTTTATTTATATTAGTTGTATATATACAAAATTTTTTAATACAAATTACAATAACTTCATAAGCACACATACATATACAAACACATTCACACAAAAAGTGATTATAGCTTCATATGCATACATACATTTTGTATTGTACGAGTATATTAAAAAAAAAAAACAAAAAATACAAAAACGGAAATAATTTCAAATAAATGAAAAAAACATTTATTTTTTAAGGATTGGTAGGTAAAATTTTGACATTTATTTTAACTGATTATATCATTTGTTTCTTACGGATGTGTCAGTTGATTAATCAACATTTACAAATAAATAACAAATGGCATTTAATTTAAATGAAAATTAAGTAGACCGGTTTTTAAATGAAATATCATTTCTTTTAAATTATATTTTCAGTTATTTTAACTTACAAACTTTTTTAAGTGTAGGAATATAACCGAAATCGTATAGTGGTGTAGGATATGTCGTGATCGTGCTTGACTGAGAATAATTTCTTGAGATTTTTGTTAAGGACCCAGCAAAAATGAAGCTGCCAAAGAAGCCATAAAAGCATTACTACTATGGCAAAGGCATTACTTCTTTTCTAATGGTTTCATCGATGAATTTAAGATTAGCGTGTCATAGGATGGAAGTATTCAAATGTAGCTACTGGCATTACTCATACTTTACTATAAGGAAGCAATGATAATACAATGATAAGGTATTCTGATACATGAGTGGAAAATGTTCATATACTTTGTAGTATTTAAGCTTTGATGAAAATTTAATTCATAAGAACGCAGAAAAATAAGTTTAAAGAAGCGAAATGTATGCATTGATATAAAAATACTCTTTATTAAAACAAATAAATAATTCTGCATTAGTGAAAAAGCATTTTAGACACATTTTTCAAAAATTTTATTGAATTCTTAGACAAATTCTAAAATATTTTTGGATAATTTAAAAACTGGTTGTATAATTTGGAAACATTTTTAGACAATTTTAAAATATTTTTGAACTATTTTAAATAATTTTTGCACAATTTTAAAATATCTTTGGGAAATTTGAATTAATTTTTACACAATTTTAAAATTATTTTAATAAATTCTGAATCAAAACTGGAAATGGTGTAGTGTTAAATAATAAACATAATGCAAAAATGCACAGATTGCGTCCTCATAAATATTTAAGGCTGAAAAAATGCAAATGACAGGCCAGCTAGTTTCAAGTAAAGGTTAAAAAAATCTGTTTTTCTTGATATTTCAAAACTTTTATAAAAATTGCAAAACTGCATAAATTCTAACCCTCATGAAATTTTAAACTAAAATATAAAAAATGATTAAATAAAAAAATTAAAAAATTTCATCAGAACTATTTTTTCAATTTGAATAAATGCTTTAGATTCCATAAAAAATATGCGATATACCATAACTTATGCTTTAGAAGTAATGAAGAGTGATTTTTTAAGTTATGCATCCAGATCACTGCATTTGAAATATGAACTCATCAATTCTTTGGAAGTGCCAAAAAATTATAAAAGAATGTCAACTGAAGTTTAGGAAGCAATGAAAAAAGTTATAGTCACAGAATGACTACCTTTTTTTTTTTTTGCTGGGGAGTCAAAAATGTAGAAGTTTGTGCAAAACTTCAATTTTTTGGAGTAGTGTTATAATGAGAGAATTATCTCTATAATATTAAACGAAATTTAAAAAAACTTTTTTCATAAAATAAAGTTACTTATGTAGACTTAACCAATTTTGATTTATTAACTTTTGATAAGGTAGTATGTTTAAGTACATAAGTAGCAGCAATTGTATTAGAAAAGGTATTTCTACACTATTCTATATTGAGTTGTATGATCTGTCAAATTGAAACGATTGATAAGAACCATTTGACTAGAAGAACAACATTTTTAATTTTTTTTTCCCCGAAAATCAAATTGTATGCGAAAATATTACAATGTAAAAACACCTTAAGTAGTGTTAGTAGTAAGTTATAAAGCCAATTAGCAAATAATACGTATAAGAAGTATAAGTTGAAATAATAATGAAATATAAATTCTATCTTTAGCTTAATAAATAAATAAATTACTAAATAAATTTCTTTTAATTTTTTTTTAATTAAATGGGACTTTTCTATTAAAATGAAAACAGCAAAAAATATTGATAATTGTATTATGGTTAAGATTTTCTTTTCAGAAACACAACAATACTAAAGCGCGTCAAGAACTTTCATCCGCATTTCTTTTTTCATATTTGTGTGACTAACATTTAAAGAAAGTTTTTCTTTTCTAATTTGTTTCTACTTTTTTTTTATGTACAAATATATCTTAAGAATATTTAAACATGCATTTCATGCACGCCTGCATTTAAAAGACATTAACAGTTAATATACACTATTCTTAGAGAACCAGGAAAGATGTTTATTTTTTTTTTTTTATTATACATTTATTGCTAAAACATACTTTTAATTTTTGTGCATGATTTGTCGCTACATAGTACAAAACGGAATAATGTGTATTTTTTTTTGTTAACCTTCTACAAGTAGTTTGTTCTCAAACCGGTAATAATAATGGTAGACATGACAATACTGTAAACTTAAAAAATGATTAGGGAATGCATTCCGGGATACCCGTGAAACAAAGGTTTTCTCCCGCAATGCCCGGAATCCGTATTCCGGGAATACTTGGATTTTTAAAATCACAAATTTAAATAATTACTTTTAATGCAGAATTATTTCAAATCTTCTTGGCAATTTAAAAAAAAAAATGGAAAATAGTAAAAATGGGTTTGAATTGACTTGAATAGACTTGTAGAGCTGGTTTTGCTAATCTATTTGAATTTTAATATTTTTAATTTTTCTACACAAGGAAAACCTGACTGAATTCCTTGCCAAAAGAATATATTGGTTGCAGCAACCAAATCGAAATGTATGATTTCAAATAAAATTCTATTCTATTAATCAAATTTCGGTCGCCACAAATAAACCAGTCGGTTGACAAGGAATTGGGTTTTTGCTATGATTATGTTTTCTCGGCGTAGTTTATTTTAAACTTTTTTTCTGTGTGCTGTTACCACACAACATTTGTATGTGTAGTAAATCAGTTGCAGTTGTTTTAGTAAGGAACATTTTTTGAATGATTTTTACTGTTTAACTACTGTATTTAAGTAACATTTGAAATATTAAGATGCTTGAACAATTTTGAATATACATATATTGACCTCTATTTGTTTTGCATATTTATTGATTTACAATTCTCGTTTCCTTTTTTGTAAAATAGTTTTTTTTATATAGATTCTCATAATTTTAATAAATACAATAATTCAAATTGGATAGAGTTGGAAAAAATGTAGAAAATTTTAACTGCATTTGTAGTTGTTTATGACCACATTTATAGTTGTTTTTTCCTGTATTTGTAGTTGTTTTTACTACATTTTAGCTGCTTTTAAATAAATGGTGGTCCAACCGTAATGCACGATGTTAATTGTGTGTTAACCTCAAGTTTTTTGCCCAACTTAATTTGGCATTTCTTTGTTTCAGTGTTTGACAAATTCAACCATGGTACTCTATTGAATAGCGCGCTATGATTGTTAAAGCCTTTGTTATCTCACGCCGTGTTATCTCACGTCGTGGCGATGTTAGTTGGCAGCCACAACACCGTCGGACTTCTTTCTTTGGGGATATTTAAAAGATAAAGTGTACGTAAGTGCAAGCCAAGAACAATTCAGCAGCTAAATGATTATATAATTCGGCACATTTACGACATTGAACTTTAATTATGTTTCAGAGTCATTGAAAATATGGACCATCGGATAGAGGTATGCCACCGAAGCCGTGGCGACTATTTGGCCGATATTTTTTTCATAGATAATAAAAAATATTAAGATAAATCTTTGAAAACTTTTTGTTTTATTTACAATAAACATCAGGCATTATAGTTGGACCACCGTTTATATTTATGGTTATTTTGAACTGAATTTGTATTTGTTTTTAAATGCATTTGCAGTTATTAGTTTTAGAAAAACTACACATTTTACTACATTGTTATTTATTTAATTTTGCTATATATGCAAAATAATTTTTAACAGTAAAAATAACTGTTTATTGCATTTGATTTAAATGATTTTATTGCATTTGATTTAAATGTAAATGCATTTTGTTTCCTGTAATTTTCAGTGGAGCCGAGCAACTTAATTAACTGAGTGCAGGCATATAATATTTTAGGTCATTGATAATTACACCAAATACCATTGTTCTTAATAGGTATCACTCAATTTTAAAAACACTCAGAAGAGAGCGAAAATAATATCAAAGCAAGGAATCAAAAATGGTTTATTTTATAAAAATTTTCCTTATTTTCGTATTTTGATGCCCTTCAGGTGTTAAAAATAACTCAAAATTATGACAAAAAAAAAAAACTAGTAATGATGACTTATTTGTAGAAAAAAAGTTTTAGTTTTTAAAAATATTTTCTATAGAAACATTTTGACAAAAATAATGAAAATTTTCACCAATTACCTCGAGATGCCGAAAGCTTCACTTTCTGAGAAATTAAAAAGTACAGGATTTTGCACTCCCTATTGGAAATACATGTTGGTTGCTCTAATTTAAATGTATTTTTTTTTTTTAATTCATATATTCTACTTACATATACATAAATGTAAAACATATTTACCTGAAAGGAAATAATAAGAAAATAATATTGAATATTTAAATTGAAAAGAAAACAATATTAATTTTATGCGTTTAAATTATACTAAAACAAACTTAAAAGACTGATACTTCATTATCGGTAGTATTAAATATCGAAATATATTCACTGACTATGTATTTCCATAAATAGTTCAATGTTTTTTTTTTTTTTTTTTTAATGCGTGAAGATGTTTTAAATAGAATAAATAGTTAATTTAAAAAGAAATGTATGTTTTTACTTTCTCCAACATTCATTTAAAAACTGAATACACAAAGTTATGGCCTTTCCATTCTTGTTAAAGCATTCACTAAAAATTTCCTTTAAAATCAGTTGATTTATTATATTAATTATTTAAAGTAAATAAACGAAAAGTTTATTATTTTAGACAACAAAATACAATTGTTTTAAATAATAATTGCATGATACCCTTTTGACTGTTTTTTATTGATTTATTGATTTAATGTTTTAATATTTTTCCTTTTTACTAAAGAGGAATTTTTTACTTTTAAGCTCCATTTACACCACGTTTTTTTTTTTCTTCAAAAATACAAAGAGTATGTCTTCAGTTTATATCTCAGGGAATATATATTTTAAATTACAGACTACAAGCCAAAAGGGATTGGGAAATAATTTTACCTTTCCTACCCATTAAAATATTCAAAATATTGTTTTAACACATCGGCTGATAAGCTTCCGGTCTAATAAAGAAATCACAACTTTTTTGATAAAATTCGATTTCATTCATCAAGAGCGATACAATCATTCCAGCGCTTCTCTAACATTTCAATACCTTATTTTAGAAGATTATTTTTGGTCTCAAAATAGGCATTTGTTTCGACGATCACCTCCTCATTTGAGCCTAATCTCTTTCCGGCGATCATATTTTTATGTGAAATTCGCTGGGAGCCAAATCTAGAGAATAGAATGGGTGTGTTAGCAAGTGTAATTCGTGCAAATTTGCCATCATACCCTTGTTGTGGTTTTTGGTCTACTCTTATAGCTAAAGCCTACATGTTCTTTTGATACATTAAGGCCCATTATTATAACTTGCCGATAGCTAAAGTTAGGATGTTAACGGACAGATTATTAGTTTTTCGTTATTATAAGTATACTTTAACCTAAAAGTGACCGATAAGCTAAAGGTAAGTTCATCTTACCTTTAACTTTTAACGTAAGGTTTAAGCATTTGAAGTTGCCACATTTTCTGCTCTGCAGTGTAGTTGCCGTGTAGTTTTTTGCTGTTTGGTTTTTTTCTGTGTTCACCGTCGACAATTTAAATTTTATATAACAAACATTTTGATCTTTTACACAATTCGAAGAAAATTTGTTTTTCGTTTGTATTTTTTGTTTGTTGTAAGTAAATAAATAAATAAAAGTACGTCGTTGCCACTACGTATATAAAAGAACCATTTTAATTTGTCAAAAGTAATCGGTTTTTGCTCTAGTAATGCCATATTTTTAAAAAACTTAATTTTATTTTATAAGGAAGTTGTAATAACCAAAAAAAGATAGAGGGGACTTTATTCCTCACTTTAGCTAAAGTTACCTTTAACTAACACGCACCTTAAAGGCAAGTTATAATATTGGGCCTAAGAGTTTAAGCTATCTCTTGCAACTTCAGTTTACGGTTAATTTTTTCCGGTATAACCACCTTTTTTGAACAACTAGAGCCAGGCACATCATATGTGTTCGTACGACCATTTTTAATATCAGCAAATCAGTAAAAAAAAAAAATGGTCGATTTTTCTGGTGCAGGGTTCGGATAAGCTTTTATTTCAGCGGTATTTTTTGCCATCAAAAAGCTATGTTTTTCATCACAAGAAATTCCTTTTTATTATTTTGAAAATAAAAAAAAAAGTTGTTTCACTAAAATCACTGTAACTTTTGAACCAAACTTCAGATCGATTTTTACAGCTATCTTTTGAGGTTTAGTACTTTCTAAAAAAAATAATTTGTAGCGCCATTTGTGTATCAGACTGGGAACTGATGTGTTATCATATATAACACATACACCAAATTTCAAGTTGTTAGCTTTTAAAGGGATACTTTTCCATTTTTTTAATTTAATTTTTACCTCGTTTCAATTCAAAATTTCAAAACATTTCTCTTTAAAGAATTTACTCATACCCAACAGAGATTAAATTTTAAGTATCAGATTTTTAGTCAAAAGGGGAAATTTTCCTCTGTCAAAATTTCCTTAAAAGCCTTCTTAGATAATATCACTGTTGGAGGAAGAAATTATATGCCCAATCCCAAGTATCTACCTGCAGTGGTTTGGGCTTTATATAATAAACCCCTACTTTTACAACGTTCCTGGTGACAAAACCAAAAAGGTACATTATAAGAGAATTATTCTAAAGCCCACTCTAGGATACACACATCTAAAATATCAGGTTTCGAGCAAAAGTGGTTTGTGCAAGCCTCTAAAGAGGGCAGTATATCCCCCTCATTTTTACCACAATCCTTATAAGCTAACTAACAAATATTCCGAAGAAATCTTTTTAAATATTTAGGTATACAGCCGAAGCATAATGTTCAAGTTCCTATCTCTAATGAATTGGAACGGCCGATTAAGGTGGCCCTTTTCCCTCTTTTACCCCATTGTTGCCATGTCTTTGGAAAAAAATCCAAAAGAACCGAGTCTAAAAATTTAGCAACATATGTCTTCAATTTCACTTCTTTAACCAAAGATATTTAAGCAGAGTAATATTTAATTTTATTGTATGTAGCTGAACAGAATTTAAAAAATCTTGCCAGCGAAATTCGATCATTACTAGTAGGTTAAAAGTTTTATGACTCAGAGAATTCTGATTGATTTAAAAACACTTGCAAATAATTTTCAGATAATTTAAGAAAATAAATTAAGTTCACGATATTTTTACCAATAAAAAATTTGTTCGACTTGTCATATTCTATAGGGTGAAAAATTCGTAGGATGACACATAGGAGGTGGCACCACTAATGAAAAATCCATATGATTTTTTGGAACTACCAACCTTCATATGATACCTGTCTAAATTTAATGACAATTCGTTCATTAGTGAACAAGTTACAGCTGTTTTAGTGACACTTATTTTACGATTTCAAAAACAATGGATTCAAAGCAATTTAGTGTGTTGATTTATTATTGCTTTTTAATGGAAAACACACCGGTACGTTATTCGGACTCTGTTCCATCGAGACAAATGGTATAAAAATGGTTTGCTGACTTTAACACCGATGCTGCCGAACGCTCTGGTCGCCCGAAAGAGTTGGTGATGCAGAAAAATATAAAAAAGTTTACAAAATCGTTTTGGCAGACCGGAAAATGAAGTTGCAGAAGATAGCTGATACCTTAAAGATATCGAAGGAACGTGTGGGTTTTATTTTGCATAAAAATTTGTCCATAAGAAAGCTATTTTCGTAATTGATAGCCAAATCGCACGAATTTCACTTTCAATTCCTTTCGCACCCACTGTATTCGCCACATTTGGCTCCCAGCGATTTCTTCCTGTTTTCAGATCTTGAGAAATGATCACTGGAAAAAGATTTGGTTCTAATGAAAAAGTGATTGCCGAAACAGAGGCCCATTTTGAGACCAAAGATAAATCATTCTATAAAAAAGGTATCGTAATGTTAGAAAGTCGTTGAAATGATTGTATCGCTCTTGAAGCGATAAAAAAGATTCTTGTTTTATTGGTTTTCCTACGTATTTTTCACCCCATGTGTTATATTCTGTGATTAATGAAAAATACTCTGTTTCTGAAAATTTTTTCTTTTAGAAAAATTCCATACCCTGAAGAATATCTCATACATAATTTCGTGTTCTTTCTGTGAAATGTAAAAAAAAGACTGGTATTAAAAAAGATGAGAACATTTGCCCACTGACAGATTTTTAAACTTTCGTAATATTTTCTTGTGCATTTTTGAATAAATAAAATAAGCTAAAAACGATAAAAAATTGATAGCAAATTTTAAAAACATCAACTAATCTTAAAAGAATTTTTGGTTAAAATTATGTTATATTGATTGCCTTGTAGAGGGCGCATACGTAATATTAATTATATCTGACACATATCACTCATACGCGACGTATGCTCTATTGAACACTACAAAAGCAATAATTTGAATAAGTTTTTATAGAAACATACATACAATACAATAATCAAAGAAATAACTTATGCTTATTAAAAAATAAGAAACTAAACCGTTGTGCCCTATAATAATATCAATGAGTAAAATAAGTCTAAAGTCACATTGCACCGTAGTGAAGTTTAAAATCGATATTTATTTATTTATTTAATTTATATATTTATTTATTTATTTATTTGTTTATTTATTTATTTATTTATTTATTTATTTATTTATTTATTTATTTATTTATTTCACATATTTATTTATTTCTTTATTTATTTATTTATTTATTTATTTATTTATTTATTTATTTATTTATTTATTTATTTATTTATTTGTTTATTTATTTATTTATTTATTTATTTATTTATTTATTTATTTGTTTATTTATTTATTTATTTATTTATTTATTTATTTATTTATTTATTTATTTATTTATTTATTTATTTATTTATTTATTTGTTTATTTATTTATTTATTTATTTATTTATTTATTTATTTATTTATTTATTTATTTATTTATTTATTTATTTATTTATTTATTTATTTATTTATTTGTTTATTTATTTATTTATTTATTTTTTTTTATTTATTTATTTATTTATTTATTTATTTATTTATTTCTTTTTTTTTTTATTTATTTATTTATTTATTTATTTATTTGTTTATTTATTTATTTATTTATTTATTTATTTATTTTTTTTTATTTATTTATTTATTTATTTATTTATTTATTTATTTATTTATTTATTTTTTTTTATTTATTTATTTATTTATTTATTTATTTATTTATTTATTTGTTTATTTATTTATTTATTTATTTATTTATTTATTTGTTTGTTTATTTATTTATTTATTTATTTATTTATTTATTTATTTATTTATTTATTTATTTATTTCACATATTTATTTATTTATTTATTTATTTATTTATTTATTTATTTATTTATTTATTTATTTGTTTGTTTATTTATTTATTTCAAGACCACTTTTTTTAAATGGTAAAATTTTTATATCGGTTTTAAGTTTTTTTCTTAACCAGTTTTATAAAATTTTATTTTCGTGCCTTAATTTTTCTACTTTTTTTTTAAGAAGAATTTTTTGAACTTAAGCGCGGTTAATAGAAACAAATTTTAGACGAATATTTTTTTAAATCCATGAAATTTATTGAATTTTGACTTTTCCCTGTATAAAATTTTAGTACTCATGAAAACAAATATGTTGATACACATATAAACTATATTTTCAAACTATTTTGGAAATTTTTTTGTAATATGTGTTAAAAAGAACCAGGAAAAGCCGCCTATAAGCGAAGTTAAAATGCTGAAATGAAGACATTATGTGTTTTTTTTTTTAACCTAAACCAGAAAAAATTTTCAATACATATTTAAGTGCCTTGCATTTAATTTTAACATGCTCTCGTCCTTAAAAAATCTTCTCATTTGATATTCAATTTAGGGTTTCTAAAATTATAGACTAAAAAACCGAAAAGAAACTGATTTCTTATCCGGTAGATGTAAATTATCCGGTATAAGTAAATATCCAAAATAAGCTAAACTGTAATTTAACACTTATAGTCAATATTTTGTTGATTCATTTTATCTAAGTGGTCTACTTTGCAAAGTGACGTTACACACAACCGACTTATTTCTACACCTACCGCAGCTACTATTGTCCATAACCAAGAATCTGTTTATGGATGTAATGTAAAAAATTATAAATACAATTCTAATAATTTTCATTAAGTTAGGAAAACTTATCAATTTATACTGTGTCCTTAAGAGTGGGTCGCACTCCATGCAACAAGAAAAAAGTTGTGCCTGTCACCTCCTAGAATTAAAGATTGTGTGAAGACGATCTCAATAAACATTTTTTTTCGCGCTTTTAGAGGATATCGGATATTCGATAGAAAAATGAGTAAAAAGAAATTACTTAAAAATGGACACAATAGTAAAGCATACAAGTGTCACTAAAGACCAAAGCTTATTATTAACGAATGTTGGCATAAAGAGTTAAATTGATTTTTTTAAAACTTCTGTAACTTTTTGATTTATGAATTAAAAAAAAAAAATATATACTGTAAGAGACAAAATTTCATGGAATTTAAAAAACTTTTTAATAGCTTAAAAAAAAAAATGGAAATTAGGGGCGGTCGAAACCGAGATTCTAGAAGTCACTTGTAGAACTTGACGTCGGAGTCAAAAGTGATCAAAGTAAAAAAAGTAGCTGTTGTCAATCTAAGAACAATGATATATCATACGTGCCGATCGGACTATAAATAGAGGCACAGGAAACAAAAAATAAATGCGCGGGGTCAAGGGGCGTGGCAAAAAAAAATTTTTTTTGAGATCGTCTTCGTATTATCTTTAGTTCTAGGAGGTGACCGGTGTATGTTTTTTTCGACCCACCCTAGTGTCCCTCAGCCGAAGTATACCCAATGCCGTTAGTAGGAATTAATGAGTTAAGCCGACTCGCCTGCCGATTATTTTCGTGAGTTAGTATTAGTAATAATAGTTGGTTATCCTTTTCAGAACCTTTTTCCTCATTTTGCCCTTTAACCCGACTCTCCTGGCAACTATTCTAGTGAGTTAATTAGAAATTTTACTAATCGTTCCTTTCCCTCATTTTTCCCGTCTCACCATTAAACACGACCCACCTATCGGCTTTTCTCTTGAATCACTTAGAAATATTTACTATTCGTATTTTGAACCATTTCTCCGTTTCACAATTTAACCCAACTCGTCTGCTGATTATTCTTCTGAGGTGCTTAGAAATTTGTACTAATCGTATTTAGAGCTTTCCCCCATTTCCACTGTTTCACAATTTAACCCAATTGACAAAAATCAATGAATAATTATAAATAAAATAAAACATCACTTTGACGTTTACAGTCATATAGTGTCTTGTTTTCAAAAAAAAAAAAAAAAAAAAATGTATCAGTTTAGTCACTCATGTAAAAATGTTAATATAAGATCAATTTCACCTGGGGGATTCTCTTTTCGAAATGCATTAAACATTTAACATTATTATATACATTAATCAGTTTATTCTTGAAACAATTCCTTGTAGAAAAGGTTCAATATAAAGATTTTATATTTTTTAATTTTTTTAAATAAAAACAATAATAATTTTCTCTTAAAAATTATGCTTATAAATTCATATCTTGTAAAATAACGACTTGCATGTGGAAAAAGTACACAGAATATTAATTAAATAATTTTTTTATAACAAAAAGTCCGTAGAACCCAAGAGTTGTTTTGTACGAGAAAGTTTCTTATACAAAATACTAGATTTTTTGAAATTTTTTTGATAGAAACATTTTTAGATTCTATGGACATTTACTTAAAGTAAAAGTCTCATATTCTGCAAACTATTCCTTAGACAAAAATTTATATATTCTTAAAAAAACTTCGGTTCTAAGGCCTTTTACTGAATTAAAGTATGTTTGAATTCTGAGGACATTTCATTATGAAATATACTTAGATTTTAAGGACTTTTTCTAAATGAAAAATTCTGACACTCTAAGATTTATCTAAACAAAGTCTTAAAAATGTCCTTAGGATCTACGAATTTTTCCATTGGAAAAAATTCATAGAATTTATGTTATTTCTATTAAAAAAGTCCTAGGAATTAAAAATTTTTTTTTTAACTATTTTTCTTTAAAAAATTCCACAGAATCAAAGAAGTTTTCCCAAAAAAGTTTTTAATATCAATTTTTTTTCTTTAAAACATATCTTACTGAAATGTTTTTAAATTTAAAGAAATTTTGCATAATTTCGAATCATAATCTAAATATAGGGACTATATTATAGTAAAATTATGGTTATTTTATTATTATAATATGATAACTATTTTATAGTACGATTATGGTTGACACAATCATAATCCCAAAAATATGTGATGCTCTTCGAATATAATAGCCCCAACCATGTTTTTCTCTGCGTGTATTGAAAGTGTTTATAACCTTTTTCCGTTTTCACCATTTAACCCGGTTTACCTGCGGATTATTCTCATAAGTCACTCTCTGGTTTTTTTCGAACTATCTACAAGAACATCACTTTACCCGAAGACTTTTGGGCCAGAGGTGAACCTAATTAGTGGTGTTAGCACTGTATATGATATACAATCGTCTCCATTCTTAACATTTACGGAGACGGTCATAACGATAATTAAAGAAAGCAGACCTTCACCAAACCCACCCCTACTGAATTTTCCCCGGCTGGAAAACAAAACTGCATTACAACTTTGTAATTTTTTTTTTCAAGGTTAAAATATTGTACGAAAATATTCATCGTAAAATTTGACTCAGATTTTACTTGATGTAGAGTATCATAGACTCGGCATTTCCGAATTTAATCTTTATACAAATTTTTTCCCTATTGTTCTATTTTATTAATTGAAGATGAAAAAAGGCCAAAAGTTTAAATGCGTACATACATATTTTTAAATTGTTTCAATACTATATATTTTTATTTATTATTTTTGTAACAGTTAATAAAACATATTTTGCTCTTTCTTAATTTAATATTTCACAATGGATAAATAACTCATACAAACATACATGATCAAAATGAATACAATGCAACAATATATTTGTATGTACCACCATGTTAACCAAACTACGAGTGCATGATTACATGAGATTTCCACATGTCCGTTTGTTTTGTAAGGAGTACAAAACGTGGGTGGTTTGTATAACTGAACAATAAGCACAATGAAATTTTATCATCAATCTAATGCGACTACATAATACCTTTCTATAAGAATTGCATTCCAATTGTTAAAAAAAAAAAAAATAATTGGGTCCTAAGAATATTATATAGTCATAACTCAAACGATGAAGCAGATTGCCCAGTTATAATTAGCACTTTTTTAGTGCATAAATAGAGTCAAGTATACATAGGAATTGTGTAAATAGAAACATATAATTAAATTTGTATATGACTTTAAAGTTTTTGTAAATTACCAACAACATCATAAACTTATGACAATCCATCACCATTGTAAAGTTGTAGGGTATAATAAAACAAAATAAATAAATGTTTTTGTTTGTAAAAATTCTTGATATATTTTTTTGTAGTATTTTTATTTTTTGTGTTAAACAACAAATGAATTTTTAAAATATTTTATTTTATAGCAACGAGTTTTATTGGCAGATGAATGAAAACAACTTGTAGGTGAAATTGAGGTTAATCTGCAACATTTGTGATTGGCATTAATTATGGCATTAGACCATCCATATGTCCATTCATCATCATCATCATCATCATCATCATCATCATCATGCACACACACACACAAACCCACATACAAATTGATCATTTAGGAAAATGTAGGTTTCTTTAAATATAAAATGCATTTGAAAACTCAAATGATTGAACATAAAACTTGGCCTACCAAAACATTTATTCAGTCATTGAGCCTGTCATATATAGCTGTGTATGGTCTAAATATACAATTGTTATATGTTGTATTATAACTTCAAAATGTTTGTCTTTATACAATATGAAACGTTTTTTTTTTTTCTTTTGTAGATCTTTCATTTCAACTTGAATCATTCATACAAATATGGTATTGAAAAGAAAACATTTTGTTTTTCTATTTTTCTCTTTGTTCATTAATATCTGCAGAGGTTTGAAAGAAAATGCAGAAAATAAATATCAAAAATATTGTGTAAAAGGCTGAAAAGGTTTTGGGGTTTTTTTATTTAAAAATTCTTCAAGATAATTTTGAATAAATTTCACAGAAAAATTTCCTAAAATTACAGATTTTTTACTGCTAAGAAATATACAATACGATTTGGAAATTTTTCTACGGGAAAACTGTTCTAGATGAGCAAATATTTTAATTGCTTAAATTCGAAAATTCGCTATCCGATTCTTTCAGATTCTAAACTATGAACGTTTTCATTTTCGAAAAATGGTTAAGAATTTATTTTTTAAAAAGATGAGTCTGTTTGGGGATGCTCTGAAATTTCGATAAAATTTGCCTATGCGGCAGAAAAAACTGACAAAAAATTCGTTTCTAAACATGTCGGCCCAAGTTTATATTAGGGACCTGTGCGAGGTAGCTATATACATTCCAAACTAAATACAAATTGACAAAAGCTTTTGAAATTTATTCAGAAAAATTTTAAAATTTCATAGAAATATTAGATATTATTTATCCATTAGATATTATTTATCCAGTTCGCACCAGTTCGTAAATTAGTTTTAAAGTTGTTCGAATTTTGAAATTACTTTTCAGTTAATACCCAATTTAAATATATTTCTTTGAAACAAATATAAAATAATTCGAAAAATAAAAATTTTAATGAAATTTTTTGTACTTTTGTCAGCTAAAAATGTACACTTAACATAGGTGGTAGTTTAAGTTAACTAAAATTGTAATTTGAAAAGTATGTTGAATATCGTAATTATGATGCCACTGACATGGCTAGGCTGGAACAAGTTGCATCTGCTTGTAATTTTGATTCTTTATTTTGTACTAATGATGTTGATGCTAAGCTTGCTAATTTTATGTAAAGGGTGTCCCAAGAGGAACGAAATTTTTAAATCTGGCAACATTCGAAGTGTCATTGTTTGACATTTGAACAATTGTTATTGTTTGCTAGTAGATGGTACGAGGTTAGTAAAAATGGAGCGCTACACGAATGAACAACGCATTCTCATTGTGAAATTGTTTTACCAAAATGGTGAAAGTTTTGCGGCTACAGTTCGCAAATTGCGATCAATTTGGGGTCACAATAATGCTCCAAAAGAGTCAACTGTAAAGAGATTAATGGATAAATTTGCCGAAACTGGGTCTGTTAGTGATGTAAAGACAACAACGCGCCATCGACCAGATCGATCGAGCGAAAATGTCGCAGCTGTACGTGATGATGTCGCTCAAACTCCATCCACCTCAATTCGACACCGAGCTCAGCAAATTGGTTTCTCCAAATCCACTTTGCAGCGAATTTTGACGAAAGATTTGCATCTTCATGCATACAAAGTTCAATTGACTCAGGAACTGAAGCCAGCTGACAGCGAAGGGAGTTCGTTAATTGGGTATTGGAGAGACAACATGAAAATGCTGATTTTGCCGATAAAATCATCTTCAGTGACGAGGAGCATTTTCATCTTGATGGCTTCGTCAATAGGCAGAATTGTCGCATTTGGGGTGAGGAAAATTCTCGAGTGATTCACGAGAAGCAAATGCATCCTCAACGTGTCACTGTGTGATGTGGTTTTTGGGCTGGAGGAATCATTGGACCTTTTTTTTATGAAAATGAGGCAGGTCAAGCGCAAACAGTCAATGGTGTTCGGTATCGTGAAATGATAACCAGTTTTTTCTTGCCTAGAATTGAAGAAATGAATGTGGAGGGCATGTGGTTCCAACAAGACGGCGCCACATGTCATACAGCCAGAGAAACAATTCAATTGCTGCATCAGTCATTTCCCGGTCGTGTTATTTCGCGTTTTGGAGATCAGAATTGGCCGCCTAGATCGTGCGATTTAACACCATTAGATTTTTTTCTTTGGGGTTTTTTGAAGTCGATGGTTTACGCGAATAAGCCGACGACGACTCAAGCCTTAAAAGAGGAAATTGGACGCTGCATTAATGAAATACCGCAGCATTCATGCAAAACGGTCATTGAAAATTTCATTAAAAGATCGCGTGCATGCCAGCAAAGCCGCGGCGGCCATCTGCACGATATATTGTTCCATACATAACCTCATTCTGTCTACTTTACGATATAATAAAGTTTCACGATTTTTTTTTAAAATATTTGTGTTTTATTTAAAATTTAAAAATTGCGTTCTTCTTGGGACACCCTTTATAATGTACATTTATTACATGAAGTAGTACCGATAACTAAACGTAAGTTAAAAGATTTTAATGATAATTCCTGGTTTAAGTCAAGGGAGATTACTTATATTATCTCTCTACGTGATCTGGCATATAGGGCGTATATTCAGGAGAGTTCTTCGGATAATTGGAGAATATATTGCAGAATTAGGAATAGGACCAAAACTGTAATTAGGAATGCGAAAAGAAAGGCCCATTAACCCCTCTTTGGAGGGCTTAATACTAAGCAGATGTGGAATGTTTTGCGGACGTGTGGTGGTATTGATTCGAGCGATAAAGTTGGGGATGTTGACCCTGACATTGTTAATAATTTTTTTATTTCTAATCAATCATGTGAACCATCCACATCTGTTTTTGATGAGCTTATTTTTCCCTTGGAAGATTCATTTCAGTTTCAACCTGTTATAGCGGATGATGTATATTGCGCGCTTAATAGGATACATTCGAATGCTGCTGGTTATGATTGTATACCACCGACATTTTTTAGGATTATTTATCCTTATATTTTTGTTTCTTTTACTCATATTGTAAATACAATTTTTATGACTTCCAAATTTCCTGGTGATTGGAAGATATCACGTGTTGTGCCGATTAAAAAGGATGGTAATTCAAATCTTTTACAAAATTTTCGTCCAATTTCTGTGATACCCGTTCTTTCAAAAGTTCTTGAGCACATTATAAAAGATCAGATGATGTTTTATATTAATGCTAAAAGATTGCTTCATCCTAACCAATCTGGTTTTAGACGGAATTATAGTACTACAACTCTTGTTCTTGGGTTAACTGATTCAATAAGACGCAAGCTTAATGAGAAAAAATGTAGTGTATTGCTTTCCTTAGATTTATCAAAGGCCTTTGATAAAGTTTTACATTCAAGGCTGATAACTAAATTATGTAATTTTTTTAATTTTTCTAAATCTGCATGTAAACTTATATGTTCATATCTTGGTAAAAGGTCACAATTCGTTTCTGTAGAAGACAGGAACTCTAGTTTATTGGAGGTTACCAGTGGTGTTGCACAGGGTTCTGTAATTGGCCCCATTTTATTTATGATGTATTTAAATGATTTTATTAATGTCATTGATAATAACTCTTTTGAAACATTTATATATGCGGATGATGTACAGATTTTATTTTCTGGGGAAAGGCAATTTTTTGATGTTTTGGAAGCGAACATTGAGTTTTACCTTAATGGGATTTCTCAGTGGATGGATACTAATGGGTTGGAAATTAATCCTGGCAAAACAAAGGCAATGTGTTTTGGTTTTGACTCCAATAATTTGAATGTATCATTAGGAGGTGTTAGGATAAATTTCGTCACTGAAATAAAGTGTTTGGGTGTTTTTGTGGATGATCAATTACGTTTTTCAAAGCACATTGATTACGTTTGTGCTTGTGTGAATGCTACCTTAAGGCGGATTGTGGTCTCTAGATATATGTTTGCCTCTACATGTGAGGAAACATGTTGCTAGTGGTCTTCTTATGTCACAATTATTATACGCCTTAGAGGTGTTCACGGGTACTAATAGTGTTTTACTTAGACGCCTTCATCTTACATTTAATCGTATCATAAGATATGTTTATAGATTAAGAATGAGGGAACACGTCACTCCTTTTGTATTAGATTTTGTTGGTATTTCTTTTGAAAATTTAATAAAATTGAGAATTTTGTTGCTATTTCACAAGGTGATTAAGACGAATTGTCCTAGTTATATTGTTGAGAACTTTAATTTCACAAAATCGAGTAGAAACCCTCAAATAGTTTTTCATCGTATAACTTCATCAATTTATGAAAGATCCTTTAATGTGAGGATAACTAGAAATTGGAATTCGCTTCCTAGATACCTTAAAAATTTCATTTTTTCAAAGGCTACGTTTAAATGCAAATTAGTGCAGTATTTCGGTATGTAACACCCTCTCTAATTTATGATAACTCTAATTTTATCTTTTCTTAATTGCTACATTATGGACCTTAAATTTTAAATTTTATTTTAAATTTTATTTTATATTTTAGTTATTATATTAATTTAGGCATTTTATATAGATATATTTTTTTTTATATAGTAAATTGTTTTTTTAGTAGTATACGAACCATATTTGGCACAGAGGGCTTGGTTCTTGAATATTTGAATAAATAAAAAAAATAAAAAATAAATTAAAGATCACTTTAAAACTGGTTTACTAAATTTTTAAAAGAATTTTTCATTAACTTTTAAATGTTGTAAATAGTAAATAAATAAATGTTTAAATGAACAGGCAATAAGCATAAAAACTCTTCATAAACAAAAAACAAATTCGAAAAAAACAAATGATATTTCATTTATTTAATTATTTCTTTTAACTGTCAACTAATTAGCTACAAAATCCATAAAAAGTAATGATTTTTCCTATATGTCATTTTTTTAACTATCAAAGTTACTAAAAAATCCATAAAAATAAATGATTTTTCTTATATTTTTTCAAATGTAATAAAAATTAACGTCAAGGTCTTGAAAACTAAACGACTTTTCATTTACTTTTTTTTATTTTAAACTATCAGACGACAACTATATACAAAAAAAAAAAAACAATATTTTTTATTACAGATTTTTTTAACAATATTTTTTTAACAGAAAATTCGTATTTATAAGAAATTTATTTCTTAAATAAAAGTAATTCAGTTTTTAATTACTTAATAAACAAATATGCGGAAAACTTTTTCAATAAACAACGATCCGTTACTGTTAAAATATTTTAAGTGTATTCATGCTTACTTCTTCTGACCTTTCGATTGCAAATAAATATTTCATCCAAATGGGAGTGCATCACATAGCAGATCTTTCTTATTAAAATTTGAATATTTTCTGAAGAAATAACTTTTCTAAAAAAAATGTGTAAAATTATTCTTATAGATCAATATATTTCCAAAATTCAACAAAAATTCGGAAGTCTTTGCTAAAAAAAATGGATTATATTAACCGAACAATTTTTTCTGGGTGTAGCCCAAATATTTAATTTTTTTAAATAAAAACAAAAGTTTAAATAAGCTACAAAAATGGTTTTTATGTAGACTTTGAATATTTTCGACATCCCGTTCCCATAAACAATTCACTCTTTTGTATATTGTCAATGAAATGATGAAGAAATACAACCAGAAAAATACATCCATTGCCAATAATATTTTCCATTTTTCATTACACGGTGCTACAAAATGGAGCATGTTTAATTTACTTTTAAAATGATCTAGTGTGGATTGCAGCTCTCAATGAGCAGATTATATTACAGATTTCAGAATTGTTTAATACCTTTTGTATACGCTCCACAGTAAATTTGTTGCAGATAAAATAAAAAAATTTAATTGGGAAAACATTATAGTAGTGAAAAAACGTTTTTGAAAAAAAAAAAAATAAATGGGAAAAGATTATCGTGGTGAAAAAATCTTTTTATAAAAAAAATTATGACATACAACAAGTTATTCCTAAAAGTATGAAAAAGAACATTGCGAATTGTGTGAATTTGACATCCATAGCAATATGCTGCTCCATATCAAGTACACTCACAATATATTTTCCGTTACCAACTGTAGTTTATTTAAAAAGTAATACGTAGAGCTTAAATGAAAAATCAATTGAAATTCATAAAAATATATTTGGTAATTATTTGAATCAGTCATTTAAAAAACAAACTATACAAATTTGCAAACCTTCAGTAGGAGTTGATATTTTCTGTTAAAAATATAAATTCATATACTTACTTTTTGGTTTTATTACCAAAATAGTTTGTTTATATACAAAATAATTTTAATAAAAATTACAAGAAATTATTCAAATATAGCTACACACATAGAAAATTAAATAATATACATATGTGTGTGTTGTGTTTTGTAAAATTACTGTCAAATAAAAAAAAATTAAATTTGAAAAACAAACCACAAAAATCTTTTTTTCAACGTGTTGTAAGTCAAAAATTAATGGTTATTTTAAACGACTTTCGATTGCTTTTACTACTTTTGTCGATTATTAAACAATGATTGAAAATAAACAACAAAATGGACTAAATATAATGAAAAATCAATAGTACTCTTTTTGATTATATTTTTGATTAATTTAATGTGTACCCAAAGTTTTTAAAAGTTTTACAACACCGAATTCAAAACAGGAAAAAAGCAATAGTACTTCCTACTTAAAAATCCCGTTTCAGCGTTATCACATGGTTTCTATATTTTCAATACCTTAAAAAGCTAAAGAAAATGTACGAGTAAATAAAACCTTTTTTTTTCAATTCTATTTTGATTCCTTAAAATTTCGAGGTGGCCCAAAAGCCGAGACAAGTCGATCGATATGACGAACAAAGACGTTGTGTCCCGTAATTGGGTCAGTAAGCCTGCTGTAGTCAGCTCTATTTAAACTAAGTAGGTATTGTACCACATTCCCAACTGATTTGCCTACAAAACACTTCGAGCCACCGCAATTAGTACCGTATTACCAGATTTCATATATGAGCCAATCCAACGTACTAACCATGTCATGCTGAAACCCAGCTGCGGTTATATATTTATAAGAGTCAGATACAAAATTTGCCAAGGAATCGGCCAATGTATTTACCCTACTTGCAATAGAAACATCGTTTAGCCTGTGTCTGCTCTCCTGAACAATCTTGGGTGAAGTGATCGGAGATTCAAGTGCCTTAAGCGCAGCCTGACTGTCACTACAGATATATTATTTAGAGATTTTTAGATTCGTCATATCCAAAATATCAGTCTGAAAGGCTGTTGCCATTCTTCCCATGACATAAGAGTACTGGTTCACATCGTCCAGATACCAACTGGATCGACTACCGTTAGACGTACTAGATCCATCAGTGTAAAAATTTTTAAAATAATCCCAAAGTATTTAAGTTAGTCAGCTCTCTATGATCTAAGCCATCAGACAACAAACTCGTATGCCACGATGTGACTAATAACTTTAAAGTACAGCAAGTTTACACATGCAGTTTTCAAACCCCAAGTATTTGGAAAATCTTCCTGTACTGCCAGAAAATCCGCAGCCATCCGATTTCCTAAGAGAATCAAGCTTTGCTGCATTATCTTTCTAAAATATGTTGCAGATTATAGCTGTCTCTCTCACGCCATGTACCTCCACACAAAATCTCCTATAAGAATCCTGTTTAGCTTGCCGCACCTTCTTCGCATATTTCTTATGTATAAGATGGTAATTGTTCCAGTCAGCGTTCTTTCGTGATTTCAAGGCTCAACATAGAGCCATCTGGAGCCATCTGGAACTTTTTCTAAGCTTACCAAGTGCCACCGGCAAACAAAGCAGCCATCTGCTTCCTCTCTGGAATTATTGGTTCGTCAATTCGAAGTCTGAACTCGATGTATTAATGGTCCGACACAGATATAACATCAAGAAAGTGCCAACCTTTGAATAAAGTGAAATCAATGTCTACCATTAGTGACAAATGTTGCTTTATTACCAATAATTTGTATTACTAAATTAGAAGACAGAATGAATCACTGTAGCACCGTGTTATTTGGAAAAATTTTTAACTAGAAATGCCACATACATTGTTTGCCTATCCATAGGTGCAAATGAGCAAATAAACACTTGAAAATTTTGTTAAAAAATAAACTGCAATCATAAAATTCCATATGTATGTCTCTACCAAAATGCCTTTTGCAACAAATTGTGTGGTGTTTTTTTTTTTAACAACTTTACACTTATGTATGTATACTCCAAGCCACTTGAATGCGTGCAATGTGCAATTTAATAGTAATAGTTGACAAAAAAAATTGAAATGATATATAGACTGGAAGAATTTAAATATATAGTGCTAAGGGTAAAATTTATGATAATCTGGTAGAACTATCAATTAAATAATGTACTTGAGGTTTTCGTAAAGATTCTGTACTTATTGAAAGTTCAAAACAGGGTTTGTGTCAATTAAAGTATTTCAGTTACATATATTAACATATTCAAATATTTTGCAATATTCACACGTATTTCGCTACATCTCTCCTTTTCAAGTGACAAACATTGCTACTATCATCAAGATCATCATAATCATCATTTGTTTTAATTTTTTTTTTTACTTTTTGTTGGCAAGAGAAAAGAAATTTTAGATATAATGCATTTAAAATCGTTTATCATGTAGACGGTTTTAATTACCGTTTTGTTTTTCTGTAAAACTTTAACATTATATATTTATGCAGCCATAATGATTAAATAGTAGATTTGTCTACTAATATAAATACATAATTTATGTTGTATGTATAAAGATCTATGTTTGATGTTCACCTGCGTTTAGCAGTAAATATTTATGAAGAGAAAAACGACTAATTGTTAGTGTGATAGTGCCATTGGTAGTGTATCGACACCTTTTTTTTTACAACAAACAACTTTCTCAAAGTGCATAGTATACAGTACTAATACATTTTTTATATGATTAACCTAAAGTTTTTAAATTGAACCATAATGCTGCTGTAGCAACTACGATATTACCGAAATTCGTTTATCGCGATTGATGTGGGCAGCCTCTACTTTGCATCGAAATTTATCTAGTTTTAATTTCTATAACAAGTTAGATATCAGGGGCTTAAGAGGAAATATCGGTTTAAAAGGAACTTCTTCAGAATGCAGGGACATACATTGCCCAAGACATACTTTGAAAAGACTGGCTTATTGACGTCAATAATGCACCATAGAAAAATCAAAATAATAAGTAATGTTTTAGAATGCATGTTTGCATATAATTACCATAATCACTGCAATATGTTATGAACCTTTTCAAAA